>JAUIMM010000384.1:3490000-4090000 GCA_031769625.1 Taudactylus pleione
AGAAAGAGAGAGGAGAAAGAGAGAGAGAGAGAAGAAAGAGAGAGAGAGGAGAAAGAGAGAGACAGAGAAGAAAGAGAGAGAGGAGAAAGAGAGAGAGAGGAGAAAGAGAGAGAGTAGAAAGAGAGAGAGAGAGAGGAGGGAGAGAGAGAGAGAGAGAGAGAGGAGGAAGAGAGAGAGAGAGAGGAGGAAGAGAGAGAGGGAGGGGGAAGAGAGGGAGGGAGAGGGAGGGGGGAAGAGAGGGAGAGGGAGGGAGAGAGGGGGGAGAGAGAGAGGGGGGAGAGAGAGGGGGAAAGAGAGAGGGGGGAGAGAGAGGGGGGGAGAGAGAGGGGAAGAGAGGGAGAGGGAGGGAGGGAGGGGGAGGGAGAGAGGGGGGAGAGAGAGAGGGGGGAGAGAGAGGGGAGAGAGAGAGGGGGGAGAGAGAGGGGGGGAGAGAGAGGGGGGGAGAGAGAGGGGGGAGGGAGAGAATGGATGGGGGAAGCTGTGAGATAGAGTGTAGGAATAGGGGGAGACGGGAGAGACATAGGAGAAAGAGAGGAAGCTGGGAGAGAGAGAGGAGGAATAGGGGGAAATGCAGTGCCCCATATACAGTGCTGCAGGTAGTGCCCCATATACAGTGCTGCCAGTAGTGCCCCATATACAGTGCCCCCAGTAGTGGTCCCCCCTCTGCAGTGCCCCCAGTAGTGCTCCCCCATCTGCAGTGCCCCCAGTAGTAGTCCCCCCTCTGCAGTGCCCCCAGTAGTGGTCCCCCCTCTGCAGTGCCCCCAGTAGTGGTCCCCCCTATGCAGTGCCCCTGGTAGCACCCCCCTTATACAGTGTCCCAGTAGCAGCCACCCCCCATACAATGCCCCCAGTAGCAGCCATCCCACCTATGTAGTGCCCCCAGTAGTGGTCCCCATATACAGTGCACTGCCCTCAGTAGTGGTCCCCCTATGTAGTGCCCCCAGAAGTTGTCCTCCCATGCATTGCCCATGGTAGTAGTCCACCCAGTAGTAGCCCCCCCTATACAGTGCCCCCAGTAGTAGTACCCCCTATGCATTGGCCCCAGTGGTAGTCCCCACAGAGTAGCCCACCGACCACACCAAAGGGAATACAAATTGTGCACATTCACTGTGACTGCACACACGATTGTCTGGGGTCTTGGCTGCAGTCTCAGCTGGTGTCTGTGTCAGGCTGTCAGCAGCAGCTCATGAGGTCTGAAGATGGAATCAGTCCAGTCCATTCAGATTCCCGCCCATGCCGTGCTTTTGACATCACCGTGGCAGTGGCCGCACGTGACACTCCAGTGGTCAGCATTGTGTCACGGTGCCTGTTACTCAGCAGTTAGTAGCCCCCCTGCAGTCAGCTCTCAGGAGCTAATGGCTGGGTCCTGCCCCACCGCGCATAGTACCTTGCAGCGTCATGACATCTTGATGCAGTTGTGTCATGATGTGGCCGCACTTAACACCGGGCAGCGCAGGAGCTGGCTACATAGCCTCCAACTGCATGCCCGATACCCGCGTAATGACGTCATGACGCGGCCGCATCATGACATCATTACGCACTGATGCAGCCACGGAAGAAACCAGGGAAGTGCTGAACACTGCAGTGCCAGCCGGGTAAGCCTGCACTCAGTGGCAGCCACACCGGCCCATCTGACCATCGGCCCTTCTTGCATTTGCCAGAAGTGCCCGATGGCCAATCCGGCCCTGCTCCTATATAAGTACCAAATGTGATTTAAAGAATATTGGGCAGGACATAGGCACTGTGTTGGTATATTAGATGTGTTAGGTCAGGACTGAGACTGAAGCATGATCTAGGGACAGGCAAAAGGTCAAGGCAGGCAGAGTAAACAGGTAATATTTCATACATTACTTGTTTACAGGGCACTTTCCAAATTTAGGGCATGAAGAAGACAGAATTATCAGTAAACAGGCCAAGGTCAGGAAAATAGGAGATCAAAGGTGGAAATAATTTGAGTCAGCAACATCAATCAATCAGAAGAGTAGAATACAAGACAGCTATCTTACAGTTCAGAAAGCACTGAGGGCCTGATTCAGCAAGGATCGCAGTTGCAAAGACACACTCAATCGGTCGACTACTTTGCATTGCACATGCGTATGCATCGCAGTCCGTGAACTAGCATTTGCGATGGGAAATGCATTTGCAGAGGCGACACAGACTCCAAGCACAGTGATTGACAGGAAGTGCCATTTGTGGGTGGTGATGGGGGGGTAGTCGGGCGAACGCAGGCATGCCAGTGCATTGGGATGGCTTTGCAAGGGCGTGCATAAATAGATGAATCAGGCCCTGTGTGTACTGACTTCCTCCCTTAAATACCCACATCCTGCAGGGAAGTGGCTGTGGACAGAAACTGAAGATTGAATCTACAGCTTCTTCTGTGGCTCAACTGGCATAAACGCTGTTGTGCAGTTCACCAGGTTGCACATCAATGCTCTTTTATTGTAGAATCATAACACAATGGGCCTGATTCTGAGTCACATGCAGAAGGGCACGTAACTGCATCTATTGGTGGTACCCATTTGTAAGTTTATGAAAATGCTGCTACAAACTCCTCCCTTGTGAACCTCTGTATGGCTGAATGTGCAAGGATTGAGATGCCCACTTGTAGTATCCATTCTTGCTGTAGTACCGATTGGTGTTCCTTATATACCACCATTGGTTGCACCATCAAAACTTGCATCAGCCTTATGGCATGTGCAGTTTTTCAGACTATAGCCTTCAATGCCTGTGGCTGTTCATCTGTGAATGCAGCTGCTTACATTGACACACCCATGACACTCCTCCTCAGAAATCCGAGCCTACCCAAACTACAATTCCTTAGTTACTCCTGTGGTGATTAGGGTGTCATTTCACACAGGACCGCCAGAGAGTACAGTGGACTGGCCACAGTGCAGAGCTAAACTCCTAATCCTACTAATATATTACAGGGAAGCATTGACCTTACTGGTGCACACTGGTACTCTGCACACTAGTATTCTAGTACAAGTGTGTAAAAGTACCAGTGTGCACCAGTAAGGTAAATGCTACCCTGTATAAGGATTAGGAGCTCTGGGCAGGCAGTGTAGAGCTCCTAATCCTAATTCGGGGCAGGATTAACTTTACTGGTGCACACTGGTACTATGCACACTTGTACTTTAACTGCCCGCAGTGCAGCCCAGAGATCCTAATCCTAAAACAGAGGAGCATTAACTTTAGTGGTTTGCAGGGCCGCCATCAGGAGGGGACTGCTGGGTCTGTAGTCCTGGGCCTGGGCAGGGAGGGGCCCCCTGCCTGCCCAGGTACGGACATAGCAGCAATACATCAGATGCCTCTTAGGGCTGGTATCCAGCACATAGTGGATCTTTAACACTGGGGAACAATCCATACTGTAGCCATAACTGACTTCCTGAAGTTCCTGTGCTGGTGGTGCATGGTGACTGTAAGTTGGCAACTCCCCCGGACCAGCCACCTGACAAGGAGGAGCTGGTCAGACCAGCATTTGCCTGGCTCCTGAACAGCAGTGCAACACATTCCTGACTCCATCAGCGCGCTTCACTAGTCGGACTCTCCTCCCTAGGTGGCAACAGATGGCCCCACAGCAGCGCTGACAGAAGTAAATGGGGAGGGGAGGCAGCTTGCACCACTGACAGACAGAAGGGGTGGTAGGTGTTACTGACATATAGAGATAAATGTGTGTGGGGGGGCACTGACAGACAGAAGGAGGGGTGTTAGGTGTTACTGACATACAGAAGTAAATGTGTGTGGGGGCACTGATAGACAAAAGGGCATGTGGGAGGATCGCTGAAAGGGGGGTGTATGGGGTGTCACTGAGATGGGGAATGTGGGGGGATTGCTGAGAGGGAGATGGAGGGAGCAATGAGAGTGATAAATGTAGGGGGATTATGGCTGCCCGGTACAATAAAGGTTTTTTTTAGGTAAGGCATGCGTGACGACATTACATCATGCACGCCTCACCACTGACAGAGGATGAAGCCACAGTGCAAAGAGGAGCAGACAGAAGACACAGGAGAAGGTAAATGTCTGTAGGGAACAGAAAGGGTGTTGTCGGTGGAGATGCTGCCGGGCCGGAGTTGCAAAAACACAAGGGGGGAGGGCCCTGTATATTTAGTCAGTCCCGGGATCCACGATTTCTGTTGGCAGACCTGCTGGTGTGCACTGGTACTCTAACTGCCCACAGTGTAGCCCAAAGCCCCTCCTAGTACAGAGCACCCCTTTAATATTATAACCTATGTCAGTCTATATGGATCATGATCAGTCGATAGAAGAGCAGGTGCAGCAACCAAGTACTATCGCTGCAGCTGCAGCTATTCATGATTGCCCAGTGTGTATGGACCACCCGATATGTTGGCCCATCGGCAGGGGGGTTGTGTGTCACATTGCTGGGTTGTACCCAGTTATACACCACACAAAGTTTGCAAGGAAAGGCACATGCCTTGGCCTTTATTTGTGAGTGGTGGATCTTCAACTACTGTCAGCCAGACATCATATTCTGTAACTTCACATGACAACACTTGCAACACTTTCTCATTTAGAGTTTAGAAGAGGTGTCAAAATTAAAACAGGCAAATCAGCGCAGAAAAACAACACTAAGGGGTAAATTTACTAAGCTGAGAGTTTGGGAGAGTTTGCAAACTCTGGAGACTTTGGGCATTTTTTCCGACTCTCCAATTTACCTTTGTCAAACTCTGGAGAGTTTTTTTTTTGCTATGGGAAAATACTGGAGAGTCAGCAAACTCTCTTCAATTCACCTTCGTCAAATATTGAGAACCTTTACACTGGTGAAGATAGGATTCTGAAATTTAGCAAGCAGAGAGTTTTCTAAACTCTCATGAAATGGGCAAACTACTCCTGCCTGTGATCTGAGAGTTTGGCAGAAACATACACAGATCGCTGTGATCCATGTGTTTCTGCTGTAAATATAGAAAATGGTTCTAAGAATAGGGGGAACAAAATGTGTAGGGTTCCCCCATAATTTAGAAACCAACACCAGGCTGCAGGGCCAGTCCTGATATTAAATATAGGGGGGAAAATTGCATAAGGTCCCCCCTATATTTAAAACCAGCACCAGACCCAAACCGGCCGGGCTGTAATGCCACAGTCCGGAGAGCCTTTCACCAGGGCTCCAGTTCCAAAGCATTATCAGCCCAAGCTGGTCAGGCCAAGCCAGGGATCTCAGGGGAAGTGGGGACCCCCCAAAAAAGGGGTCCCCTGAAACCCCAGGCTTGGACTGAAGCCCGGGGCACTTCCCCGCACCCCTGGAGCATTGGGTAAGGGGGTAATAAAGTGGGGAAATATAATTAAACTATTGTATTGTACAGTGGAACTACAGGTGCCAGCATGCCTGCCCTTTGGCACTTGTGGAACTACAAGTGCCAGCAGATGGGCGGCACCTGTACCCCCAATGTAAAATAAATAGTTAAATAAAAACAAAACACACACACCGTGCAAAGTTTAACTTTATTACACACACCTACCCATTTCTGTCCCCTTTTCCAGTATATTCTGTATTGACTGGCCCTGCAAAAAAGATTTCATACTCACCTATATCCTGGCGCTGGTCTCTGCAGTAATTAATGGCCTTTGTAAAACAAAAAAATGATCTTACCGATCTACACACCGGGTATCAGTATGTGTGTTGTCACACATACTGATATCTCCCGAATGCCAGCTGACGGGACTGCACAGGGTTTGTATGTCCCTCCAGCCAATCAGTGGCCATACTGACTGTAGAGCAGCCACTGATTGGCTCCGGCTACTGACGTTTCCCACGAGGGAACTCCCATCTTTGTAAATTTGCGAGTCTCAGGAGCTTCAAATCACCCGAGTTTAGGTGAAACTAATCGAGTTGAAAAAAAAGCAAACTCTCCCAGACTTGATTCTTAGTAAATTTACCCTAAGGCTGAAGGACAGACTGTGTTTTCAGAAACGTCGCAAATCCCTGAGGAGAGTCATAGGGGTATATTTACTAAAGTGCGGATTTTTAGAAGTGGAGATGTTGCCCATAGCAACCAACCAGATTCTACTTAACATTTATCTAGCATAATAGCTAGAATCTGATTGGGTGCTATGGGCAACATCTCCACTTCTAATAACCCACACTTTAGTAAATACTGTATACTCCTTAGGGTGTCTACAAGTGCTTTGTGTGAGTCTGACCTTTCTGATACTGCACTCATAGAGAAGCCTATTTCCACCATTTCTGCACCCTCTGCAAATGTGGGGTGAGCAGTACAAGTAAAGATGGTGACATAATAGAAATGAAGGATGAAGGGGCTATATGTGTACTATCTGATGCTAATGAGGATGTTGTTTGTGTTAGTCAGCCACCAGTGGCAGCAGTTCTTGCTCATGATAAAAATAAAGCCATTGTCATGCCTGGGCATAAGACCAGAATAGCCACCTCTTGGGTGTGGAATTATTCTTACCCAAATCCTGACAACACTTATGAAGGCATCTGTACCATTTCTGTGAGGCCAAAGAAAGTAAAGGTAGGGACATTAACCATCTAGGCACCTCCTCCCTGTTATGTCATTTGCAGCGAGTTCATGCAAGTTATTTGACAAATTATAATAATTTGTAAAATAATAATAAGAAATCCAGTATTAGCTTCCAGCAGTTTGGACCAGAACAAGCAATCTCCACCAATTATTTTTTGCATAGACAAACATTTTTATAGGCTATTGCTTTAATACATTCCTACACATTTTAAAAAGAATATAATAATAATACAATATTAACAGCCAAGTATTTCCGACAAGGGTTACAGAATAAATGAAAAACAATCAGGAGGCTGACCTGTTTGCCATACACTGCTACTTTAAAACATCAGCAGTCTCGCATTTGCTAACCATTGTTAATATGGTTGTTTTAAAAAATACCTTATATTTTACCTGATGTTGTAAATTACATTTGTTTAAAAAAGTCATAGAAATGAATGTCATTTGGAGGCTATGGTAATTGTACATTGGGATATATAGTCCTTACTACTTATTACACTGCCAGTAGGGAGATTAATATGGTACTTATTGACAGAAAGAGCAGTCACGTTGTTTTATGTGCCTTGGGTTAATACAGTAGGTGCTGTATCAAGAAAGCCTTTTGGAATATTTTAATTTACCTATGCTGCTAAATAATATTACTCAACTGTATAATGAGACCTTTAAATTAATTTTAAAAGAATATCAAATTATTTACTACAGCTTGCTGCAATTATAGTAACCAAACACATGATATAGATATTGCCATTGAAGATCATTTAAATCAAATGCAGGATCTGAAACACAAATATGGGTTGTTATATGTGTTAAATGTTGTAAATGTTCAAAGGTGGTGAGCAATACTATCATTAATAAATGTGACAATAGCGGATTGTACCAGTAGGGGATAATGTCAGTGCTATGTGAGTCTTGCCTCATATGGACCATCTGTGTAAATCTGTGTATGTTTTTATATTATTCAGGCTAAAGGGTTTTCAAAGATGCTGTTGAACAGAATATTTTGTATAAACACACTAAATAAACTATGGCCCCTATCTGGTCACATACTGACATGTCCAAACAAGTTGTTATTTGAGCATAAAGTGCTGAATGTGCAACACCAGATGATGGCCTTGGCATCTTTAGCTTATGTAGACAAATAAGTGAGTTATTATTCTTTGTTAATAACCATAATTAATGAAATGCTGCCCCCTTCCGGTACATAGAGTAGAGCACCAATGTATGTATTATATTGCTAGTATTCACAAATGGGCATTGCCAAGGGTATAAAAAGTGCTTACATTTTATTTACAGCAGCCCTTATCCCTGGAGCCAAATTAATGCCGTCCAGTATCCGCATTCTTCAATCTGGATATCTAACTGACTTAGGGGGCTCCCTAAGAGTCATTGAGGCTGATGTCTATGAACTATATTAAAGTTAAGGTCTATGACCTGCATTAAAGTATATATTTTAATAAACAGTATCTGTTTATTATATTATAACCTTGTGCTGCTGTCTTTACTCAATCACTGATATACTGTTATAAATTCCCCACTGGGGACACCATGCCCTAATTAGTCTCCCTACCATATTTGGTGACACTCTGATTGTTAGATCAAGCTACTGTACAGACAGCTATGATTTGGGGAGTTTTAATTATCGCCACCCTGCACATATACTGCTGAGAAGAAGATATCGCTGAATAATTGATTTATGTACTTAGTGACTACAGTATATGGTAAAAATAACACATTGAAAACAAACTTCTAGCTCTCTGTTACCAGACGATGACTGTGAGAATGCTGGGTAATGTAGTTTATTTTCTCCTCACCTCATAGATATATACTAAGGATAGCTCTCTTTCCCTACTGGAGTGTGGACATTTCAAGGAGGACACTTGCTTTTAATGCGGTCTATGCTAATACTCTAAGCCATTAGAAGAGCTTTCCAGACTCCAAGCCAAAAGGTAGCTACAGTATCATTCATACTCAACTCAGCTTCATCATGCCTATGATTTGTCCCTTTTGTTTCTGGCTGCTTCTTCTCTACAGTGATGGGCTGCTTCTCCCACCAGGAGCCAGAAGCAAAGATGTGTGGTAATAGCAAAGCCAGCCCAAGACTTCTAGCACACAGTGTGCACATTTTTGTAGTACCCTGCCCCCATGTTAATTCATAGGCAGTGCTTGATGAGACTTAGGGGTAGATTTACTAAAGTGAAAGTTTTTAGAATTGGAGATGTTGCCCATAGCAACCAATCAGATTCTAGATGTTATCTTCTTGAAGGTGCTAGTTAAATGTTAAGTAGACTCTGATTGGTTGCTCTGGGCAACAACTCCACTTCTAAAAATTCTCATTGTTGTAAATATATCCCTTATAGTCCAATAAATTCTGGAACTTATAGTTCCATAACTGCTGCAGAGATAAAGGTTGCCTAATATAAAACCATTCTCAATGTTTATTGGTATCAGTTACCACACATTATTTTTAACACAAATAACAAGAAATAATTATTTGTAATAAGGTAAATATGGAGCAGACTGTAGCACCATTTTATTATTTGCTTCACACGACAGCAAAGGCAGGACTGTATTTGTGGCCACAGTACAATGTCAGGAATTTGGTTACAGTACTTATTTTTCTTAACCTCAAAGCCTTGCGCGCTGCAACCTAGCCCATGGGCCATATTTTGCCCAACCCTGGACTAGTAAGATAAAGAAAAACACATCAACCTGTGTGACAGCAGCTGCACTTCACCTCCTATAAGGTGGCACCCTTGTGTGCCACATCCCTTGAATGGCTTTCAAGCTGGCCCTGGGTGATGGTGACTGCTGAGCACTCTTCAATGTACTACATAGGCCCCATCCCCCATTATAGTTGGTGACGCACTGAAGCAGAGGGCCCACCAGGGATTTATATAGCCCCCTCTGGGACAGTCTGACACACAGACATGACCAGAGTTACATATAGTTTCATGCCAGATTCACACTCAGTCAAGCCCTGAGTGACACACAGTCATGCCAGATTCACATACATGCTCAGAGCCACACAGACATGCTCAGAGTCACACAGACATGCTAGAGCAGCGGTGGTCAACTTGTGGCTCTTGAGCCACATGCGGCTCTTCCATTGTTCTGATGTGGCTCCCCTGCCGGCTCCGCTAACTGACACTGTCTGCTTTCTCTGATAGGCACAAGGCTGTCTACCTATGTGACACAGACAGTCATAACAAGGTTGGAGCTATGATTTTTTAAATTTATTTTTTCATTTTATTTCTGACATGTGGGGGGACTATAGTGGTTTGTGGAGTGGGAGGGAGTGTGGTGGATGGTGGCTGAACTGGAGTGGCCCAGGGAGAGAGGGGGGGCTGGAGTGGTACATGAGAGTCTGCTGTTCTGACACAGGAGGGTCTGCTAGAGTGACACATGAGGGGCTGCTGAAGTGACACATGGGGTTGCTGGAGTGGCATGGGGGATGCTGGAGTAACACATGGGGGGTTACTGTTGGGAAACATTAGGGGCTGCTGGAGTGACAAATGGGGAGTTGAAGTGACACGAGAAGCTGCCAAAATGACACATGAGGGGGACTGGAGTGACACATGGACAGCTAGAATAACACATGGAGGAGCTGGAGTGACACCATGGGGGGTTGGATTGTATTATGTGAATCTGTATTTTGTTTCAATGTATTTTTTATACATATATATATATATATGTTGCTTTTTTAGTGTATTTTATGTGAATGTGGTTTTTTCAGTGTACTTTATGTGGATCTGTTATTTTTCAATGTTTTTTATATTGTTCTGGCATTTTCTTTCCCTTTAATAGTTACCTCCATGGTGATTGTGTGCATGTGCTTTTACATGCACCTACAAACATCATACAAGCTAGGCCATGCCCATTATTTCATGTGCACCTTTGGCGTGCACATGATCTCAGCTTCGGGGCTCTTTTGCCTATGACTGGTTGGCCACCCCTGTGCTAGAGTCACAGACTGCCATTCTAGAGTCACACACAGTCATGCCAGAGTCACACACAGTTCACACCAAAGCCACACACACAGAGTCCCACAAGAGTAACATAAAGTCACACCAGGAGTGACACCTGGAGACACCCAGAGTCATATACAGTCACACACAGTAATGCCCAAAGTCACACACAATCACTCCAGAGTCAGACACAGAAAGAGTGACACACATTGCCACAGCCGAGTCACACACAGACATGCTCAGTTGCACATATTTATGCCAGAGTAATACAGAGAGACATCCACAGTCACACACAGGTATGACCAGAATCACACACAGGCATGCTTAGAGTAACACCCAAACAAGGCCAGAGTCACACACAGTCTTGCCAAGTCACAGACAAATTCATGTTCAAATTGACTGACCCCACAAGATCACACACATTCACACCCAGAGTGACACACATACATGCCTAGAGAGACACATAAATTCACATCCATTAACACCCAGGGGTAAATTTACTAAGAATCAGGATTGACCTGATTTGCAAAGTGATTAATCTCGCTGCAAATCACCTGAACTCGGGTGATTTAATCTCTTTTTATCTCTCAAATTTACCAACAGGCGATTTGAGGCTAAACGAGTTTACCGATGGTGATGTAGGTCGAGATTCTCGGGTGATTTGTAAGCAAGCTCGAGTGAGTTATGTCACCTGAGATTGCAGTGATTTCTCTCTGCATAACTCTCCCTAGCAAGCAGACTGCACATATCAGTGAGATATGTGTGAGCTGCTTGTGTTGTACCTGTAAAAAATGGATTAATGTTTAAAAGAAAATTATGTGACGTCCCCCCACCAAAAGACTAAACAGCCCTGGACTTGCCAGCTAGTCCTGGTTCTTAAATTACAGTGGAACCCTACACATTTTGTTCCCCATAATTTTAAGAACCAGCACCAGGCAGAGGGCAAGGGTGAAAATATTTGCGTGAAATACCCCTTATATTTAAAACCAGTTCTAGCAGGGGGCTGATGCCATAGCCAGGGGAGCCCTTTCACCGGGCCCCCAGTCGCAGCCTAAGTCCTGACTGCTAGTCAGCCCAGGCCAGGGATCCCTGGGGAGTTGGGGACCCCCCAATAAAGGGGTCCCCCTCTCCAGGGCACCCCTGGCCTAGGCTGATAGCCCGTGTCATCCCAGCCACCCCTGGGTGGTGGATGGTGGGTTGCTAGTGTAAGTGTAGTGTTAAAAATAGAATTAACAACATTGTCTTTACAGTAGAACTGCAGGTCTCAGCAAACCTCCCCAGCATGCTGGTACTTGGAGAATCACAACTACCAGCATGCGGGGCATTAAGGGCCCGCTGGTACGTGTAGTTCACCTGTAAAGTAATTTGTAAAAAAAGACACACACCATGAAAATAAAGATTTATTACATCCATACACACTCACACATACTCACCTGCTCCCAGATGTTCACGTCCCCTTCTCAATGTAAAGTATCCAATGGAAGTACCTGTAAAAAAATATCCAATACTCACCTCTTGTCCCGCGACGTTCTCCGCAGTAATCCAAATAGGGCCCCGGACACAATGTATCAACACGCTACAGCATTAGCATACTGTATCAACATGCTGTAGCCAATTAATTAAGAAAGCAACTTATCAGTGGTGCACTCACAGTTAGCCAATCATAAGTGGTTTGTTAGTGCTGACAACCATTATCATCACCATGTGTTTCACTTGTCCTCTAGCACCTGCAAATCATACAAGCTTTGACAAGTTTATATATGGCTGTACTGATCTGCATTTGTTAGCAATTACACAAACAAACCCCTTTCTCTATTTGGTCTACATGATTCTGACTCCCTCTGCCATCCCACCTCTTGGCTAGGTAAGCAAGCATAAGTGTCAGATTCATGCAAACCTCATTAGCTCATTTACATGTGGATGGTTTTCTGGGCATGCAGAGAATTATTTTACATATTCTATGATATATTGTTTGTGCAATCAGCGAACGATATCACGCAAGTGCATCAGCTGGTGTATACACCAGATATATATGTGATTAACATTGTTCACAGACATATCAGGTCAGCCCAGCAGCACAGCCGACCACCCGTACACTGGCTGACATCTGACATCACAACTGGGCAGGCAAATTTAAATGCGAGCCCAGCTGTGATGTCAGGCCAGACACATTGAACAGCCCAGTTGATAAGTGTGTATAGCTTACAAATCGACCACTCAGATGGTGGATCGGTCTACTGACTGATCCAGAATGCAAGTGTGCACCCAGCAATGCACTCATTTTGCATCAGCCCCCATGTGTCTAATTATTAAATTCCATTAAGATTGCAGATATAAATGCCAAGAAATACCTAAATCATGCATTTAATAAGTTACTGGAAAATAAATGGAAAGACCTCTCGTCAAGGACAACCAAACAAACCACCTCAGATGGTAGCATACATTGGTACAATCTCAAATTTTTATTTTTACAATTACATGTCTTATATATACAACTAGAATAGGTCTGTACTGTATGCAGTTTTCTTTAACAAACCTGAACACAGAGGTTATGAAGCAAAGTTGAACATGGCCGCAGATGCTCTCCTGCTTTGTGTAAACAGGAAAAATCCATATTTTCGCCCATATATAGAATTATAACTAGACCACCCCCTGCCCGTATGCTAAGTTTCATCATCAGAGCAAACTTGTACCAGACTATAATTGATTAATTCAAAAGATGTGCGTGGAAAGATGTATATTACATTTCTGCCCAACTCAGCATACATCGCAGTTGTGTTAACACTCCCTCATGCACATTGCCTACATGAGAATACCCCATTACTGCCAATGACAAGTGATGATACAACTGAAATGTGTACATTTCTGAATCACCAATACTTGCATAGACTTACTGCTGTGCATATGTTTTGACACTCTCATCAGGTCCACTAATTCTTACCACAGCATGCAATTTTACATAATGTTAGTAAAGTAGCACATTTACCGTATTGCTTCCAGTCTGCATTAGATGGCAGATTTTTCCATAGGATAAGGTTATTTAGATAATTCAGGTAAGATGGCAATGCATGGAAATCTTTCTGACTGTACCATACCTAGAATGAATCAACATAATCAATGTTCATGATCATAAAAATGCATGAGTTGCTCAAAATGTTAATGTAACAGTTTAACACACCTATGGAAATACAGAAGGTAATTTATTATTAACAACAAAATATACGGAATACATTAATGTTTGCACAAGTATGCCTATCTGTCTAGCGTACATAAGCTAATCTTAGCTACAAATCAACTTTCACTTTAGGAAATGGCCCCCAATGTGTGTGTGGCCCGGGGCGACCGACCGTCTATAATATTGCCCTGCCTGTATGTGAGTGGGAGCAGCATTCCCACTGCACTGCCACTGTGCAGGCACTTTTTAATAAAACTGCATGGTAAAGGTAACAGTCCCTCATTTCCCAATCTCATCATATGTTCACTTGGTGTGGTGACAGCTACAAGTTCAAGTAATGTACAGTACTGTAGCTTTACTCCTGCTCTGATGTAAATGAATAACGAATCAATCTATAGAAGAACAAAAGCAGCTGATTACTTGTGCTGGCAGTCATAGTACTTCCTCAACATCTCTTTGTAAAGAAGGTCAAGGGGTAAGAAAGTGTAAGAATGGGCACTCCAAATCTAAACAATGTTTGACAGTATTTATAAAAACATCACCTCTAACCATGAAGGGAAAAGTTGCCAAAAAATGTTAAATTGTCAACATTCCATACACCACACACAGTGGCAAGGAATGGCTCAGCCTAAGACCATGGCCTTTCTTTGTGAGTTGTGGTCCTGCTACTGCTCCTTCATGCACTATAATGCCTACTACAAAAGCTAGTCCAAAACACAGTAACACATCTTCTATAACCTCACATGCACCACCTTCTCACTGTGATTATAGATGAGCCACCTATAAAACAAGCAAAACAGTGCACAAAAAGAACACTGAGGCTGAAGAGCAAATTCTGTGTACACAAACTTAACAGATTCCTGAGGAGAGTCTAAAGGGGGTCCACAAGTGCTATTTTAATCCTAGACAGGCCTCCATCCACTATTTCTAAATCCTATGCAAATGTGAGGATTAGTAGTAGTAAAAGTAAAAAAGGTGGTGGATTATGCAGAAAATTGAGCATGCTACAGTACTTTGGAAGTGCAACAAGATGAGGGGGATAGTTGTGTATCTGACACTAATGATGATGATGTATTGGACAAGAAGAATAAGTGGATACAATTCAGGAGGTTGATATTTGTGTCAAAGGAAGTCAGCCACCAGTGGCAGCAGTTCATGCCAGAGATATAAAGCACATTTTCATGCCTGGAAACATTTTCACCCAAATCATACCAGCGCATGCAATCTCTGATGCCAATACCTTCATCATTAACCTCCTTGTTAGTGATTGGAGGTAGTTCTGCATTCAATTTGCAAAGGCAATCTGCCTCCCCTATCCACTATTCCAAGAAGAAGCCTTGCATGTTAGGGCTGCTGCTGCTTCAGGTTGTGAATATTCATCACCAAGGGGGACCAAAAAGAATTGTAGTTTCAATCAACAATTGACTGCGAAACAATCATTTGCAAGAGAGACCAAGTATGACAGCTGCCATCCTGTTGCACAGTGGAAAACTAAAGCAATGATGGCAATTTTAGCATGAGATATGCATCCAATATTCCTATCACTGAATCTGGTTTTAACTGGTTAGAAGTGTTGGTGCAACCAAACTACTTCTTGAATATTTGAACAGTAATTGTTTGCCAAGAAAATGACATTGTACCAACTACCCACTTAACTATAAATATGTGAACAAGAAGTACATCTCAGATTAAATATTAAATTACTGTGACAGCCCATTGGGTGGGTGTATCACCTTCAGCAGCTTTTCTAGGCAGGCTTTTCTTGATATTACTGGCTTCACGAAGAGGAGTACCAGTGTCAATGTGTTTTGAAAACTCTGGTATGTGACAACAAAATGGCTTACCCTGCTAAGACTCTCCTCAGGAATTGACATTTTCTATACAGCAAGTAACATTAAACTAAGCATTACACTTGGGTCAATTTCAACATGTACCATGTTTTGCACATAATAAACTTGGTGGTTCAGAATTTCTTAAAAAAATGACAAGTCCATGCAGGAGATGCTGGCTATGGCACATAACATTTCTGGACATTTTGGCATTCAGCAATATCATGTGGAACATTGCAGCAGCTGCAAAAAAAGTCCAATTTGCCATGCCACAAACTGAGGCAAGAGGTAGTATCCAGATCGATTTACATCCTCTATATGCTTAAGTGACTGTAGGAACAGCAACAAGCCATCCACATGCATACATCAAGCCATGAGATATGGAGAGGGGGGGACAAGTTACCATCTAACTGCAGCATACTGGAGAATACTCTCAGTTTTAGAACCAAAACCAAATCACAGGGGCTGGAGCACATCTATTCTACAGTACTCTATGTGTTGATGTACTGTATAATTGTATTATTAATCCCTATATAGCACTGCTGACAGTTTGCAATGTCATATAAATAAAAGACAATGATAATAAATTGCAATGGTCATTCCATGTGAATCTCAAATATGTCTATTGGGTGTTTTGCGGATGGACTTGAACTGTACAAAGACCTTTACAGCAGTAGGATGGAAATACATACACTGTAAGGAGAATCCAACTCTGCCTCTTATCTTGTAAGTATGTGTAAACAATGAAACACTTGAAAAGGTTGACTAGCTGGATATTGACGAGTGTACATATCTAAGGCATCCAACCCTGGGAGCTCTAAGTCTTAGCACCTTTATATTCAATATCAATAATAATGTACATTATATATCCATGAGAGATAACAGAATGCTCTTAATTGGCTACCCATCTATTATGTAAGTAGGTTTGAATGGAATTATTTGTGGAGGATGTTAAACTGGTAGGCTAGGATTTATTTATGTTGCTAATCAGTTAGATGGTGCTAGAGGGATGGATTAGCCAAATCAATTTGAGGGTGTGGTTTAGGGATTGCTCACAGTGATGGAAATCCCAGTGGAAAAGGAAACATTGGCTACTAGTATCCTGTTTTCAGGGGGTGTGGTATGGGATAAAGATTGAAGCACTATGGGCAGCCACATTTTTACAAAGTGTAATTGCAGCCTGTGTGAATGGAAGCACTCTACTATCACCGTGCAAACATTTACACAAGCTGCATTTACACAATCTGCACTTTGAAAATTTTCTTTATCACTTCATGACCTCACTTTTCATCTCTATGGGTAGAGGCACCCAGAGACCTCACCTTCAGGTACCCTTGCTGAAGAGTCGGCACTGACTGTTAAATAGGATGTCTGAGGAAAATACAATACAGCGTACTTTGTTTTTACTTTTGGATGTTACAATGTGCACTCTGCTCTACATTGTCTGTATAATATTGTGTGTGGGTTTGCGTTTCTTCTATTTATTTCTGGCTCTTTCAATTTCTGTTTCTCCTTCTTAGATCTTTACATTTGTTCTTATTTTTTTACTTTGTAATATCCCCCTTCCTGTTTTTGTCTCTTTGATCCCTTTGTTCCCTAGTTCTGCCACACACTCTTAGTGATATGCTGTTTTTTCAGGTGACAGTGTTGCTCTCTGTTAATCACTTAACTGGCTAATGTTTTTCTGAAAAAAGATGAAATTGTCAGCCTTTTTCATTTAGTTACAAACATATTTTTTAAATCTTATTTAGCTCTTTTAGTGGAACAAATGTATAGGTGGTGTCCATTTACCCCTAACATAACAGTAAACCTAAGTGGCACTAGCCCCCCACCCGCTAGTGAACATATGTAACTAATTGGAGCATTACATCCCTCTCCCACCACCCCCTCCCCGCAACCCCAGTGGCAATAAACTGATATATAATAGAACACACCACCACCATGATAGTCATAATAAATCCCCATAAACATCAACCCCTCATTAATCCCCATGAGCATTAATGCCCACTCTTAGGGACCATAGATCCCCCCCAAGAGATTCCTCCTCCCCTTCCCCATATGCAGAGCAGGTCTCTGGAGACACTTCTTATCAGACCTTCACCTGCTCTGTACTTGGATCAAAGATAAGGAAATAGTGCTCAGAGTTAATTTTTCCATTTACTGTAGGATGCATGCACTCCAGAATGCCATTTTCAGTGATATTGGTGGTCACAGACTGCAACAGTACATCAAGGCTATGTGTCCGGTGAAGAAGGAGGAATTATTCTCTTTAAAAGCTGGGGCATTTAGCAGGATGGCATGGTCACAACACTTGTGGCTTTGCCAGTTAAGTGGCACAGCCACACTCCCTGTTGCCCTGAATAGACTTCTCATCTCCCCCTCTGAGATGTGTGCTTCATATCATTGTGGCTCATGGTTGTTTATCATGGACCCATCCCGCTATTTGGGCATTAGTTTCCTGAACCCTTTGGTGATGCCTACTCTACCCTTGGTCTCACCCACTCCACTGCAATGGGAGTGTGTTATCCTTTCTCACCCTTCTGATGTTTATGCCCATACCGCCTCTTGCCAAACACAGTGAGAGGACTCATGGCACCATAATTCTTCTTTAAAGGGACTGTATGGTTTTCCCCACTCCATAGAAAGAGTGAGTTTGCCTTCAGTTGTTGACACCCTGCACTTTTTGACTAGGGTCAAATCCTCAGTGCATCCCTCTTTTATTCATTCTGCTTAGAAAAATTAAATTAAATTACAGCTCATGCTTTCCATTCAAGAAATAGATTGACCTCCGTCCAACAGCATAGTTATTTTCTTATCAGATATTGCTCCAAAGCGCTGCTCCTCTCTTTTGTTTTATTATTACATTGCCATTGTTATTCCCTTTTTGTATATGGTGGCTTGTCTATGACATGTCTTGTTCATGTGTGTGTTTGCTCTTTCACTGAATGTGAGCATTGGGATTACTTACAGATGAACCCAGGTATGACCAGGAAATATACTTTATCAGGCTTTTTTTAAAACAATGTTTTTTAATTTTATTGAAAACTGGAAGTAGTATGATCAGTACAACCTGACACTAATACTGGTAAACATCTTAGTAGAAAAATATAAAGTATGACAAACATAAATTAAACTAGCCCAATACATGAGCAATATACAATACAAATTATGAAAATACCCATACATTTTGTTGGGCTAATAACAACCATTTGCTAGGAAATATAATAACCATCTAATGTAAGGGGGGAAAACATATATATGTAAATAACAAAAAAATCTGAAATAATTCTATCAAGAAAATAGGATTCCAATGAGATGAGCACACAATTCTGTGAATTAGCAGCTCCACATTTTGTGAGTGACAGCAATCTCATTCTGCGAGAGTGCTGAATCTGCAGTTATCCAAAGGGTGTGATGGCATACCATATCTGTATTGCACAAGGAACATGTTCATTAAGGCATCAACCTTAACGATCATAGTTTCATTGCTTTTTGAAGCTTGAGTGGTAGAAAATTAATAGGGTTTGTGAATTTTCAGATCATGTCTAAGCAGCCTTAATGGCACATGTGAAACTGTAAGGTTTTTTGTCTATGAAATTGTCTGTAAGTGACTTCGCTGCATTACAAAAATGGACAATTACCTTACCCTGATGCTTCCCAGCTAACTGAATGGGAGCATTCAGGAGCACCACTGATGCATCACATGACATAGACAAACTGGTAACCTGGTCCAAATAAGGGCTGATGATGGGGCAAGACAGCCATTTTTTATAAAATGTACCCTCCTCCCCATACTGCCTCCAATAGGAACAGGGTGATGTTCAGAATAGCATGAAGTTCGGACAGCACAAAGTATAATCTAGTATAGACTTTATAGCACGTTTCTTGTATGGCAATGCTAATGAAAGCTTTGACAGTTCTTTATCCAATGGTGAACCATCCCTCATCATCAATCAGAAAGTTAGTCTCCCAAGCCAATTCATGTGGTTCCTTATCTGTTGGAACTCAGGTTAAAATGAAGTGATGTAAAACCAAGACGTTATCCTTGCATCTAACTAAATATGATGTTGGATGCAAGGGTAACATCTGAGGGTTATAGCACAGATGTTTAAATGGGGACATCATCCATGAGTTTTGAGAAGTAGACTTGGGGGCATATACAGTTAGCTGCGGGGATTACCCCGTGGCTAATTCTCACGTTGGTTGCGGGTGTCCCTGATACCCCGTGTGTGAATCCCCACTGTCGGACAATACCTTACACCTCATGTTGGTACACGGTAAAATCTGCATCAATATGCCTTATCCCGCCTCATGCGAGAGGCTATAACACACTGTTTCTGCATTTCATGCGGAAACAGTGTGTTCCCGCATGTGAGAGCCAATTTAATGGTGCAGGGAAAAAGCTATTTTATTTAATAGCTTAACCCCCCCCCGCGGGACTTTTGAGCCACAATTACTCATGGGTGAAGTCCCGCGGTTAATTGGATATGCCCCTTAGAGTTAACAAAGCTAATAATTTGCTGGTATTGGTAATGACACAAGTAAGGGACAGAGTAACGTGATTGAAATTCTGCAAACTAGGTCAGCGCAAATTTACCTTTCACCTTTCAAAATCTTTCAATCTACATATCCTGTCAAAATGAGGCCTTGGTTGCACTACATCCAGGAGGAAACAAAGGATGATTCCAAATTGGAGAAATGGGGGAGCAGTCAGGTACTAATTCTTGTGTCAAACAAAGTTTATCCCATATAATCAGGGTGTATCAAACAGTCGGGATGGAGTGAGCTGTTGCTGGTTTGAGAAGCTAAGCAAGCCACATGATCTCAACAACCCTCCTGACCTGGAACATAACATTTTTGAGATCCAACCATATCTTACATCCCTTGTCCAAATGCCATGATATGAGATGGTTGAGTTGGACCACGTAGTAATATGATTGAAGTAGTGGGAGGCACAGGCCTCCCTCAGATATTGGCTTAGTCAAGATAGATCAATGAATATGAGGTCTACTATCTGCCGAGATAAATTGTTTACAATGATACGGCATGGAGCCCAGAGCCAAGGCCGGGCCAGTGACAGGGTCTGAAACAGGTATAATAACCAAGAGAGTAGGTTCTTTTTTACCAAATGTATTCTACAGAACCAAGAGATATATAGAGAACACCACTTTATTAAGTCTTTTACTAAAGATTGGAACATAATTAGGTTGGTATAAGAGAGAGTAGGACTTGGTAATGTAAATGCCTAGATACTTAATGGCAGAGGGGTGCCATCAGGATTTTATTTTATATATTGGGTGGAGAGATACCCTTTGACTAAGATGGCATCAACTTTACTGGGCAGACATCCTGTACAGTGATTTCCAGAGGGATGGCCTTTTGGGTTTACTTTTTGGTATGGCAGTCCATGGGGATCCTCACATGGTTATCCATTTAGGAAAAATCAACCTGGGTAAAGGCAATGACTTTTACCTTATTTTATATATCAAGGTTGTCTTGGCCGAGGTCATAAGCAGGTGGTTTAGTCTGATATTACTCCAAGGAGTGTATAGAGATGTCCACAGAGTGAGTCAGTGATTGACTGACTGGGTATGGAGGGAAGAATGCTGCTTGGCTAAGCTTGTCATTCAGCATAGTAGGTATGTAATTCATCTAGTGCCCATCTCTAGATTTGACTGTATGCATCTGTGCAAGACAAGCTGTCCCTTTACTGGAAAGATTTTGAGCAGTCTTATGTGGCCATGGGTTGCAAGAGATAGTTGAGGGCCAAATGACTTTTTCATGAGGTGAGTTATAAATGTCCTTCAGTGGGAACCTGTGCATCTTTATAGAGCTCATAATACTATGCCATTTAATGGAAGGTGAGGGCTCTGCAACTCAGGTTGTGTTGGGGGTGTACAACTGCCCCAATGTGTTTAGTTATTATTTCTGGCTAGAGATCAGAGTTGAAATGCTTTCTTGGCATTCATGCATCATTTAATTTATCAATAAAGCTGTGACTTTAAAATACCACTCACTGGGTCCTTATATTATTTAAGTTGGTGGGAGGTAGTATAAGTTAGTGGATATATACTGTCACATTCTTAAACCCAACATCAGTTAATGCACGGTTTTACAAAACCCCACTTTAGTACATTTGGCCCATAGTTTATTTTTAACTTTTCTTCATATTAAAATTAAGCTGTGTGTAGGTCACTATTATTAGAAAAGTACCAACAAGAATAGGAGAATTTAACCATTGTAAAGCTATTGTGGAGGATTATAGTTAAGTAAAATGGGTAGAAAATGTACTGTAGATACATTCAGTAAGAGAGTGCAGCTATATATAAAATAAAAATAAAATATTTATAAAAATATTTATAAATTGAACAGAAAATGAGAGAAGGAATTTAGCAATTCTGCAAGTTGAGTCATTAGAATCTTATTATAATATGTGTGTCACAGAAAAATAATTGAATACATTTAGGAAATAGAGTGTTATGGAGATTAATGGCTAAAACAGAACTACTGTACTGTATAATATTGAAAATAGGGAAACAGGAGAGGTGGTAGCATATAAGCAGAAGCATACAGTACATGTAATGAAAAAATAAATACTACCAAAAAGATAAAATCATTATTACAAGTATTTTATTATTATTATTATTATTATTATTATTATTATTATTATTATTATTATTATTATAATTATTATTTGAGTCTCCCATATCCAAAACGCTTGGGACCAGGGTTATTTTGGATATCGGAATATTCCGTAATTTGGAATATTTGCATATCATAATGAGGTATTTTTGGGAATGGGACCCAAATCTAAACACAGAATGCTTTTATGTTTTATATAGACACCTTATACACCTAGCCTGTAGGTAATTGTATACAATATTTTCAATAATTTTGTGGTTCAAACAAAGTTTGTGTACATACATAAAATTCATTTATGTTTCATATACACCTTATACACAGAGCCTGAAGGTAATTTTATACAATTTTTGAAATAATTTTATGCCTAAAAAATTTTTTTGTACATTGAACAATGAAAAATCAAAGGTTTCATTATCTCAGTCATGCTAAAAAAAATTCTGTATTTCAGAATATTCCATATTTTGGAATATACTCCGTATTTTGGAATATTTGGATATGGTAGACTCAACCTGTATTATTATTGTTATTATTATTAATATCATTATTATTATTCTAGGGTGCTTTTTTCAGTTGGTCTTAATTTTTTAACAATTACCATGTACATATTGTTCTTTTTTCAACATTTATGTTAATTTTGTACTTTTGTACAATTTAGACATAACATGCTTTCAATACTTTATGAGAAATCGACAACTACATCACACAACTCTATTCATTTGTATGGATGGCAATGATATCTCTTTATTACAAGGCAATTATTAGAAGTCTTTAGTATAGATATTATAGTGACTCACTTTAGATTTCTTAGTTTCAGATACTGTAATGACTTTGTTGATCAAGTTCCTGTGGCTTCAATAACTTTTAGAATAAGCAGTAAAAGTTTGTCAGACAAATACAAAATTATTAAAAATATGGCACAATTTACTTTTTACTGTGTGCAACTGTACATCTACATTTTACATCAACCATGAATTCATGTTCTAGCTCTCAATTTTAAATTCTAATTTTACTCCTGGAGCAGAAAGCAAACATTAAAATCTATCAATCTCAAATATATGGTTAGCAAACTATTCTACATGCTACTGTTTCCAAATGTACTTAGTGTATAAAGTGTTAGAGTGCAGCCAGTAGCAAATATTCACTCATAGGAAGTTTTACAATTGCTCATTGATTCATTGCTACACTTTCCAACAGCCTATGTGGAGAACCTAAGAGATGTTGAAAGCTTACATTATGGATTGGGTTACTTTTCCATTCTCTTTGAATCAGTGTAATGAACGAAAGTGTAGCAACTGTAACTATAATATTACTGTAAGCTTATGTTCTCTTGAATATTAAGCTTATATTGTCCTTATTATTTTCCTAATATTAAATGTAACAATGTTAAACCTTCAAAGGCAGACTCTATCTTAACACTTATCAAAACATTAACATCTGTCTATACTGTATTTACAATTTGTTATAATTATTTTAACAGTATAATTACTAACCAAATGACAAATTACTTTTTAAATGGAAATACTATTTTACATTTTATGAATGGCTATGTAAATTATACGTTTCTGTCCTTTGATGAGTGTATAAATATGAAATGGCAAACTCATTCATTAATTACAAAAAGATTATTGTAATAATTTAACTCAATGTTATACTTATGGTATTTCCATAGGGTTTTCTGTAGATAATTCTGTACTTTAGAGAAGTACAGTATAACGTAATAAAATAAAATATCTAGAAAAAAGAATGACTGTACAGTATAACAATCATTTGTCCTTAAGCTGCTAGCTATGTGGTGCTCTAATTAGCATTCAGTATCAGTTTGTGCTTTCGGCTTAAATCCAATGTATGTCAGAACACCAAACTGAAAGATGCTGGAAAGAATAAAGGAAAAAAGAAGAAAAATGTTTCCACTGTGAAAAAAAAATCTAACTCTTAGAAAATATTTTAAACATAAAATAAAGTAGCAAATTTGAATTGTTTGCTGAGTGGTGGATAATGGCAAACCCAGAGAAAAGGTCATATTGTAAGGTCCATTGCACAAAATCTATTGACAGACCAACTCCCGTTACACTATACAGACTCATTTATACAGACCCACACTGCTCACAACACTATTAGAAGGCACACTGTATAGCACACATTGACTGACATACAGATTTGTCTATTGTAATGATGAGGGGGGGGTGCAGGTACTATTTGTCTGGGCCTGGGCAGGTTGGAGGAGCCCTTGAGGGCTCTTGGTCTTTGCAGAACAGCTGAGGCCAGGTACAGACTGCAGCTGTTGCTGAGGTGATAGGGGCAGAACTAGGTCCTCTCTCTCTGTGATGCTTCATACAGCCAATCAGCATCTGGCATTGCTGTGCTAAGTGGAGCAGGAGGAGACAGCCTGGCTAGGCTCAGTCAGTGATGGGCATGGAGCCGGAGTCATGAAGAGGGAGCAGTGTCAGAGGCTGGCCGCACCACCCTTACTACTAAGGTAACAGTCCCCCCTCCCCCAGAGCTGCCCCTGTTTGAAGGACATAAATTATTTTTATAATATTGGTTATGGAGGGTTTGTGGTCATAGTACCTGGGCCTGTCAGAGCTCTTGATGGCCCTAAATTTGTGACTTAGCTGCACCAAGTGTCCTGCCAGAGACTTTTTTACAAGATTTGTGTCCTATTCTCATCACTAATGCAACAAAAAGTATAATGCAGAGGTACATTGACACTGACAATGACATTTCATGTAGGTTTTGTCTGAAACTCAGTTGCTAATCTGGGTAAAAAAGGCAAAAGACGGTAAAATATGAGTGATCCATGCCACACATCATTATGCATTAATCTTCATCTTTACCTGTTCCTTTGTGACATAAATAGTAATCCTAAGCACTTAGTGCATTTTAAGCAAATATATTGTGAATAAGATGCAAAATTCAGGATGGAGCATCTACAGTAATTCATGCCAGGAGTCTTGCACCATAAGACACAAAAAGTGTAGCATATGAGGACATATCTGTATTGCACAAAGCCCACTTAGAAAAGCACTGCTGAAACCACAGAGGGAGAAATTCCCAGGAGCAGCAAATATGGGTCTAGAGAAGAAAGATGTGAATAGAGAGGATATGTTAGGGATGGCGGGATATGATAATCAGTAAAGGGGACTGTAGGGATCCAGTAAAGGAAATCTGACATATGTGGTGGAGATAAAATGAGCCAGCAGTATTGAGGCAGGAAAGGAGAATGATACTTGAGGATCAGAATGTGAGCAGGCGTGCAAGTTGTTATGGGCAATTTATCAGAATGGAAGATAAGAATTATTGGGCTGAAAGGGTTCTTGGCAACAATACATTAAATATGCTTGGTGTGAAGTACCATAATACATAAGGATGAGTAGTGGGACTGGTGAGAGATTCTGGAAGATTTGAGCTTAAATTTTATGTATGTTCAGTGGTATGTGTATGAGCTGAGATCTGTGTTATGATTTGTACAAGGTGTATAACTGTATGAGTTTATTTGGAGAGATCATGTTCGCAATTTGCTCTGTCATGTACTCTTTCCTGGGACATTTTCCTTATTTTAGTACTAATATCACTATAGCATAACCATGTCTATTTAAATGTACTGTATTTCTTCTATTTTGGGGTTGCCATGAAAAAATATTACGCCACCATGAGAGTCACCTCCCACCAAAAAATAATCCAAATAATTGATTTGAAAATAATTTTTTTTATTCTATGTTTATTTTTATAGAAATTAAAATATATTTATTAAATGGGTAAACTTACTTCCACTTTCTTAGGGTTCTTTTCTTTGTGATCAGGAATTATATCAGTGTCTGGGAATGTCTTTTATCAATACATATAGATTAATGTACCTGGCACCGATTGCTACATAAAGACTCTTTTTTAAAATATGACATTAGTTTTTCTCTATAAAAAGGCATCATAAATAACTTCTGAAATTCAGTATTATTCAATAATATTAATTGCATGCTTACAAATGGTGTTACTGCCATCTAGTTATTTTATATCGTATGACGTTAAATTGAGGTGTGGTAATGATATTCTAAATCTCCAATGTCTGAGGATACTCCTTAGAATAGAGACGGGATCTCTTTGTAGTTTTTCAGGCCTGTTGAATAAATTATTGCTTGACTTTTAGGGGTCTATGTACTAATAAATAGCGGTACTACCACGAATAGTTTGTACCTATCTCACCAGAGATATTTTAATTTTTAATAAAAATATCTTGGCTATGTACTAAGGGGAACTTGCAGGGACAGCGGTTGGGGTAACCACTGTCCCCATGAGTTATTGCATTTAGGAGAAGTCTTTCACAGAAGTAAAAGACTTCCCTGGAGGAAGCTCACACTGTGCATGTGCACAGCGTCAGCTTCCAGGAACTGGGACTGAGGTGGAGAGATCGAAAGATCTCTCTCCTGCACTTGGAGCCTCAATAGGCTTATAGTAGTTTACACCATCTGAAGATGGTATAAACTACTGGTGTAAAACTCCCAAAAGCTTCGCTTTTTGGAGTTTAGTACATAGGGTTCAGATTGTAGTCCCTATTGATAATAATGAGGACTGCGCTTTGTAGTGCTAATTAGTGCTTTACCAGAGATTTCTGTGAAATCTCCTAAATTGTGTTATTCGTACATAGGAATGATACATAAAATTATGCAGAAACTGCAATTTCTGCATAATTTTATGTAAAAAAACAGCTTGATACATACAGTAGGTCCCTTAGTCTCTTTGTGATATCACAGGTTATTTCTCCTATCTCAAAATAATAAACAGAACAGTACTGCATGACTGTCATGAAGACCCCTAAGCCCCCAAAACAAAGCACAACTACCAATTTTTTGGTACAGTAGCTAATTCTCAGTTTTATCCATGTATTCCCTGAAAAAGGCCATCGTCTGGATGATACATTTAGGGACCTAGCACACCAACATTACATTGCAGCACTGAGCAGTGGGAGAGCACTCCCAGGTAGCCTGCTCACCTCTCGCTGTACTGCAGCACCCATAATACAGCTTGCCTTCACAAGCAGCTGCTACAATCTCTCAGTAAGAGCCAAATGGAGCAGGATCACATGGAAACAGACTCCAATTGCACAGCCTGGACTCCTGCACCCAGAGATACACAGTAGAAAAAGCATTGACACATATTCAGAAGCAAGATAACCATGTTTAAACTTAAGAGAATTTGAACTCAAACATCAAGCTGTCCACAGAGAAAGAGCCTTTTTGGACAGAACAGAAATCATTACTTTCAATACAAAGACCATCTAACAAATTGAGGGGCTGATTTTGATTTGTACACAAACCCGATGGTCTATGTACAAATCTGATGTTTTTTGCGCATGCAGGACTCGTTTTCGTGGTTCGGCCACACTATGCTGGCACTCGGGATCCGGGTGGTCAAAATCCAGATGCTGGCATCCTGATAGGGTTAGTATAACGACACCTGTCAGTCGGTATCCTAACCGTCCCCCTATCCCTACCCCTAACTCTCCCTTCATGGTGCCTAAACCTAACCTACCCCTCCTTGCACCCCAAATCTAATCCTCCCCCTAGTGCCTAACCCTAACTCTCCCCCTAACCCCGATGCCGGAACTTGGATTCTGACAGATGTCCCCCCTTAACCGCAAGCTTGATTTATATGCTGCAGATTTTTTGTGGTGTAGCGGGTACAGAGGCAAGGACTGATCTACAAAGTGGAGGTGTGTCACCCCCATTTTGTAGATGCAGACTTCCTGGACCCAGCTGACCTATTGCAAAGGCCAGCCTGAGTAAGTTTCAGCTTAAGCAGACTGGCCGAGTGCTCTGACTATAGCCACCGGTCCTGATTGTGATCCGATGCTGCATCATTGGATGCAGCACTCAGATTGCACATGCATGCAGGAGGTGACAATTTCCCACACATGCCTCCTGCTGCATTCACATTTTAGTTGTACCATATTGCACAGCTGCTGTCCTGCACCTGTGAAATACTGTTTACAACACAATCAGGCCCTGAATGTCTTATTCCCCACTGTGAGAATGTGATTGGAAACATCATATGAATACACATTAGTGGTTTCCCTTTACACCCTGCTTTTCCATATCTGCAGCTTGACATCATATATTTACCAATAAATATCATATTCATGTTACAATGGTATTACTTATCCTTAGTTCAGTGACCTGCACATTTAACACACTCCAACCGCATTATCATCACCACATTTAAAAGGTTTCGGGGGGATGTTATGGTTAGGCATCCCCCCCGGGGGACAGGTTTAGGTGGCCGGGAAGGGGGGGTTAGGTTTAGGCACTTAGAGGGGGGATTAGAGTTAGGCACCCCTAGGGGAGGGTTAGGGGGTAGAATAGGTTAGTTTATACGTACCGTCCGACGTTCAGGATTTCCTCCTGTGTCGGGCTGCCACATGCGGCCGGTGGTAAATCATACCAAATCCAATTAAACATTCCATTTATTTCCTTCAGATTTTTACTATTGTATAATAAATGGCCCTACAATATTAGATACATTTTAAAAATTCAACTGGATAATTGACTGAAAAAATATTGCCCCTGCAGCTCAGACTCACCTTTGCATGAGTCTTGTTGCCAGTTGAATGTAACTTCTTTGTAAATGACCATCCTCCGTAACTGAAAAAAGGTAGATATAAAATAATTAAAAAATACTACTTTTTTAAGTTTCTATAATACAGAAAAATACTGCAGCAAAGATGCTGATCCTTCAAGTGCAGCTACTTCATTTTGGTATCTCTGATTTACATGTGCTGACCACAATCAACTCTGATTGTAAAGTATATAGTAGCTGTTGGTCAAGGAACCCCAACAACACAAGGCAAACGGTCTAGAATACTGTACACGGGTCAGCTAAAATGCTCTATAATGTTAAGACGATAACATAAACATACAATAACTTATTGTCATAGGCTGTTGCACTAATGTCACCCTAGAGATTATCGTATTGTGGCAAGTAAAGGGATTTGTGGAGAATCACAAAGAAACAATGATAATAATGATATCTAAAACTGGAGATAAATCGTGTTGCACAATATGTACTGTGCATAACTATGTAGCAATATCTGGTTAAATATGTATCTAGCTATTTAGATACTAGGGGGAGTGGGACCCCACGTCAATTTTCTAAAAATATTTTGATATTTTATGGCTTAATTAAAAAAAGATGCATACATGGATCTCATTGATCTGTGTATGCTTCTGCTCAACATTCTGCAGGGATTAGCTAATTGATTTGCAATTTAGGTACAATACAAGTGAATTTGCACATGCCACAACACGAGCTTTATCGCCATCGAATGACAATTGTCAGCCCAACACATTTCTTAGTACAGTAATTCTGAGATTTGCTGTGGGAAATGTTCTGGCAATAAGCTTTGATTAGTAATCGCAGCCCAATGCGATTTTTAGTAAAAAGCCTAAGTTGAGATAAAACACATTTTCATAAATGTAATAAAAAGTTTACTTAGCAGCCATGAAAAAAAAAGTATTTGCATACATATCTAAGCTCTAATGATATCCAATGTTTTACTTCTGGTGGTAAACAATGGTTTGCTGTATTGGAACTATTTTTTGTTATAACCTTCAACTAGTTCTAGACAAGGGAAGAAATCAATGGAAAAGTAAAATAAGCTTCTGAAGCCTTGTCCAGAATATGGAAGCTACCATAATTCTCGTCTCTTTAGGTGACCACCATACATTTATTCTGTGTATCGGTCAGGTTCAGAGAGCATTGGGGGCCATAGAGAGGTCATACACAATTACTTTACATGTAAATTTTTACTCAAAAGGCACATTCACTATGTTCATGTTTTTGTACACCTAAAAATTACAACTACCTTACCTCATTTTATTCCAAAGTTTACAGCATTGTTCAATATATTTCCAATAATGTGTGGTCATAACCTGTATCAACATTTTCCTGGAATGTGTATTGCATTTTTTATTGTCACTCTACTCTCCAATTACAAAACCAACCTACAGCATGGTACACTGATGCTGTATCTTAGTAGAAATTTATATATATATATATATATATATATATATATATATATATACACTACCATTCAAAAGTTTGGGGTCATCCAGACAATTTTGTATTTTACATGAAAACCGAGTTTTATTTATCAAATGAGTTGCAAAATGAATAGAACACATAGTCAAGATATTGGCAAGGTTAGAAATAATTATTTTTATTTGAAATAATAATTTTGTCCTTCAAACTTTGCTTTTGTCAAAGAATGCTCATTTTGCAGCAATTACAGCATTGCAGACCTTTGGCATTCTAGCTGTTAATTTGTTGAGGTAATCTGAGGAAATTTCACCCCACGCTTCCTGAAGCACCTCCCACAAGTTGCATTGGCTTGATGGGCACCTATGGTCAAGCTGCTCCCACAACAGCTCAATGGGGTAGAGATCTGGTTCCTGTGCTGGCCACTCCAGACAGAATACCAGCTGCCTGCTTCCCTAAATACTTCTTGCATAATATGGAGGTGTGCTTTGGGTCATTATCCTGTTGGAGGAGGAGATTGGCTCCAATCAAGTGCTGTCCACAGGGTATGGCATGGCATTGCAAAATGGAGTGATAGCCTTCCTTATTCAAAATGCCTTTTACCTTGTACAAATCTCCCACTTTACCAGCACCAAAGCAGCCCTAGACCATCACATTACCTCCACCATGCTTGACAGATGGCGTCCAGCATCTTTTCACTAGTTCTGCATCTCAAAAATGTTCTTCTGTGTTATCCAAACACCTCAAACTTCGATTTGTCTGTCCATAACACTTTTTTCCAATCTTCCTCTGTCCAATGTCTATGTTGTTTTGCCCATATTAATCTTTTCCTTTTATTGGCCAGTCTCAGATATGGCCTTTTCTTTGCCACTCTGCCTAGAAGGCTAACATCCCAGAGTTGCTTCTTCACTGTAAACGTTGACACTGGCGTTTTGCGGGTACCATTTAATGAAGCTGCCAGTTGAGGACTTGTGAGGCATCTATTTCTCAAACTAGAGACTCTAATGTACTTGTCTTCTTGCACAGTTGTGCACCGGGGCCTCCCACTTCTCTTTCTACTCTGGTTAGAGCCTGTTTGTGCTGTTCTCTGATGGGAGTAGTATGCACCATTGTAGGAAATGTTCAGTTTCTTGGCAAATTCTCGCATGTTATAGCCTTCATTTCTAAGAGCAAGAATAGACTGTCGAGTTTCACATGAAAGTTCTCAATTTCTGGCCATTTGGATAGTATAATCGAACCCACAATGTGATACTCCAGATACTCAACTAGGTCAAAGAAAGGTCAGTTTTATAGCTTCTCTAATGAGAAAACACATTTTCAGCTGTGCTACCATAATTGCACAAGAGTTTTCAAGGGTTTTCTAATCATCCATTAGTCTTCTAACACGCTTAGCAAACGCAATGTACCATTAGAACACTGGAGTGATGGTTGCTGCAAATGGGCCTCTATACACCTATGTATATTTTCCTTTAAAAACCAAATGTTTGCAGCTAGTATAGTCATTTACCACATTAACAAAGTATAGAGTGTATTTCTGATTAATTTAATGTTACCTTCATTGAAAAAAACAGTGCTTTTCTTTAAAAAAATAAGGACATTTCTAAGTGACCACAAACTTTTGAATGGTAGCTATGTGTGTATATATATATAATATGATATAGATTAATATAAGTGGCGCCCAAAGCTCACAAATAATACATGTTATGAGCATATAAAACATGTGACTTGTGCATAAATAATTATAAACACTCCCTATTTAAAGGTGGCTGCCACACCTTCTAGCCTGTGATCTGTTCAAACAAAATCATCAAATTAATTAGTTATGAAGGGTGAAGGAACGACACCTTCAGTGTACCAGTTTCTACAGCAGAAATTTTTAGACTTAGTTCATATGGCCTAGAAATGTGTCCTTGCAAAATCTTCGTGTAATTCCCACGATGCAGATCTAAAAAAAAGCATAGAAAAACAAAGACAAACACAGTGTAGTCTGAAACAATATAAATATAAATATATGTATTTAAATACTGACGTGCATAAGTAGTGAAGCTAAACCATGTTTTAGAAACACTCCACTCGTGTTGAAAACATAAACTCCAGCACCTAGAGTAAAAGTAGCCTCATACCAGCTATATCTTGTCATATGTCGGTATTTAAAGGATCTTTCCTGTCTCAATTCTTTCCAGATCCAGGGACCAGGTCCAAATGCATATAGATATACAGCAAAGAGAGAGCCTCCAATAGTGTAATAAGTTTTAAATATCACATATACTTTAATGAAAACAACATAAAGACTCGTACAATGTTGCAATTATTTAAGGGGTTATCTGTCCAATAGTGTGGAAGTATGACATGAGGTCCTGCTCGGTCCTGCTCAACGTGTTTCATCCCGCTGTGGTCTCTGGGGACTTCTTCAGGCATGGCTATAGCGATAAGAGTAGTTTGTCTAAAGCAGGCATATTTATACCCATAACAATCAACTTAATTGCTAGCTGCAGATGCTTGCAGAGTGTCTGTGACCTCACATGTGCGCCTGCATGGGGGTTCTAAGCTCTCTCATGGACAGGACAAGATAGTCAGCATTCCAAGTCCCATCATCTGCATCGCAGCAGCTACATCTGCATATTAGATCTCAATGCCTATCCAATGTCTGTGTGTGATGCACACGGTGGGAAGTAGCGCTTTTGGCTCTAGCAACTCTATTTCATCTAGCCCGCATAACTATATACTTAAGTAAGCAGCGGCCATGTTTCTGGAGACACAGGCGGCTGCCATTTTTAGTGTGTCTTTAGAGATCTAAATTGTTGCCAGGCAACTCGGCTTCATAAGACAAGTAAAATTGGATTTATAGGAAACTTATAATTAGATACAGAATCGTGTTAGTAATTATGGGTTTTTAAAGTGCAAGGTGCAATAAATAAACTATATATGCAGCAACTACTAAAATCGATGTTGTAAAAATAAATAAATAAATAATATACATTTGAACCCTAGTAAACGTAAAAGCAGAAACAATTAATCAAAATGCCTGAAATTAAACACATAATATATATATATATATATATATACACTGTATATATTTAAATTGCTCTTACAGCGTGAATGCACCATAAAAAACAATGAGCATGTGTTGCTGTAAACATCAAAGGCATAAATTATAATATGTTTTGCAAAAGACCCAAAAACACATTAACTTTAAAAAAAAATGTTTTTAAGAATGTATTATTGTGAGGAAAAGTATTAAACAGGGCTCTTTTCTCATTTTTGAAGGTCAGAAGGCCCTCATCATCCCCCCTACATTCCTCTTCACCCCTGCATTCGTTTTCTGTGGCTAGCCCAAATACGCACCCTCTGTCTCAGCAAAGTTGTTGAGGCCAAAGTAGGCAGTGTGCTTATTTGACAAGGTACAGTGGAAGATTGAGGCATGAACAGGACTCGAAGTGAGCCGATATACGGCAGTATGCCATACCGCCACTTCAGCCAGCAACCCCTGCAGCAGCGATGGAAACAAAAAAAGAGAAGCTTCCTCTGTATTATGCAGCACTGGGCATCAAGTGACAGGTACCAGCGGGCCGACGGTAGAAAAGATGCGGCGCCGGCAACAGTACACAAATAATCACAGACCGGCAGCCAAATAAAAAGATTAATTGTCAGTGACGATAGCCAACCACGGCTTGCGGACTAGCAGCCAATCAGAATTAGCCATGCAGCTGTTTCTGATTGGCTGCCGGTCCGTGCTGTGATTGGCTGCCGGTCCGTGCTGTGATTGGTACAAATCGACCTCGCAACTTCCCCAGTGCTCCATCCCAGCACTAATTAAAAGTGTCCCTGCCTGATGATGCAACGCCCGCGAGAGCCCTCTGCCAGCTGGCGGACAGAGAGAAGAAGCCGGACTCTGCCAACTCTGGATATGGAAATAAAGGTACGGGGAGGGGGGAGGAGAAGGAATAAGGCAGTGTTAGGTGCATGGTGTAGGAGTGAGAAGCAGGTAGTGTGGGAGAGTGAAGCATGTAGTGTGAAGTGCAGGGTCTGGGAGTGGGGAGTAGGCAATGTTAGGTGCGGGGTGTAGGAGTGGGAAGCAGGTAGTGTGGGAGAGTGAAGCAGGTAGTGTGGAGTGCAGGGTGTGGGAGTGGGGAGTAGGCAGTGTTAGGTGCAGGGTGTAGGAGTGGGAAGCAGGTAGTGTGGGTGAGTGAAGCAGTGAACCTGGTGGTTTTAGCAAGGTGTCCTCACAATAGTGTATCCTCGTGCAGAGAGGTAGTCCAGTGGTGTCTCTAGGTGGAATGGAAGCTGGTCCAGATCTAGTGATAATGTTCCAAATGATCCCTTTTTTCCTTTGGTGAAACCAATATGCAGTATGACTTGCAACCCCAAAGTTATTCCAAACTAGGACTCGATTCGACTTGGTTCAGGTATGTTTGTATTTCAGGAAAATCGAACTACACATCTCTACAATAAAGGGACCAGAGTTTTATTTTCATCTGTGTCTAGACTCTGCTGCTTCAGTGGGTCTTAAAATGCTGCACATGGATGCCCATCTATGTGATTTTTGTTTCAACCTTCCAAACTGCTGGATAATAACTAAAAGGATTTGATTCCCAAAAATCACTGGTGATGTGGCAGTAAACAGCGATTACACCTGACATAAAAAAACATAATTTGATAGATGTACCCTTAAGTGTCCAGGTTTTATAAATTCAAATGAAAGAATCTTGTCCATAGTCTCATCTTCCACTGGTTGGACAAAACAGTCTGGAATAAACTGTTCAGGCTATATTATCCTGCCATATTTACTGACTCTACTGGTTTATAATCACAAAACTTTCCATGTGCTCCCTTAGTAATTGTAGATGTAAACATTACTGTACCCATTCTAATATGAAGGACTATATATACTATATACTATTTAGAAATTGTGTTAGATTTATTTTTTTTTACCCAGGAAAGGATAATCATGTTTGGTTTTGCTTTCGGTATGTAAATTCATCAGAGCAACACACTGTGGGGTCTATTTACTAAGCAGTGTTAGGAGACAGAGTGAAAAGTGATAAGGTGCCAGCCAATCAGCTCCTAACTGCCACAGGCTGTGTTTGAAAAATGACAGTTGGGAGCTGATTGGCTGGCACCTAATCACTTTTTACTCTGTCTCCTAACACTGCTTAGTAAATAAACCCCTGTATATATTTACTGAAATTCAATGAGGTAACAAACTCACATAATAGCCTTTACTAGCAATTTACCTAGTTGTCATTTGGCGTGAAGGTGGATATATGACTAAAGTAGTGAAGGCTTAACACAGTTGAAGCAATAAAAACAGACATTGTAATGAAAGTGTGGGGAAGCAAACAGTGAAGATAGAAGTGTAAGCACATGGAGAGAGAGATGCAACAAACTCCTGGAGACAAAAGAAGGAAAACTTAACAGCAAGTTGCTAATTCTTTTCTGCTTTGAGAACAGATTCATAGTTTTCTTATATTCTGTATAACAGCAGGATGCATTGGCATTTGGGAGCTAATACTGGGAAAAGAGAGATTGTCACAAAGTCTGTATTTTTTGTCTGCAAGGAATATGAATAATGGACAATCACAAGTATATGTGAGCTACAGTGAACATGTGCTCAATAAGAAGATATGTGGTGAATTCCACATAGCAATTTCAAAGTGTTACAAGATAGGGTTGTGCTTTGTAATATATTCATTAATATTATATGTCTCAATACTGTAGATGAAAGAACTAGAATAAATTGTCAATTCTATGTATCTTGAGTTTTTTTATTTTACCTACTGTACTTGAAAAATGTAGAACTTGTTTATACTGTACTATCACTGTAATTGATATAGTAGGTTAAATGTTTCCTAACTTATACCATCCAATTTGGTTGGAACACTTGTACTTTCTTCATGTTTTATGACTCCTCCAACCAATAAGGATTTTAATATTACTGTACAAAGAGATGAAATGTATATTTTTCAGGCTATATATTTGAAGAATACATGCTTTAATATGGTGATAGCCATTGACCATGGTTTTCCATGTATAGTTTGCCATCAATTGCGTAGGTCCGATTGCTTTGTGCCATCGATGGCAGAAGCACCAATATTTTTATTTCTTGTGCAGGTGGCACAGAGCTTAGCTCCATTGTGCTGCTCAGTCCTGCCCCTTCTCTGATTGACTTGTCACTTACCCCTGTTCCCCTCATGACAGTGAGTCCTGTGCCCCCATACCTGTTTAGCCCACCACCCACACTTGGGATGCCCATTGATGGCTTAAACTACCAAAGATTTCCCATAAATGGTTTCATGCCATCCATGCAAATCACTAACGGCATCATTGACGGTGACTCCCTTTGATAGCTATCCCTACTTCACTCTCCTGTCTTCTCTATCCACTTGCTGACATCTACAGTAGAAAGATATATCAACATGAATCTAAATGGCCACTGCAGAGTGTTATTGGTATATGGCAGAAAACTAGAGCACCTAGTGGAAACCTATGCAAACACAGGGGCTAATACAAACTGTATATAGACTGTAATTTATTTAATGGCCCCAGCAATGTGAAAGAGCAATGCTAAAAACCAGTGGTGGTTCCAAAGGTGGGGCTACAGCACAGTCCAAAATTTAAAAAGGAGATCCATACTAACTGCCCTTCCAAAAGCTGCCAAACATTGCCGGCCAGGACTCACTGGCAGTTGGTGTGGCTTCCCTATTTGAATTTTGCATCAAAGAGGTTCTTAGCATAATAATGGCCATAGTTATGGGCCTGCCCACCGCATCCAGGTGACCTCTATCAGGCAGGTTCCTAACACTCCTATAGAATAAGTATCGGGCACGGGAACACCCAGGCCAACCCAGCAAAACCACCCGACGGCATCACAATGAGATTACTATATATATATATATATATATATATATATATATACATATATATATATAAAATAAAAAATTCTTATAATAAAAATAAAATATGAAGTCCTATTGGTTATATTATTATGATGATACACACTATATATATATATATATATATATATGTATATATATATATACCCAGTGATGATGTGAAAAATTTGTAATACTAGTTGGGTATCGGGCTACATTATAGAACGATACATGTTTTTTCTTTATATATGTCATCATGTTTTTTATACTGATACATGGATTTTATTGTTTGTAGTTTTACTATGTCAGTAATGCAGCAGTAAAGAGTCTGGTCTCTGATGGAATGTCTACAAGGTTTATTCTATATATTAATTGCTACAATAAATCGATAATCTATATGAGACAAAGCGGATATAACTTTTGGCAATCTCACTAATTAGCCTTTGAATATATTGCTGATTACGTTTTGACACTACCGCAACGCATATGTGAATGCGCATGCGCAATATAGAGCTGGTGAAAACACCTGTTACCAATTGACGGCAGGCCAGTACTTATAGTGGCTGCCGAGCCATGCAGTTACATTATCTGAGGAAACCACCGATGGGCTTGAGGTAGAAAAATGCATAACAAGATTGCCCACCTGTGGAATTGCTAAAGGTTATATGGGCTGCTGTTCCCTATGAATGTGATTCCCTGCTCCTTCTAGAAGAAACATGGCAACCGGGTACTATTACTGCTGGTTCTGTTACATCTACAGTATTATGCAGTACCGTGACTTATACAAGGGATACCATTGGGGTCTAAAATCTCGAGTGAGATGATAACTCACTAAACATGCATGTTGTTTAAATGCCATCGGTAACCCACGCCTTGGAAAAAAAACCTCCACAGCCTCACTATTATAACTTTTCCACCTGGATCTATTTGTAGATTACACCCTCGATTGGGACTGCTACATATAGCAAGAAACGATTTACTGAACATACCGATTTTTCTTGGTAACTTTGTTTGAGAACTTTTGTCAATAATATTTCTCTCTAAAAAGGATACAATCTATCCCTCTCAAATTGAGCTACAATTGGATACCTTAATGCTACAAACATCTTTAAACCAGACTCCTCTTTTTATGTTGTTTTGCTGAGCAGAATTGATTGGTGCTATTTAGGAGTTAAGCTATTTTTTACATGTAGCATCATATTATTGTTGTGGTACATGCTGATTTTATTTATTTTTTCATATTCATTTATGTTTTTATTTTCGTTTTATTTTTATTTACATATTTATGTTTTTATTATTTTCTATACAAGTTATGGCATTTTCATTTGCATATTACATGTGCTGTGATTATGTGTTGCTTTATTAAAATACACCTTTTAATTGATTAGCGCCTTACATACTCTTATACTTTTGTTTATCTTATTGTTTTGGGGAACATCCAGTTTTCCCATACTGTGGAGGGCTAGCTAACAATTAGTTGGGGCTCATTGGGACTTTTTAAGAGACAGACCATTGATATTATTTAGGTATTAGTGCTCGGGTTTTTTCTATATTGTTATTCATACAAAGAACCACCTGTACTAATAAATTGAAGATGTTTGTGAAAACAAAGGTTAGGCCTGCCTGGTTTCCCCTGTCATTCAGTGATGCATTGCATGATCTGTATTACTGTATTGACTGTAAATATTTTTAAAGTGTGGCATTTTTATATTTTTAAATGTTGCCAGGTGAGTTTTGTAAGTGCCATTAGATTCTCCAACATATTTCCCAAAAGTTCAACCTTCATCTGCGCTTGTCAGAGCGCTCAATGAAATGGCAGTCAGGTTAGATGTACTGGCTGATGGTTAAAAACTTTACTGACTTCCTTGACTAGTGCTCAGCTATGTTGAGCCACAATTGCCAATCAGCTGTGTAGACACCTTTGCCCAAAAAGATACTAATTGAATACAGTGGGGGAACATGGGTTGAATTTGTTAACTTTTATGATAAAACAGAAGATTCACCTTTTTATTATTCAACTTTACAAAGGTATTTCAAAACCTGTCTCTACAAGAAGATGGTTCAGTGGTGCTCCTCCATTAAGCACAACCCACAGAGGCTACACCACCAAGGGAACTTGACCTGGCTCAAAAGAAGTAACCCAGCATAATTTATCTTCTACTTGAACAGAATGACTAGGAGTCTACATTTGTTGGACTGGTTCAGGATTGTGCCTAGATGGGACGGATTGTACCACCTTCAGTAATTGTCAAAGAATCCTCAAAACCAGAAATGCTTACCCAAAGAAATATGTATAAATATTAAATTCCCTGGCCAGCAGGAAGTGAAAAATGTTTTGGTTAATAAGGCTGGTAAAAAGTTAGAAAAATATGATTGAAGTTGAGGCCAGCTGAAAATATTGGGAATTCATTTATATACTGTATCTATTGTAAGATTAGAGATGCAGAAAGTGTGTATCAATATGAGAGAAATCTAGCTGAAAAGCAGGGGAATTTATATAAATATCTTAGATGGTGGTTGATTGAGCAACTGGGTAACTCCATTGATGAACTTGGTTAGTAGTGAATTGTGAGGTGTCATGGTTTTACTATAATTAATGGATTCTTTTTTTATCAATTATTAATAGTGTTACCTGAGATACGGGCACTGCTCCTTGCCCTGGTTCATTATGTGATAGGCTGGAAACATAGTAGAAAAGAGCAGTTAGCAATCAGTAGGTATGGTATACTGTATAAGTAGTAAAGATTAGCCAAGGAAGTAAGTAGGAGTGAAATCAGGTGTGGCTAGAGTCTAAATGAGGACACAAAAAAGCAGGCAAGTGTAAGGACAAGCTGGGTCAAATACAAAGTAGCAATCAACAGTGCTGCACTACAGTGTTGGAGACTAGGTGTATGGACCTAATATGGCAGCTACCTGCTCCCAGAGATACAATATATAAGCTGGCTTATTAGCGTCCCATATTTCATTGCTCATAAGGATATAGGACAAAGAATACTATGCAAGTATGGACTGCATGTGGACAGTTACAGTGCAGCAATTTGTTTTGAAATACTGAGACCAAGAGGAGTGCAATGGCCTTTGTCACACTGCAAGACCCAGCAAGGTAACTGAGAAGGCATGAACAGCGCGATCAGTTGAGGGGAGAGAAGAACCATGTTTTTGTATTAAGCCATTGGTGTATCTATAATTGGTGCAGGATATGAGGTACAACCAGGCCCCAGGGTCCAGGTGGGCCCACACTACACACCCTGCACCCATATAATTATTATACTTACCTCGCTGGAGTCCCGAGTCAGCTGGTTATGCAGACTCTAATCAGCTGGAAAATGGCTTGGCTCCCATTTTCCCATGATTTGTGCATGCGCAGCATCTTCTGGCACAAAGTCAGGGTTTACTGCTCTGCTGGAGAGGAGGGGGCCTACTCGGAGACTGCACATGGGCCCCTTTTCTCTTAAACCACTTCTGACTTAAACTTTAGAATTTCTGAAGTAAAAGCAGACCTTTATGTGAGAAAGCTATTGGGATATTGTGTGTAGAGGGATCTAGAGCAGTGTCTTATAGAAGCTTTTGTGTTCAAACTGAGATAATGAGGGCAAATTGAAACCAATATCCATTATCCTTATAGAACACACAGTATCTCATAGATAGTGTTCACATCTGTTTATTTATTTTTCCTGGACTGAGTACTTCATAATAATTTAGAAAACCCTGTGAAATGACCTAAATATGATACGTTTATCTGATTGTATTGTATAAAAAAGTTACATGAACTGACTTAGCTGTCAATTGAAAAGTTATGGTATATGAGACAAAAGTGCAGACAGTAGTGGACAGTGAAGGCTAATTTTAGTTAACTGCACTTAGTAGAATTACTGTCAATAAATACTTTTAATGGCAGCAAAATAATTATAGTAGACATACATTATACCATATATCAGGCAATACATAAAAATGCCTTACCATATATATATATATATATATATAGTCAAAAATGCTGTACTCACTGCTTACATTACGAAGGTTGGGGTGCTCCACTATAAACACTATGGTCTATCTTGTAAATCCAGGAAAAAAAATGGGCACTCACCAGTCTGTAGAAAAAGTTTCTCTTTAATTACTCATGGATCACATAACTAGTAGTCAACATTTTGCTGCATTTTACTACATCTGGCCATTCTGCGGCATCCGATAAATGCATGCTGATCGATCACATTTCCAAATTGATTTGTGGTGGTGACAGGGTGCTATAGCTGAAAATATGCGAGGCCAGATGGATATTTAATTTGAACACTGTAGCCCCAAGGGGCCTAAATTAATACCATTCTTACAATATTTTTTTGCGTTAAGGGCAATAATGTTGCACAGTTAGAGACATTCCTTTTTTATATATCCTCATATTTTTGTATTTTTTCATTTACTTTCTTTATGATATTTTTCATTTAATGTTTGTATGAAATTGTATTGATATTACATATATAAGTATTATCTGTCTTTGTGCATATATTGTTTTTCCATGTGGTGTTCTGTTTTCCTTGAGCCGATCGGACTAACAATAACATTAGCATTTGATTTGATGTGACTATATATATTGGTAAATAGAGGCACTCTTATGATACACCTCCTTTGCGATTGCTAGGTTACTAGTGTTGCTGTTCTACAACTTCTTTTACTTTTGCGATGACCATGCCACTTCCAGTTGCGATGCATTTCACATGGTGGAACACATGGAACTTCCAGTTGGCAACTTCCTCGTTTGGTTTTAGTACAGCAGCATTACTGCCAGTAGTGGTGCTTCCACGTGGTGGAACACATTGCACTTCCGGTTGGTGAGGCTGTGGAGAATACACATGGCGAGGGAAGTATTCAGGTACAGTGTTATGTTTGTTATATTATTTGGATACCACACTGAATGCTAATGTGTGTTATATCAAGGATGTTGGGTTTGAGCACTTCACAACCCATGAATGTGCACTTCCTGGTTGAGCTGTGGGAGGTGCTTGGTGCATGTGGGCTATGGGTCTCTGTGGTTGTAGTGATGCGGTAATTGTCTTGACAAAGGTCAATCCAGAGCGAAACTTCAACTACTAGTTATGTGATCTGTGAGTAATTAAAGAGCAACCTTTTTCAACAGACTGGTAAGTGCCCATTTTTTCTGGATTTATATATATATAAATATATAAAATCCGTAAAGCAAGTGTGCACACTCCTATTCTCCAAGGGATGGGTTCACAGTTCAATCAATGTAGAAAAATTTCTCTGTTGTCACAGAAAAAAACCATCACTCCATAAATTTGCAAAAATGTTTCTTTAGTGAAAAATTTCATAATAATATGGACAAATACAAACACATAACTGCTGTGCTAGTATATCCAACAATATCCAGCAATAATATACAGTCAATCAAACTCCTTTAAGCTCTTTCAAGCATCATGGACAAAAAGCAAAGTTCTCATCATATAATGAAGGCAGTTGTAGTATTTTCATGCATAGTCACCACCAATGAGTAAACTTGCTATGGTCCTGAGGAGTCAGTTGTATCCAGCAGTAGTATCCAGTCTATTCAGGCTCCTGAAGCTCAATGAAGCATAATAAACAAACAGCGAGGTTCCCGTCAAATATCAATGGCAGCCTGATCGTACATAGTCACCACTATGGAACAAATGTGCTGTGGTTCTAAGGAGTCTGTATGTCACAGCCCAACATCTGTTTCGCTGCTTCCTCACACCTTCCTCACGGGGCACAGAGTGATAGCACTGCAGTAAACCTGACACAAGATATACACCACAAAAATACCTACACCTGTGGAGAAAGTCCGTATAATCACTCACCTGATATATCTCAATCCCAGCTTATGGCATAATGATCCAACCTCCATCTAATCAGCAAACCTCTGTGCTGGAAATGACATCTGCGGTTCATTCATATACTCCGGAATACCCGCTTGCGGTCCACTCAGAGGAAACGGCTCATTTCCACGCTGTGGAATATGTTACTATAGTAACCAAGACGCTGACCTAGCGTCCTGGTAGGATATTTAATCAGGTGAAAAATGATACATATACGGACCTCCCCACATGTGTTACAAATACATACAAACAAAAATAACTAGCACATAAAATATGGCAATATTACATAGATTAAGTAAACAAGAAAATATTTGAAGCAGAATAATATCAAGTTAAAGAAAACAAGACAGGTTCAATTCCTCATTTAGACCATTTGGTGACATGGTTTTAAATTCATAGATCCATCTGGATTCTCGTTGCAGAAGTAATTTCTCCCTATTACCATCCTTTTTAAGGGTGGAACATGATCTATGGGTATGACACGAAAATCCATGATGTTATGTTTCATTAATACGAAGTGTCTTGCCACTGGAGGAGTGCTTGTATCAAGATTTTCATATGCCTTTTTAATCGATGATCTATGTAATGCTATATGTTCTTTAAGCATCCTTATAGTTTTCCTTATATATAGGCATTTACAAGAACATACAATAATGTAAATAACATATCTACTTTCACAATTTAAATTATATTTAATTTTAATTGATCTACCAGAATTCTCATTTTTAAATTCTGTGCCTGTTAGCATAAATCGACAATTGATGCAGCCGGAACATCAAAATGCCCCATGTTTCAAAGATAGCCAACCAGCTTGTTTCCTCAATCCAATATCAGAGGCAGTTATTACAACTTTAATGTTATTACTACGTCTCTAACAAAACATGGGCAGCTCTTGACACACTTTGCCCAATACAGGATCCGACTGCATTATATGCCAATGTTTCATAACTGCTCTTTTAACTATATGAGATCCAATAGAAAATGTTGTAGAAAAAATCATGCGATTGGAATGTTCAACTTGTTTTGTTTTAGCAAGCACCTCACTCCTATCAAGTTTTAAACACTTCTCAGTAGCTTCTCTGATCTCTCTATGGTCATAACCCCTTTGTAAAAATTTCTCACCCATATGTTTCAATGCTGACGGTAATTTGTCTCTATCTGAAACAATTCTTACTGTTCTCAGCATCTGAGAGTAGGGTAACCCTCTCTTAAGTGGCATAGGGTGAAATCTATCTGCCGATAACAATGTATTTCTGTCCGTCATTTTAGTAAAGACAGTAGTCTCATACCGACCTGTAGATATATCAATGTTAACATCCAAATAACTTATAACCTTGTCACTAAAATTTAATGTAAACTTGATATCCTCACTGATGGTGTTAAGACTATCAAAAAATGTGAACAATTCAGTCTGATTACCTGTCCAAATTATTAAGATATCATCAATGAACCGAACATAAAAGTGAATATAATTGGCCAATGGATGTTGCAAAATTAATCTCTACTCAAAATCATACATAAATAGATTGGCATACGATGGGGCCATATTAGACCCCATTGCAGTCCCTCGTGACTGTAAATAAAAAGTATTGTCAAACATAAAATAATTTTTATGTAGTATGATATTGATGAGTGAAAGTAAATAATCAATAGGCGGCCCTGTATAATGTGTATTATCAATGGCTATGTTCTTGATGGCCTCCATCCCTAAATTGTGAGGGATATTAGTATAGAGGTTCACTATATCTAGAGTAACTAGAATAGTGCCCTCATCTGGTAGAGGTAAGGTAGTTAATTTGATCAAAAAATGAGTCGTGTGTCTCAGATAAAATTCCGTGTTTTGGACTAATGGCTGCAAGATGAAGTCTACATACTGAGACAAGGTTTGACATAATGACTCACGTGAGGAGATAATCGGTCCCAGGCGGGTTACTTTCAGTAAAATGTACAAAAGGGGAACTGGTAGTGATGTTAGACGTCCCTGGAGGATGACTACTGGGTATAAGAAAAATCGGAATCAAAGATCCTTTACGGATGTAGATTCACAGACATCTCATAGTGATTCTGACAACTCACATTTGAAAAAATCTTTTTTAAGGGAAGCTGTAGGAACTCGGAGCAAATTACAAAAAAGCGTAGATGCAGAAGGGGAGGGACATGATCTAAGTCTCAAAGAAGGGTTAAACAGGAACAGAAACAGAAACAAGAAGAAGTAGTTATTTTTAATCTATTTAAGTACAACCCAACAGATGTTGAATTATCGGTATTATCTAAAGGCCTAACGTTTGTTAAAACCTTTCAGCAAAAACCATTTGATTTAGAGATAGATCTATACAAGTTTCAGAGACAGTAGAGATTAAAACATTTTTTTGATGCTAAAACTGTTAGCTATGTACATCATGACTTTAAACCAAAGAGCACTTTTGACCCTATTGTTAACAATTCGTACATAGATACTGTTATTAATTTAGTCAAGAAAGATACTATACCAGCCATCAAGCGACAAAAGACCTAATTTTCTAATTTGTCAAAAATTCAAATCAAAGCGATAAAAGATTTAAAGGACAATAACGATATTATAATTTGCCCCGCCAACAAGGGCGGGGGTATAGTGATCCTTGATAGAGATAAATATATACAAGAAGTCTATAGACAGTTAGCAGATGAGGGTTGTTGCAAAATATTAAGGAGTGATCCCACCAATAACTTTAAAAAAGAAATAGATAATGTAATTAATATGGGTCTAGCTAACTCATGGCTAGATGAACAAACAGTTCCCCGTTTGTACATTTTACCAAAAGTACACAAAACCCTGCATGACCCGCCTGGGAGACCAATTATCTCCTCACGTGGGTCATTATGTCAAACCTTGTCTCAGTATGTAGACTTCATCTTGCAGCCAAAACACGGAATTTTATTTGAGAGACACGACTCATTTTTTGAACAAATTAACTACCTTACCTCTACCAGATGAGGGCACTATTCTAGTTACTCTAGATATAGTGAACCTCTATACTAATATCCCTCACAATTTAGGGATGGAGGCCATCAAGAACATAGCCATTGATAATCCACATTATACAGGGCCGCCTATTGATTATTTACTTTTACTCATCAATATCAAACTACATAAAAATTATTTTATGTTTGACAATACTTTTTATTTACAGTCACGAGGGACTGCGATGGGGTCTAATAAGGCCCCATCGTATGCCAATCTTTTTATGTATGATTTTGAAAAGAAATTAATTTTGCAACATCCGTTGGCCAATTATAATCAATTTTATGTTCGGTTCATTGATGATATTTTTATAATTTGGACAGGTACTCAGACTGAATTGTTCACATTTTTTGATAGTCTTAACACCATCAGTGAGGATATCAAGTTTACATTAAATTTTAGTGACAAGGTTATAAGTTATTTGGATGTTAACATTGATATATCTACAGGTCGGTATGAGACTACTGTCTTTACTAAAATGACGGACAGAAATACATTGTTATCGGCAGATAGATTTCACCCTATGCCACTTAAGAGAGGGTTACCCTACTCTCAGATGCTGAGAACAGTAAGAATTGTATCGGATAGAGACAAATTACCATCAGCATTGAAACATATGGGTGAGAAATTTTTACAAAGGGGTTATGACCATAGAGAGATCAGAGAAGCTACTGAGAAGTGTTTAAAACTTGATAGGAGTGAGTTGCTTGCTAAAACAAAACAAGTTGAACATTCCAATCGCATGATTTTTTCTACAACATTTTCTATTGGATCTCATATAGTTAAAAGAGCAGTTATGAAACAATGGCATATAATGCAGTCGGATCCTGTATTGGGCAAAGTGTGTCAAGAGCTGCCAATGTTTTGTTATAGATGTAGTAATAACATTAAAGATGTAATAACTGCCTCTGATATTGGATTGAGGAAACAAGCTGGTTGGCTATCTTTGAAACATGGGGCATTTCGATGTTCCATCTGCATCAATTGTCAATTTATGCTAACAGGCACAGAATTCATAGATGAGAATTCTGGTAGATCAATTAAAATTAAATATTGTTTAAATTGCGAAAGTAGATATGTTATTTACATTATTGTATGTTCTTGTAAATGCCTATATATAGGGAAAACTATAAGGATGCTTAAAGAACATATAGCATTACATAGGTCATCAATTAAAAAGGCATATGAAAATCTTGATACAAGCACTCCTCCAGTAGCAAGACACTTTGTATTAATGAAACATAACATCATGGATTTTCGTGTCATACTCATAGATCATGTTCCGCCCTTAAAAAGAGGTGGTAATAGGGAGAAATTACTTCTGCAATGAGAATCCAGATGGATCTATTAATTTAAAACCATGTCACCAAATGGTCTAAATGAGGAATTGAACCTGTCTTGTTTTCTTTAACTTGATATTATTCTGCTTCAAATATTTTCTTGTTTACTTAATCTATGTAATATTGCCATTTTTTTATGTGCTAGTTATTTTTGTTTGTATGTATTTGTAACACATGTGGGGAGTTCCGTATATGTATCACTTTTCACCTGATTAAATATCCTACCAGGACGCTAGGTCAGCGTCTTGGTTACTATAGTAACATATTCCACAGCGTGGAAATGAGCCGTTTCCTCCGAGTGGAACGCAAGCGGGTATTCCGGAGTATATGAATGAACCACAGACATCATTTCCGGCACAGAGGTATGCCGATTAGACAGAGGTTGGATCATTATGCCATAAGCTGGGATTGAGATATATCAGGTGAGTGATTATACGGACTTTCTCCACAGGTGTAGGTATTTTTGTGGTGTATATCTTGTGTCGGGTTTACTGCAATGCTATCACTCTGTGCCCCGTGAGGAAGGTGTGAGGAAGCACCGAAACAGCTGTCGGGCTGTGACATACAGACTCCTTAGAACCACAGCACATTTGTTCCATGGTGGTGACTATGTACGATCAGGCTGCCAATGATATTTGACGGGAACCTCGCTGTTTGTTTATTATGCTTCTTTGAGCTTCGGGAGCCTGAATAGACTGGATACTACTGCTGGATACAACTGACTCCTCAGGACCATAGCAAGTTTACTCATTGGTGGTGACTATGCATGAAAATACTACAACTACCTTCATTATATGATGAGAACTTTGCTTTTTGTCCATGATGCTTGAAAGAGCTTAAAGGAGTTTGATTGACTGTATATTATTGCTGGATATTGTTGGATATACTAGCACAGCAGTTATGTGTTTGTATTTGTCCATATTATTATGAAATTATTCACTAAAGAAACATTTTTGCAAATTTATGGAGTGCTGGTTTTTTTCTGTGACAACAGAGACATTTTTCTATATAAATATATATATATATATATATATAATCCGTGTTCTCCGGCGGCACTCACAGGACTTGCAGCAAAAATAAATAAGGAGACACTACTCCATGGAAACTATTAACGTTTCAGTTGTATTTTCATCTTTCGTCAGAATTAAATTAGACAATACAAAAAGAGCTTACCTTTATAGTGACATCCCTTCACCATCATGCGTTGTCCACATCCTCCCGGGTACGGGCGCTACCAGATGACATCACCAGCCGGCGACGCGCGCTCCCTGGCGCCTCACATTCCCGGGAGGTTGCCAGGCAACCAACCATAAACAAACACCACCGTGAATGATCTAACAAGTAATGCATAGATCAAAACAATTAGGCAGATGTAAACACACTTATACAATAATAGTATTATATAGAAACCAACGATCCCTAGCAGGTCTATTCTGTCCTATCACATTATTATATGATTATACACTATATGTGCGGTATATCACAAACTGTATGTAGGACATATAAAATTTTCCATGTATCATAGTCATTCTGATAAACCAAAGAAGCACATAGCTACAATAAATGCCTACTATCAGCTACTGATAATCTGGAAGAGACTGTCATTGAGATGGATCATATGATAGAACAATTCCAAGCAAGGGGGTATGACCATAAATATTTGACTAAGATCAAGAATAAAGTACTGAAGATGCCACGGAAAGATACTTTGTTGCTAAAGGTAAATAAAAAACATCAAGTTCTGGAGCTACCCGGATAGCAAAGGAGTTGTGGCCTATCATAATGACTGATCCAGATCGTTTAAGGAACATAGATTGTTGCCAAGTTATTCCCGGAATAGAAATCTGAGGGATTGTCTTGTCCATAATGACATAACAGGCATTAAGGAGCCAGTTTCAGATAATTTTCTGACACACAAACCAGGGTGCTATAAGTGCACCGGATTTACTACATGTGGCTACTTGGAGAGTGGTGACACTTTTGTGCATCCACACACTGGCAGACGTATTGCCATTAGACATGTATTAACTTGTCTTAGTACATATGTCATCTACTTTATTCGATGCCCATGTGGTCTTTTCTGTATTGGGAAGACAACGCGGCAATTCAGAGAATGAATGGCTCTACACAGGTCATCTATATGCCTGGCTCTGCGTGGACAGGAACAAGCAGTGGCTCATCATTTCAAACAGTATGGGCACAATCTTTCATCTTTGAGATATAAGATGATAGATCAGGTGCCTAAAAGTATTAGGGGCGCTGATAGAGATAAATTACTCCTTAAAATGGAGGCAAAGTGGATACACCACCTGAATACGGTAGTGCCTTATGGGCTTAATGAGCAATTAAATTTAACCTGCTTTTTATAATAATTCTTGCATTGGTGGACTTTAATTGTGTGTTAAGATGCTGATAGTAGGCATTTATTGTAGCTATGTGCTTCTTTGGTTTATCAGAATAACTATGATACATGGAATATTTTATATGTCCTACATACAGTTTGTGATATACCGCACATATAGTGTATAATCATATAATAATGTGATAGGACAGAATAGACCTGCTAGTGATCATAGGTTTCTATATAATACTATTATTGTATAAGTGTGTTTACATCTGCCTAATTGTTTTGATCTATGCATTACTTGTTAGATCATTCACGGTGGTGTTTGTTTATGGTTGGTAGCCTGGCAACCTCCCGGGAATGTGAGGTGCCAGGGAGCGTGCGTCGCCGGCTGGTGATGTAATCTGGTAGCGCCCGTACCCGGGAGGATGCGGACAACGCATGATGGTGAAGGGATGTCACTATAAAGGTAAGCTCTTTTTGTATTGTCTGATTTAACTCTGACGAAAGTTGAAAATACAACTGAAACGTTAATAGTTTCCATGGAGTAGTGTCTCCTTATTTACTTTTGCTGCAAGTCCTGTGAGTGCCGCCGGTGAACACGGATTGTATTTCTGATTACTGGCAGCCAGCCATTAAACAGTGGGGAGGGCACCCTGGCAAAATACGTGTTGGAAAGCTTTGAGTGCCGGCTTTTGGAGACTATATATATATATATATATATATATATATATATATATTTACAAAGAATGCCCTTAGAATGTGCTCAATATGAAAACGAAACACTATAGAAGAAATGAAATAGAAGCAGCACCTCCTAATAGGCACCCTGTTAGTTTGATGCCTATTAATAATAACAAAACAATGTAAAAAGACTAAAAATTAAAGATCGAAGATATTACATACACCTAAATAGGCAATACATTAGTATCATAGTCCTTTTAACAAAATATATATCAGATTCGAATGACCGAATTACAATGATAGTTCCTCAATGACTTGTATAATTCAATAGTAACAGTGATAAATTAGTACCGAGTCCTTGTAGTAAACAACAAATTTCTTTGAAAAATATTGTATATGATTCAGATGGCAGAATGACAGTAGTTCTGTGTTCTTTTTCTGGGACTCCCACAGAAAGTATTTCAACAGATGAGATGGAATAATGAAGGAAGAATCCTTCACAAAAACAACCTTTCTTCTTAGTCAAACTGGAATACACCCTCAAACCAAGAAATCACCCAAACAGAGAAGGCCAAAAGGCCAATGTTAATAAAAGGTTTTTATTCATCAACATAAAAAATAGTTAATGACACGAAAAACCAGCTTACATTAAAATATTATTTCCTTTTATATGTTACGATAAATGATAAATGCTCGCCAGCAAGGAACATGAGCAGTTCTGCCTACAATGTGACCCAATGAGTTTCATCCTTATGAGGACTTCATCAGGGGTACATCACAATTTGTTAATCAATAATTCACAGTTCCAGTTCTTAACAGAACAAAAAATATGTTTTTTCAACAGCACCTTGGACAGGAAAAATACTGACAGGTAGACCTCAGTCACTCCCATTATATATATATATATATAGAAAAGTCTGTTGCACAAAGTTCATCTGTAGCTTTGGAATTTATTTAGCCAGCCAGTTCCTTTAAATGAGGAATAGTCATTGATGTATGCAGCTCACGTCTTCAATTAGATAAACAGCAAAAGTTTAATAGTAAGGGGAAGGATATTAAGAGGGTTCTGAATAAACATTGGGGTGTGCTAACCCTAGATCCCATTTTAGGGAAGTTCTCGCCTACAACCCGCAGGTGATTCTTAAAAAAGCTAGATTGCTAAAAAATGTTTTACAGTAGCTCCAAGTGCCCTTCTTAAGATTACTATGAATAAATATAGGGAACGTATTAAAAGCTTTTACCCGTGTAATCATTGTAAGGTGTGCCAATTTTGTAGTAAGGACAGAAGATCGTTCAGTGACTCAAGCGGGATTAATAAATATGATAGTAAGTGTCTAATGAACTGTTAAACAACTTTTGTTGTTTATCTAATTGAGTGCAATGGTTGTAAGAAGAAATATGTGGGGATGACAAAATGACAAATAAAATTACATATGCTACAGCATATGAGAAACAATCTAAATAATGTAAAAAATCACAGCATTCCGAGACACACTTCCACTAGGACCATACGAACTGGACCTGAATGCCACTTTCATCCAAGGATAGAGGTTGGGAAAGCTAGCATGTGAACCCTTGGATACAGTCGACACATATCCCACAAGGTCTCCACTAATTTTTCTCAAAAGAGCTATAAATCATCAATATTGTATGTCAATTCTTTTCCTTTTTTCCTTCTATTACTATTTGTTTTTTTTCAATCTATTTTTATTTTTATTTTCATTTTTATTTAATTTATTTCATTTTATTTTTATAAATTTTCAGATTTATTTTTATTTCAATATTTTTTTCATTTATATAGTACAATAGTAGCGCTCTTATTACTTGTCTATGTACTTCATCTCATAGAGCTGCTTTAGTTTTAGCGCGATAACACTGTTACCCACTTTTCAATACACCAGCAAAGACATAGCACTTATCTGGGTAGCATTGCAGTCCTTATTAGGTTGCCAAGGCAACCTCAAGTACAGACAACAACTAGGCTCCTTCCGGCATGAACACTGGATAAGCTATATAAAAGCCAATAGAGCTCAGTATTGCTGCACAGGTGCAGTTGAATATAAGATAGCACCGATCTCCATGTGTAAACACTGGGTCACCGCGCATGCATGGGTAAACACAAGATGGCGCTGCAGTCCACACATGGATACCTATAACCCAGCTAACTATCAGGACACATGCGAGTGTTGTCCAAATCTCGTGCAAGAGAATTGCCGCTTATGGACATTTATAAGGTATATAAGACAGTGCATTAGGGTGTTATGTGAATTCTCCTAAAGAAGTCCAGCTTTAATTGCACAAAGGAAGAAATGCATTGAGGACTGTGGGTGTACCCTGAGACTTTTGACCAGCTTGTTTGGACCTTTCTAAATGTAATTCTCCATTTTTATGTGTTGTATGTATTGGAATTAAACATTTTTGAAAATTACTACACTGAGAGTGTTTCTCTTTTTGAATTCTATGGTTGGAGTACATTGCCAATTACTTTTGGATGGTTAAGAGAACCAACCCGGTGAAGCCAGGAAAAGGATTTATAACCCAATGCTTGTTGTTTTGGGTTGATACGGTACGTGTTTAATTATTAAAAGTGTGCCGGTTCGTAAATATTACTACACTATAAAGGAACTTGTTCTCACCCTTCTTTTTTCCATAAATTTGGGATCATACAACAACTGGTTCTTTTGGAGAACAAGTACATACAGCTGCCACCACCAAAACGGGATTATAGTGGAATAGATGTCTATATCCATATACGACAGCCGCATCTACAGAGAAACATATGGGACTGAGCGCTATTTCAGTACCATATTGTATCATATAGAAAATCCAGAAAACCCGGCACTCATAACCTCGGGACAGGGATACTTGCAAGGGTGCCTTTCCAAAAGTGCATAACGATTCCTCCACATAGCATAGAACAAATGGACGGCACTCCATAGACTTGGTTAAGATGAATAAAATGGTCCTTTATTTAATAAAGGACCATTTTATTCATCTTAGCCAAGTCTATGGAGTGCCGTCCGTTTGTTCTATGCTATATATACATATATATAACTTTTATAATTAGGTTATTTAACTGAAAATGTAATGGTGTGTTATAAGTGTATGATGTGACTTTTTAATTAATTCTGTTCTGAATGGCTTATTGAATCTAGTATGCACTTTATTGTGTTAATAATATGTAACTGTGGTGCTAATTGTTTGTAATGCAAAGCCTGGTAATGGTAAAGGAAATTGTTAAAAGTTTGATGATGCCTGCTATAAAATCCACTGGACCATCAGGTCCTAGGCAGGCCCACTGATGAAGTCCAATTGTGTGATGAAACGTGTTTGGGATTTGGAGTAACGCTCCTGGTGTTTCCAGCCAGCACAAAGGAGAAGGGCCGGACCTCACCTCCAGCCATGACACTCAGTCAGAGCACATGGGCTTATAGCAGTGTGGTGTTTGCCGGTGCCTTGTTATTATGCTTGCTTATATCTGTTACAATGTGAGTGTTCTCATTGATGTAGAATAAATATATATGTTATGTGGTTCACGATAGTGTGCTCCCTGATTTTGTTTTAACATATATACATATATATATATATATATATATATATCTGTATATATATATATATATATATATATATATATATACTGTATATATTACTATATATATATATATATATATATATATATATATATATATCAACATGGGGTATAGAAATTAGGATTCAGATAGGCAGGTGTTCATTAAAGCAGTGTCTTTTAATGGCAGCAGACAATGCACTTTAACATGCTGCATGAGCTTAGGCCTGGACACACACAGGCATATAACATAAAGAAAAGTAAATGTCCAAGCACTCCTCATGCTTAGCAGTCAGCAGCCACAATTGGCCATGCTCTGCCAGCATTGCCTTTGGTCCCTGGCACTACAAGAATAAGGCCTACTACCTGGCCACTAGACAGTATCAGGGCAAAGAGGAACAGGCAGATGAGAGTTTTAAACTCTTCCTCTGCTGCTCAGCGATGAGTTGCAGCTGGGCCTGTGCAACTGTGTTCCTCACTTCCCTTGCTGCAAACAGGACAGGGTTCACTCTAGACTCCCTTGGAGGTAGCTAATCCCACCAGAATGTGGGCAAATCAGGTGAGAGACAACCCCTTTCACCACACATCCCTCCTTTCACATTTCCAAGCTTGGGGAAGCGCACATCTTCTTTCGTGATGGGTGACTCCACTATGTTTTCTCCAACTTCTGGGACAACACATATGCATTTCTATGTTGATCTCCTGGCCAAAGCTGTACAACAAACTTGTACTGCTGGATGGTCAAGAACCAGTGCATCACTCTAGGATTAACCTTTTTGTTGAGGTGTATCCACCTCAGAGGTGCGTGACCAAGACAAATTATCTTTCTAGAAGATAATACTTCAGGGCTTCTACTGTCCAAGCATTCTAGCTCATCAAGTGTGAATCTTGTCTCTAGCATTCTACTTAAGTAGAGGATCAGCTTTTCTGTGACAAAACAGCTCCTAAGCCTGATGTGGAGGTGTCAGTTTGCAGGACAAAGGGTTTTCTGAAATCTGGTGCCTGCAGAACTGGTTTGGGACACAGAGCTGTCCTCATAACTTCCCAGAATGCTGCAATTGTTTTGGTCAAGAGAATCTTTTCCAGTTGAACCTTCTTAAGGGTCTCAGTCAGAGATAAAACTCGCTGCAAAATTTGGACTGAATCAGCAGTAATACATTAGCAGCCCAAGGAAACTTTTTGTTTGTTTCTTGGTGGAGGGTCTTGGCTAGGACTGAATTGCCATTGCCAATCTCATACCTGAGGTAATTGGCCTCTGAAAGTCCAGTGATACACTTGGCTGGATTAGCCATAAACCTGTGCTGTCATAAGCTGTTTAGCACTTCTTGGACTTTGGGCAAGTGTTCTTCTCAATTTTCTGTAAAGATGACAATGTCATCTAGGTAGGCAGTGGTATACCCCTGGCATGGAACTTTTTATATTGAAACAGGCCATAAGAGATCAAGAAGGCTGTTTTCTCCTTGGCAGTCTCGCTTAGGGGAATTTGCCAATATCCCTTCATGAGGTCCAGAGTCATAAGATACCAGCCAAAATTTCTACTAATTTGTCCACCCATGGTAGTGGGTATGCATCAAACCTCGAAACCTGATTCAGCTGCCTAAAGTTGTTGAAAAACCGTATGGCTCCTGATGGCTTGGGGACCAACACAATAGGACTTGACCAGTTACTGTTGGACTCCTCAATGACCCCAAGTTGGAGCATCTCTTTCACCTCTTGCTGGACTGCTTGCCACCGCACCTCAGGGATGCGATCCATTTGTTGCTTTACAACCACTCCTTCAGGTGTATTTATCTTGTGCTCTAATAAGGCAGTACAAAATGTCACTTACAATACATGTGTATGGGGAAAGTTAAATAATGAAACAATCTAGGAGCCAGCCATTACAGTTTTTTGTAAAATCTGTAGAAATCTTTGCACATAGGAATGATAGGTAAAATGGTGAAAACTATAGCAAAAACTCTGGTTTTCACAAGTTAATCAGCTATTGCTGCTTGATACATAGGGGTCTATTCACAGTGAACTGAGTCACGTTAAATTTCAAGACAGATCGCATCATATTGAGTGATTAAGAAATACCCATCTTGCTTTGTCCCACAAAGTCAGCCTCCTAATCAAAGCAGCTTATCAGTGTTATACCTCATCTGTAATGGACCCTGGATTCTGCATATGAGCTGGCAAATTATAGGGTGAGCTTTCCTGGCAGGGATGAAAACACATTCTGATTATTGTGAACTAAGGCTTCTGCTTCTTTTTGTTTTTTTGCTGATAAAGTGTCCACCAGTAGACCTTCTCTAGGGCAAAGTGAACTAGAGTGGCTGCCAAGAACCTGAGGGGTAGCAGTTTCCAGCACATCCATGGCAACATCTGTATTGGGTATGACATTTCTGCCAATGTTTTTTATGGCCATAACTGGACAAAGTGTTGCAGATTTATTTCCTCAGACATTACTTGCACAGAGTTCCCTCTCCAAAGAGGACTGGCCATGCTTTTCCACTCTTCTCCCTTTTTGGAGGTAGGGTCTTGGAGACTTTACATTGGTGTTATCTCTGTGGTTCCTTAAAGAGCTCAACAAATCCTGGGGAATTGCCTCCCAATATGATAGGACAGGGGAGCTTAGGAAAAACCACAGCAACCACCCTTTATGGTGAGGCTCACTCACACCTGGGAGAAGTTTTCTGTGGATCCATGAATACAGAATATTTCAACTAACCCTGGCACCTTTTCAAGTGCACTGGGCAGGACAGCCTCTGAGATCAGTGTTAGTTCACTCCCTGAGTCTAATATAGCTGGGAGTTCTCAGCCATTCAGTAACACAGTTTCCCACATTAACGGGGGTCTGCAATCCAGGGGTACCATCATGCAAAATGTGTAGTGCCTTTACTAGCAACCACACACTCCATAGGCTCTGTTTTTCTGGGACAGTCCCACCTTATATGACCTGGCTCTCTGCACTCATAGCAAACAACCCTAGCATCTCCAGCAGCATTTCCTTGATGAGGGGTGACAGTCAGGATCACCGGCCAATGGGGTGCCATCTTAATGGGTCGCTCATTCCCTTGTTTCTTTTCTGCCATTTTTGGCATATTTCCTGTGGTCTCATACCGCTCCAATACTGTAATTCATTCCCTGCACTGCATATTCCACCCTAGGGTTCTTATATGCTGGTCAACAACCACTGTCTCTACAATCTGAGCAGCAGTGCTGTCTTCTGGCTGGAACCAACTTCACCCCTGTCTGGTGAGTTCTGCAACATGCATCCAAATAGGGACCCCTGGTTGTAGGGCCCATTCATGAAAGCGGTGCACTTTACCAGAAGGAGACGTGACCTAGCTAGAATGGCACTTTTGACTAGGTCATATTTCTCCTCATCAGCAGAGGACAAATCAGCATAGACTTTCTGAGCCTTTCTGAGCCTCACCAGTGAGACAGGGAGCAAGTCTCTTAACCCAAGTATCCACTGTTCACTTTAAACACTGTTCAAACTTTTCAAATATCAGCAAATACGCCTCTAGGTCATCTGAGGCAGATATTTTCTTTAGATGCCCTGTAGTAGCTGCTATGCCCATTGATTGGGAAAGCAGCTCCAGCATATGTTTCTCTGTCTTTTGATGAGAGGCCAATAAAGTTACTATAGTGCAAAAACTTCCTCCACTTTTAAAGTAGAAGGTGAATGTACAAATCTAGGTGCCTTTAGATAGCAATCCAGTTTACACAAATAAATATATATCTTTCTTTCAGCAAAGCAACAGTTATTCAAGTTTAACACAAAAAAAGAAAACACTGCTTTTGTTTTTCTTCAGCAATGCAGGGGTTAAACAGAACACAGGAGATTTTTTTTTTCTCTTTAAGCAATTCAGTGCTTCATTACACCTCAGTATGAGTGCGCTGCTCAAACAACAGGTGAACTTAAGTAGACAGCATAAACGCTATGTGTTGCTGATGAACACACCCAGAAGTGGGCAGTAATGCTTACTTACATTTTAAGAGTGCCCATTATCCACCATGCCAGGAAAATATTCATAAAGGAAAACTACTCCGTCTAAGGAGAAATTGACCTTGATACATTTAACATTCAAGCAACTGTCATGATGGATTCTTTTCCTGCTCATGGCTACCCAGAGTCTCTAGTACAAACATCATTTGAGAAAGTTAGATGTCTTGAAAGGAAAAGTCAAAACTAAGAAAGACCAAAAGATGACTGACCATACTCTAGCTTTCATTTCTAGATATAATAGCCATTCTCAAGATATATTAAGAAAATAATATATTAATATTATGATATTTAAAACAGGACAATATTCTAAGTACTATAATACCTCCTAAACATAAGTTTATCTTTAATAAGAATTAAAAATATATCAGCTCCAAGCCGCTTAAAAATTCCATCTAAAAATAAAGAATTATTATGGCTACAACCTAAACCGAAAGGATCCTTTAAATGTGGGGGCACTAGATGCACAACCTGTAACCATATGGAGTGAAAAGTTTTATACATGTCCCAGGAGAAAATGGAGATAACCCTTATGAAATAAAAAGTTTTATCAACTGTAATTCTTCTTTTGTGATATAGCTCCTTACTTATGGCTGTGATAGACAATACATTGGGAGGACAACGAGAACCCTGAAATTAAGGTTCATGTAACATCGTAGGAATGTCCTTAACCATGTTATGACACATAGTGTATTTAAACATTTTCACGATTTCCATAATGGGGATCAAAAATCTCTTAAAATATTGGGCCTAGAACAAATTCCAATAACCCTTAGAGGGGGAGGTCACTTTAAATCAATTTGCAAACAAGAGATATACTGGATGTTCAAATTAGATACGGTGTACCCCAAGGGGCTAAATGAAGCTATGGAGCTAAATGTAGTGCTATAACAATAATAAAACAAACTGTTTTTGTAAACATATACTTTTATATGTATTTTGGTTGATCATTTCTGATCACTAGCCCTCAACCTTCCTTCACTGCTAACTCTGTAACTACCTTTTCTTTAGTTTAACATTCTATATGAATGATCCATATCAGGTATTTTGTACACTTTTATAAGTTTATGTATCCCAGTACAAGTTTTGAAAATTATACAATATACTGTACAGTTTATTTATCTTTATATGTGTCATTACACAAATGGCCCCATATAATTGGCTCCTCATGCCCACGTGATTTGTACACCCTCTGAAATACTTCAGAAAGGTGTACAACATTACTTCTGGTATCAACAAAGATGCTGGGTGGACATTATAATTACAAAATATGTGATTCTAACCTTCTATCCTGTTATGTACTCCAGTTATATTGGATTTACTTTAACTTTTATTTAATAATATCCCCTAGTTACACCCTGCCATTGTTGCCTTAGAAACAAATATAACATTGTCCCAGCGGGCGCGATAACATGATCTATGACGCGTGCCACATTTATGGGAGACTACTCCTGCTCTCTCAAGACTGGTCCGATAAGTGTGATCATGTGATCTGTGACGCTTTCCATTTAGATTGGTGGAACTCTGTTCTCACACTAGAATTCCTCCCACATGGTCAATCCCCCTCATACTACTTAGTAAGCACGCTCACGTTTCTGGTGGTGCGCGTCACTGTGCCCACGTGATCAGGTTGATTGTTGGTCATGTGGGCACACGTGGTTAAGGACGCGCCCACATGGTTGAAAGTATGCACTCTGTTTCAAGGCTGGTAGCCATTTAAGGCAATTATATTAGTCACATGACTAGTGATGCAGACAATGGGAGTGTGCTTCCCCATTTAACCATTTAACCTGCCAGAAGTACACGGTATCACACCCATGTTATGTATGGTAGATGTCCTAGAATGAAGTGCACGGTACAGCACCCACGTGTCGTCCACATACCACAGTACATGGATGTGGTATTGTGTACTTCTGGTAGGTGACTTGCGGATGACACGTGGATGTCATACCATGTTCTTCCGTCCAGGACATCTACCATACACAGACACTCCCCTTTAAGATCCTGCCTCCTGGGAATGATCCACGATAGACAGATCCCAACCCACAGGTAAGAGGTATCTCAAATATTATTGGGCCTTCCACTTTGATTGATGGATCACCAGGATTGGCCCAACCTGTGTTACATGCTAATAGAAGACTGGGGGTATAAATAGGAGTATGAGTCACAGCTTCCTTATGTCTTGACAAAGGCTCCCTGGTGAGCCTAAATGCCTAAATGCGCATCGACTTGCAATTTTATTTAGTGTTTGAGTTATGTCTTGCTGGAATTTTAAACTTTTTTTGGCACTAAAGACTTTTCCTTAAATATTGGAGTACATTTATGTTTTTTTAAATTTTTGTATCTATTCAGTACAGCACATTGCAGTGCTGTTTTATTTTTTTCTTAAATTGGGATTTTATTCACGATTTACTGCATCCAATGTTGTTTTATCTTGGACTTGCGAACATTAATATAAATATTTTTTATGTGTACCATTCGGCTGTTGAATTAAGGGATATCTATTTGGCACGGATCACATACAAAATCTAAACCCATTTTAATGAACTGTGACATATAAAGGTTGATTGGTCTCAGAATTGGCTGTGTTATGTCAACTCAACATTGAAAAGATACCCATATGTGAGTCTATCTTCGGCTTTACAAGTGAGTTATGGGATGCAGAACACATGTCTGGTCCCTCTGAATAACACATCGGGTGATCTGGGTGTTTAAAGATACCTTTCAAGGAACCAGTTCCCATTCCTTTCTCTGAGTGGGGTACGCACACTGATAGTGTAATGGGGTGTTTTTCCTTTAAACACACCTTCTGTTTTCCCTTTGTGTCCATCGTAGTGAGAAAGACTCTTTGATACATTGGTTATCTCTCTTTTTTTCACATGGTATATTTCATCCAATGAGGAGAAGACAGATGTCTGAGCTCACAGAATAACACAATCCAGTCCCACAGTGCCCTGTGCCAAGGAGCCTTTCCTCCAGCATTGGGCTGCAAACTGCCTGCTGTGCATCTGTCAGATACAGAGACTGTGGCTTCCCCCTGGTTCCTTCACAACACGCTAAGGAGTTTTGTTATACAAGTGTGCTTTATTTAAAAGAGAGACCTGGGGAGAGGGAGATTTGCACTATGTGGAATTACATGTATGGAGAATTACTACTGTGGGCATAATGTGTAAGGGGCATTACTACTGTGGGCATAATGTGTGAGTGGCTATACTACTGTGGGCATAATGTGTAAGGGGGTCGACAACACTGATTATATGGCTAAATGTGGCTAAATGTGGACAACATTTTTAACCTTGAAGAATAAAATTATTACATTATTAGGATTCATTAGAGACTCTTATTTTGTTATTGGTGAGTGCTCCTATCTAGGAGACTGGATCAAATGTGGATATATATATATATATATATATATATATATGTGTGGAGCAAAGTAGTGCTGTGTCTTATTGAGTAGCTGTGGAGTCTCACTGAGTGCTGTCCCATATTGTGTACTACATTATATGTATGTGTATATATATATATATATATATATAGTTTGCTTCTTACTTTATATTACTTAAACTTAAACAATGAGCTACTGTATTACATGCATTTGGTTTTCAAATTATGCAGTTTGTCCCTTTACAAAATCTATTTCAAGATTTCTGTTTAAAACTAAGACTCTGATTATGCCAAATCCAATTCTTAAGTTTTAAAAAAGAAGCAAATAGTTCCTGAAAGCATGGCAAAACAACTGGTTTTAGTGTATGTTTTTTGGGTTCATTAATTGATGCCTTGCAGGAAAAGTTGACATTTTGTCTATTGATTTGGCCTTTTTATAAAGTTTTTGAATCACTCTAGGAAGAAGCTGAATCAATTGTCAAAATGTCAAATGGCGAAGAAATTCAAAACTTAAAAAGTAAGCCAAGCTATATATATCCCCAATATTTTCTAATTTAAGTTGTGTGCCATACTGTATATATTAATATGTAATATGGAAATTTGTGTTTACACTATAATTAAAGTGAGAAGATTTATATTCATTAAAATACCTATGTTACATTTACATAATGCCATATTACGTTGTATAGTAAATAGTGTTTCCTCAATTAACTGCTTTGAACAGCAGAATCTATATATAATGACTGGCTTTTCATAGAAGTCTACAAATAACCTGTTTTTATCTAGAATGTATACAGTAATTTTATTGTATTAAATGTATTCAAAATTTTTAAACAGGATTAGAAATGTTTCCATTCGAAAAGACCTAATACAGTATAATATACTATATTGAAAACATGAAGTAAATGGCTACTTTGCTGGAAAATATATTGACAATTATACAGTATTTAAACAGCATTAATAGATTTATTCATTAAATAGATCCAAAAAGTTCTGTTTTCTATTGTTGCTCATTGCAGCTATATACTTTATCTTTAGAGGCTATTTATTATAAAAAATGCAAGAGCTATGCTCAGCACCCTGTTGTTACTGACCAGGAGCAGTATGCAATTTGGGATGCCTACTGTTCATGCATCAATCAAGAATATTGCAGCTGGTGGCTCAGTCTCGGTTTTACAGGTAAAGATTAATTTTAAATAAATCAAGAGACTTCCAGTGAGTGGCCTGAACATATGGCCTTGTTTATGAGAGCTCATCTGACCTCAGCCATTCCTTGAGCTTTACAAAGCTCTTTGCACCAACCTACAAAGCTGTGGGACTCCACTGTACATAGAATAGCCCAGCCCAGTGCACTACTTGAATCTGACCAAATGGCTCTCAATGGCCAACACAATCTTACAGCAACTCCCTTTCAGCTGGCAGTGCTTCAATTTGGCAGAGTTTACAGAGTACTGTGATCACACTAGCGCATATTGTAGGGGTGCAATTCTGTTTAACATGCAAGAGGATAGGTTCATTTAAACTACAAAGTTGAGAAAATAGAGAACAAGATCTTTTGGTGCATTGTCTATATAAAACTTTAACTTTTATACTGTGTATCTTTATCAATACTCTCACATATCTCAGTTCTATTACTTTTCAACAATGATCCATCCCTCTGCAATAACCTCTTTATTTTTACATTCACCAATCTTAATTTTGCAGTAACATGTCCTAATAACACAGTGTCAGAATTAGTGTTTGGTTTTGTCTTGGATTCATGTCAGTGACCAACGTACAGCTGGGTGAAGCTCGCACCACAGAGAACAACTCTAGACTATATATGTGGATTGCCCATGCTGGAAACAGGAACAAAAGATACCATAGTCTTGCAAAGTGGCTTGTAACTCCTCACAGGTATTGCAGATGACTGAGAGAGCAGAGTAGTTTGAAATTTACACCGATATTGCAGGGTAGCATGTATTTTATACAGGTATTGCAGATGACAGTGAATGCAGAGTAACTTGTAGTTTTACACAGGTATTACAGATGACCAGACAGGCAGCAATGGAGGTTTTCCAGCAGCAGATGAGAATAGTGGAAGCACCTGAAGCTTATCAGGCACACAGGATTTTGCAGGGAAGAGCTCAGCTTGCTAACCAGAGACACAGTAGTAGGAGGGTACTGTGTAGCCAAAATTCTGAGATGCATAATCCAAGTAGACTACAGGAATCACAGAAGTTGAACTGGCATTGATGGAAGGTCCTGGAAAGATTTATAGGACAGCTTGGATGAGGATTGGCTGCAACAATCATGTGCCGCCAAACTGATCCCAGACTGGCTGACTTGCAATCACATGATAATATACAAGATGGTGGCACCCATGTCCTGAGGATGCTGGCTATGCTGAGAATTTATGGAAAATCTGACCTGCAGGAACAGGTGAGTGATGAATTGCTAGAAAGCGGCAGCGTTTTGTACAAACACAAGGTTTCTGGAGCTGATCTATGACACACAGTTATTACTCATGTTCTGAAAAAGAACCTAATTCTGAACCGAATACCCCATAGAGACTGGACTAGCTACAGTAAGTTGATTTAATTGCTACTAAATCTAAAGGCCAATAATCACTTCTAATTCTACTGGACCTATTTACTGCCGTCTTTGACCAATCACTCATACAAATGCTGCATTCCCAAGACTTTTTAGGAAATTCTCTTATTCTGGTTTTCCTTTCTAATTTTAGTGTCCATTTCTCTGGATCCATCTCCTCTCAGCTTCCTCTTTAAGTTGGTGTGCAAGGCTCAGACCTAGGACCTCTGTCCACCTCTATCTGGAAGAGATGTATTAAATCTTTTAGAGAGAGATAAAGTGGAGACCGATATTGTGCCAACAAAACAGCTTCTGTCATTTTTCTAGCACATCCTGAAAATGACAGAAGCTAATTAATTGATACTACATCACTTTTAACATTATATCTCTCCAAGGCTTGATACATTTCCCCTCATTAACTTAATTTGGAAAACTATTAAGCTCTTTATATTCTCATATGATAAAGCATATTTGAATTAAGTCAATTTCATTTGTATATAGATATATATTTGTCTTAGATACTAGAATGAAATATGTCATAGTATATTTGTTCAATATATTTAATAACATGCATTTATTTAAATGAACCAGTAGGAGGTCTAGCTGAAATCCAAATGGAGTTCAGTTACAGAAGGAGGACAAAGAAATGCCATTCTCTAATTTTTTCCTCATGAGTATCAATGATGCTTCAGGATTGATGACAAGCCTTTTAGATACACCCATAGACTGTCATCTGATTATTATGAAACAATTGATGCTTAAAGAATAACAAATTATAATTTGTGACATCTCTGTGTTGGATTTGAAGAAAACTATTTCATACACAAAGAAATAGCAGAGCATCTATTTGAGACTGATTAAGACAAATACTGTGGGCCTCATTTATCAACGAGTTTAATTATTCACGAGTTATAAAACAGATGACAGTTGGGAGCTGATTGGCTTGAGCATCACTATCATATGCAATCACTAGTTGTGCATGATTAATCTCATTTATAAATAGGCCCCTGTATCTATTAGCTCTCACAAAGATATTTTATCTTTTGTGTACATATTTTGTAATAATTACATTTCAGACCAACTTTTTATAGTATGTTTATACAATAATTAATATTTCTATTCAACAAGTATCACCTTTAGGCAGATGATACCTACATTTTTATTTCATGTCTGGATCTATTACCGTGTATATTATCTTGTGTTACTGAATGTTTAAAAAAACTGAGCTTAGAACCTTCACATTAGTTAACAGAAGCTATCTATCTGATGCTTATGTTACAATATTCAGTTACACGTACAGTAACTAAGAAAATGCACCTACTATATGTTAAACAAGATACACTTAAATTCATGCAATGATAATATCCTGCATTGTCAGAAGAGAGAAGTTTGTTTGCAATCACATACATAACATTTAACAAAAAGTTTCCTGTTTGAAACTGATTTACTGCTGCAATGTACTGGGACATTAAAGTGCCCAGTGACATACAGAACTGTATCTAGAAAAAATGAAAGTAATAAAAATTTTTTTTATATATATATATATATATATATATATATATATATATATTTATATATATATAATATTACATTCTATTACACAGTGCATACTGTATAATTATACTGGCATAAACACATTTTCTAATTGTGATTTACTCAGCTTTCAGAGAATTAAAAATTGTTTCAAATTACCTGTCTTTGATAATATGTGCTAATAGGTATTCTTCCACATTGAACCCTGATAAGTTATACAATGTGCAACTGTTTCCATTTTTTGAAGATGGTTCCAAAATATTAAACAACGGGCAAATCTGCAACAACAAAAAAAGTAGACAATAATTTTCCAAAGCCATTTTAAATACATGCTGTAGAGTCACTGAAACACACAGTCTTTAGAATATCATTTTCAAGATGTAGTTTAAATTATAAATTTAGTTTTTACTTTGTGCACTGGATAAACTATGTGTATCGAGGTGTCCTGCAGGTGAATAATTATAGCCTCTATAGTTACCAGAAAAATTTGAAAGTTCCCACTCTCACCCATTTTAGTATTGTGCATATGTCAAAGTGGGGGGGTATAAGTTCTGGTATTGATCCCACTATAAGTTGAATAAGTTGAACCACACTGTTGACTTAATATATATAACTATCATGCAGGGTATATACCACAGTGTTGCTATAAAAAATCAAAATCTAGTTGGTGGAAATGCCAATTTAGGCCCATATGCAATTAGTCGCGAAAAGTCAGAATCTGCAAAAAAGGATCGCCGATTGTGACTTTTTGCCAGGCGGAAACTTATCTCGTTATTCAATTGCAAACACTTTTCGTGTACACGAAAACACAATGCAATGTAATAGGTGAAAAAGATTTGCCTCTGAATAGGCAGAGAAAAAAGTGCAAAATCACTATTTTGGGGTGCAAAAGTGGGGAAACCACACATCACCCTTGGGACAGCTGCACAAAGAATAACTGCGTCAAAAAAACTCTAAAAAAAAGTGAGGAACACCCCAAAAAAGCACTTTGAAAATGGGGGTGAAAAAGTGCAAAGTGGAGGTACAAACATAAAAAGTAGCAAAATAGACTTTTGGGGGGTCTGTAAGTATGGGTGAGTTTTATTTGATTGCAGTGCGTTTTTTGTGTTTTTTAAAACTTCACTTTAGCGACTTTTAAATATGCTTGCACCCATTTTCAAGTACCCCAAATTTGACAGGACTACTTATTTTCTCCTAAAAATACTGATTTATGTCATTCTCCACCACTTGTGCAAAGATGCTAATTAGAGGCAATTGTGCGAACTTACGTACCCCAAATAGTTTCATTAGGGCTAATCGGGCACTACTATGTTGAACCCCAATGTTTCAGCATCTTTTTGGGGGGATTCAGGCTGATTTCCCAGATTCAGAAACCACTTTTCGCCTGGTCTGACTTCGTGTCTCCGTTTTCGCAACTTTTAGAATTGAATAGGGTGAATCGTGGGTACGTGCACGATAAGTTTCCACAGCTAAAATATGCGATGTAGGCAAAAACTCCTAAAAATACCAAAAACTCAGGCAGGCAAAACTTTATTACTTATGTGAAACTAATTGAATACGGGCCTTAATGGTTAATCACAGTGTTAACCTCTTCATACAGAAAAAGAAGGTGCATACATAATAAATCATCATTAACAAAATATGCAATATTTATAGGTGGGTGGGAGCACACTATGTAAAATGCATTATGCAATATATTGCTTGCATTGTACAATATCAATCGGCATACAGTAAGTCAATTGTAAAATGTTTTTTTACACTGGTCAGCTGTGCTCATTAAGAACAGTAAGTCAGTGTCATTTTGGTACAGGTTGTACTCTGAAAGTCTGTAGCAGAGAGCAGCGTCCAGCTCTGCTTTTAGTTGTTTCAGTTGTAGACTGGTACTTTCAGATGGAAATAGATTTCTCAGGAGGAGTCTTTTACAAATGTGAAATACTTCTCCAAAATGTTGGGAAAGTAAATGAACAGCGCTTATTGCTACCGCTGTCCTTGCATGTTCAGATTAGTACATAGTAAGGATATTTTTATTTAAAATAAAAATTTCCACTGCAATACAGAGTGGTAATAATTCCAGAAGCTCCACAATTATTAATACATAGATCTCTTAAAGTACAAAAGGATTTGTAGTAAGTGCAAATGTTTTCTGCTCGGTCTGCCTAGAGTGACATATTTGACTATGGAAAAGCTTCATAACTTAAACCAAGTTCTGTATTATAGAATTTGGGATTATTTGGAGGAAACACAAATGCTTAATAAAATAAATATTTGCTCTAACACAGAAGTTGACAGTGAACTTCCTTTCTTAAATGTCAAATGGACAAGAGGAAGAAAGTAAGAACTAGAGAAACAGATTTTAAACAAATCTCTGGAAGAAACGGAGTGTGAAATAGAATGTGTAGTTGGCTTGTTGATTAACCATCATAATTACAACTGTACTTTCATGCGCCTGATTAGTGCTGCTAGATTGATTGAGCAGCTGCCATTTTTTGTTTGTTTGTTATGAGTGGAATGAAGGAGCCAGCATTAGTAGGGCTGGTTCTAGTAGTGCTAGTTGGAGTTCCCAGGGGTGACTCCCAGGTAAGCTGGCTCTCAATATGGATGCATTTATATATGTACCTTTATCAGGAGGCCTTACATTTGACAAAATTTTATGTGCCTTTATCATGAGGCCTTATAATTGGCATATGTTACATTTGGGGTGAGCGTTCGGGCGTAAGGCCCCCGGGGCTGGGCCCATTCATGGCATTACCACTTAATACACATAGTTGCTTTTTACATCACATTATGTTTGTATTTTTTTTCATGTAATATTTCACATATATTTTAACCCCTTTTTCCAACACTCATTAATTAGTCTTACACATCTATACTTTGCACTGCACTGTCACCCTTTTTCCATTTTTCGTGTGATGCCATGGGGGGGTCCTGGGCAGCAGGACCCCCTGGGAGGTTGCGCCCTGGACGTGAACCTCCTAGTGTTAGCGACTGCTAGTAACAGAGAAGCCGTGATGTGGCCTAGCAGCTTTCCATGTATTTGCAAATGCATGCAACTAATATCTCTGAATTTCTATGACCATATAGTCTTCATATATTGTTGCAAGTACTATTCAGTGTGCTGAGAAATAATAGAGGGTTAAATACCCCTCCTTTTTCGACTTTTTGTACTGCCGTAGTGCAAGAAATGCTTTAAGTAGAATTTCACACTCATTTATCCCCCGGCACTAGCATTCCAAGGTCCATATTCTACTTGTTTTTCTTAATGTTGATAAGGTCTATCTATTCCTTTTACAGAGCTCACACATGCTGTGATTTTTTTCTGGAACACCAAGAATAAGAAAAAAATACACTACCATGAGATACTGTTCAGAAACACAGCCTTTAAGTTTGAAAGGAATACAGATCAGGCATCCATGCCAGTTTACAGTGTGTTACACACATGAAATTAGTCTAGTTGAAACAAGCACCCTCCGGTTTGAAAAAAGATTGTTCTACTGCACCCAATGGGTTAAGTGGATAATTTAGGGATACTGTATGTAAATTTACCAAGGTTTATTCAAAAGAGAGGCACACGAACATGGATGATAGGGACCAGTTGGGAAAAAAATCAGGGTGATCTTGACAGTGTTAAAAGACTGTGATAAAATTATCATGAAATGCCTTAACCCATTAAGTTGTGAGATAGGGTAGGTAATATGCTAGGTGGCACTAGTTTGCCACCTGCTATGGCCTGGGAATGTCAGACAGCTCCTGCGAGAATGAAAAGGTGTGGTTACATGCATTGATAAGATCCCAATGGTCCAGCTGCTCAGAGAATAGTTGAGGAGTGCCCAGAGAAGCCACAGTGGTTAAGGCAGCAGGCTTTACAAAGTGTCCAGGGAGAGACTAACAGACAGCAGTATCTAAAGATAAGTGGAATAACTATGCACATTGTAGAGAGGACTAAAGTTCCATAGATTAGTTTGTACAAGGGGCTCCAAATTGCCATATTGTCCTCCCAGTATTCAAAGGAACTGTGTGACAAGCTAATTTGTACATTATCATTAATGTAATCCTCCATCATTATATTGATGCTTACTGTATCAGATTTAGTTACAGTAGAGGAGTCAATATACTGTATGTGGTCAGTTATTTTAAGCCTGACCAGATGTCATAATATTTGACTCTGGTGCACTGAATTTACTTATCATATTCAATGGGTCTCTTGGAAAAGGTCAGTTTTTCCCTAGCAGTAGCATTTGTAGGAAAAGCTGAAGCAGCATGTCATGTGCCACTTGAGCTGATAATTTGCTCTCCAAGAGCATATCTTAAGATCTGTGTCAGTTGGAAAGAAAGACTTAAACAACTTTAACCACTTGCCTGGCATGGTTGCAATTTTCCAAACACATCCGACTTTATCTGATCTGGTTGCAAAATTTTGACCAGTCAGATAAACAGTGAGGGCAGCTGCAGGAAGAGAATCTTCCTACAGTTGCTGCTCTCAGAGGGATCTTCTGGTCCCTCTGCTTGCCTGCACCCTTCCCCAGTGTTTGCTGTGCTGCCATTTACTGCTGATTGGTCGGCAAAGCAGGACCCCCCCACCCAGCAGCTGCAGAAATGAGCAGCGGCTGGGAAAAAAATAAATTAACCTCCCCCCTCACCCCCTTAGTAAACCTGATGCATGAAACTGGTATCAATATGAAAGTAATTATGGTCAAAATGTTTCTAATGTTTCTGATGTTCCGATGGTGGTATTCAGATGTTGCGATTTGCAAATACTAAACAAAAACTTTTTTTTCTAGGAAATCATTTTGTATAAGTTGAAATAGATGTTCCTCACCTAATTCACTAATTTATGAGTGGTTTTTAGAAAAAAAAATTGTTAGTTAAGTGGTTAAATGTACTGATCCAATTGCAAGATGTTGCAAACCTGGCAAAGTGAATCAAAAACTTGATCCAAATTAAATCCAACATATTTAATATAATTGATTAGTTTAATATCCTCCTTCAGCTTCTCGAGTTGCTTTTCCACTAGTTTAATTAAGAGTATGACCCAACGAAGGCTGGCAGCGTCTGAACTCACTTCACAGATTATAATTTCCAAAGGTGTCAGCTGCTTGCATAAAATCAAGAGTATTCTCCAGTGTGCTGCAGTAAGGTGGTAATATGTCCCTCCTCTCCATGTCTCATAGCTTGATGTGTACATTTGGATGGCTTGTTGCTGTTCCTCCAGTCACTGAAGCATATAAAGGTTGGAATTCCACTCATTACTACCTGTTGCTTCAGTTGGAGGCATGGCAATTTATACTGTTCTTGCAGCTTCTGCAATCTTATACATGCAGTTGCTGAATGCCACAAATGTCAAGAAATTTTACAAAACCACAACCAGCATGTCCTGCACGGACATATAATAATTAAGAAAGTTCTGAACCACAAAGTTTATTGTGTGTACAAAACATGGTACTTATTAAAATTGACCCAATTGTAAAGCTCATACAATGTTACTTGCATTAGCAGAAATGACAAATCTTGAGATCCTGAGAAGAGTCTTAATGGGGTAAGCCATTTTTCTATCACATCCCTGAGTTTTTCAAACAGTTTGACACCAGTATGCTTCTTAGTGAAGCTAATGATACAGAGTGTAGCCTGTCTGTGAATGAGCTTGCATTGTATGTTAAGTAAGTCATGTAATCTTTAGTTTGACAAATATCACTTGTCCCCTTATCTGTAGCGAATATTATTATTATTATTATTATTATTATTATTATTATTATTATTATTATTATTATTATCCATTATTTTTATGGTGCCACAAAGGTTCTGCAGTGCCTTACAAAAGAGCAAAACATGAAAACAATGAATTGCTGTACAAAACAAACCATGATATGGTTTATAAACATTGCTGCATCCATGGTCATAGCACTGAAATAAGCAGCAGGGTGGCAGCAACCAAAGGTTATGTGCCATTTTAGGGAGTATAAGATAGTGTAAGTAAGGATAGGAGATGCACATGTGGGATGAGGGCTCTGCTCATGACGTTAAGTGGGTAGTTGGTACAAAGGCATTTTTTAGGCAAAGAATATGTTTATTTAATGTCCTGGTACAGGTGAGGAATTTATGTTTTGGTCAAATGGAATGGAGATAGAATTTGGTAGCATGCACTCAGGACCTCAACTAACCAACTAAAACCAAAGACATTGATGGCAGATATTGGATGCATATCTAATGTTATCATAGCCATCATGGCTACAGTGATTCACTGTGCAAAAGGATAGCAACTGTCATAGTTGGTTCATCTTGCAAATGATTGTTTCACAGTTAATTGTTGTTTGAAACTATTAGTCTTACTAGTCCTTAGCAGCAGTAGCAGCCCTAGCACACATATATTCTTCTTGGGAATCCTGAATATTGGTGGAGTCAGTTTGCAAATTGGATGCAGGAATACTTCTACTACTCTGATTGTTAATGAGGAGGTTGATGATGAAGATATTGGTTGTTGATATTGACAGTGCTGGGATCTAAATATGCTGCTCGTAGCTGATGCTGGACTGCTTGTTATTATTGTATATGATTTTCTAGATTTTGATACATAATTTGAAGTCAGTTCATGTTAATTATTTAACAGGGAGGAGGTGCCTAATTGATTAACATTCCTACCTTTACTTACTTTGGCACTACATATGGCACAGATGCCTTGACAAAAATCAGGTTTTGGTTAAAAAAAAGATTCCACATGGAAAAGATGGTTTTTCTGGTCTTTGTGACATTGTGATTCTTATTATCACTGGCAAGAACTGGTGGCTGACTTATTTTGACACAAACATCATAATCCTTCTGAATTTTATCAACATGTTCTTGTACAACACATTCATTATCAACATTCTCATGAGTATAAAATGCACAATTCTCCCCCTCATCCTGTTTCACTTTCAATTTAGCTTCCTCCATTTCTATGCCTAAACCATCATCATCAATACTTTTACTACTACTCATCCTCAAATTTACAGAAGTATATGAGAAATGGTGAAAGGAGGCTTCTCTGGGATTACAGTATCAGAAATGTGAGTTTGTGATCACACAGTTTATTCTTCAGCCTTAGTGTTATTTTTGTGCACTGATTTGCCTGTTTTACAGGTTTATACACATATACTCATAGTGAGGAGGTGGTGCATGTGAGGTTACAGAAGATCCCATGACTGTTTTTGGTTCTGGCTTTTGCAAAATGAATTCTAATGCATGCAAGAGCAATAGCAGGACCACTACTCATAAATAAAGGCCATGGTCTGAGGTGTTGGATACAGGATGCTGGTGCTTGGGATCCCATCAATCAAAATCCCAATGCTGGCATACCAACAGGGTTATGATACTGACACCTTTTGGTAGGAATCCTAACCCTCCTCCACTCCCTACCCCTAACCCTTAAAGGTGCCTAAAACTATCCTCCCCCTAGTGCCTAAACCTAATCTCCCCTTCCAGCACCCTAAACCTAACCTTTCCTCTGTAGTGCCTAAACCTCCCCCTAATGCCTAACCCTCCCCCTAACCCTGCTACTTACCTTTGAGATGCCGTCGCCAGGATTCTGACAGGAAACAGGATTCCGTTGCCTCTATTCTAAGCACCGGTAATCCCCTATGTCAGGATATTGACCTTATATCAATCTGAGGCTGAACCTCTCTTTACCACTGTTTTACAGTATATCATGTTGGCAATTTCACATTTTTCGACAGTAACTTTTCCCTTTATAATTAGATGTGATGTTTTTTCTTCAAAGATTACATAGATTTGGAGTGCCCTTTCTTACACCTTCATACTCCATGACCTTCTTTGAGATAGGGAAATGAGGACTGTTACCATTACTGTTCATTTTTAGTAAAGAACTGGATACTTTTTTTAAATGTAAAAAAATACTTTATCCTACTTTAATTATATTGGGGTACAGCAAACTCCAGATAAAATAACATTCCACTACATTTGACAGTCACAACTTGTACAGTTTAAACTAGCAGGCAGATATATTTATGTGGATTGACGTTATAGGGTAAACTTTCTGTTTTGAAGACATGTTGACAATTTTCCTGTAAATGTTTATCTCTGTCAGTCATTACATCTTCCTTATCAGTTATTCCACATATTTATTGTTCTTCATGTGCATTTGTGTGAGCCATATCTAATCTCTCCTGGTTCCTTTCCATATGTTGCAATTAATGTACTCAATTTCAGTAGAAAGGTGAAATGATAATTGTTCATAAAATGTAATATCCTACCCGCTTATCATTATTTATGTAAATAAAGTGTGTACCTTTCAATTTATTTCAATGTTTCTTTTGTATGACATTTATATAATTAAATGATCTTTCAGTTCATTATTTGTTAATGATATCTGTATGGCAGTCATCATCTTTGGTACTTAGCATGTATAATGCTTTTAGATTTAATGATACTCCTTGTTGAATACAGTGGAGTGTTTGGCAAGATTAAAGGCACTGACCTTATGACTAGAGCAGTGAGGAATAAGATGTTACATTTAGAGTACAAATTAGGCATCACAGTATGTAGGAAATCAAAGAAAAGATTAAATTCAGCAGGATTAATTATATCTGCATCAATTAAACATCCAGAACAATATTCTTGAAAAGGTTAGCTGAAGGCAAATAGAAGTCACAACCTGAACGAGCATAGTCTTAGATATATCAGGAGAGATTAAATCATTAGCTGACTACTAAGGAAGGCATGTTAATTGTTATTATAGCATTATTATTTGTAAACAATATAAGATCAATTACAGAATTCCTTAAAGTGGAGATCAAATTTGGAAAATAATAAATCATCTGTAAAACACATACAATGCTCCTTTCTCTAGTGCTAGCATAAATAACATAATTCATTTTCTCTACAAAAAAAAAATATCTTTAGTAGTAGCTAAAATAGTAGCACAATTGTTTAAATAAATCTTTGCTTTTGAATATTAGCAGTTTGATGTTAATGTTTGAGTTAAATAACCTAAAAGTGAAGATTTACACATTTAGAAATTCACCACAGAAGGATACGTGATAGTTGCTATGATAATGACATCAGCAGCATTTTCTAGCTGCTTCTGATTGACTGGATATTGACCCCTCCAGTTGATAATAATTAATTAGTTAGCAGCTTTATTACAATACTGCATGTCAAGTAGTAGCCATCTATTCAGAATTACTAATACGTCACTTCCATTTGGATTACTGCAGGAAAGAAAATTTCTGTTAGATTTATAAAAAGGTAAATTACTCGTGGGTGTGTTTGTATTGAAAAATATGACTTTTGCAATTATTAATAACACTGTCAACATACTATTCTCTTGTATGTATATTATATTTCATTTTACTGTGCTTTAAGAGGTTAATGCGATATTTGGTATTTATAAAGAACACTACCTAAACACATCTTTACAATATTTTTGGGTGTTTTCACTCAACCATCTGTATGATCCAATATGCAACTTGAAATACATATTATTACTAAAATATTTATAATCAGCTTAGTTGCCACAAAGTACATGAGGTGTCGTAAAAGAGGTAGACATAAAAACAAATAAACAGCATAAAAACAAAGCACAACAGTGAACCATAGCATGAGTATAAAGCATCAATGCAAACATTATGGTAAAATTAGAGAGAGGGAGTGAAAACTACAGGTGAAAGGGTAGGGCAGCTCTGAAGTGAGTTGAAAAGGGTAGGCAAACTATCTCTCTATGATCCTGTACCTATTGCATTGGTGAGCCATTGAAGAGAAGAAGGAGCCAATAGGCCAGTAGGAATGGTGGTAAGGATAGTGTAAGGGGAAAAACAAGATGAGAAAAGTCCACACACTAGAGCTTGCATTCTACCGGTTGGAGTAAACAGTTGTAGGGTGAGGTGGCATGGGGACAAGATTAGGTGGAGGTATAGAGAGAGGAGTTTAGAGGACAGTAGGTATGTTTTAGTAAAACATTTTGTTTTTAGAGACCATTTAAAGCTGGGAAACCTATAGAAAGTTGGACTTGATGAGGGGCTGCATTCCATAGGAAGGCAATGTGGGAGAAATCTTGGATGGTAGGTAAAGATGAGGCAACAACCAGAGGAGGAGTGAAGTAAGTAGAAGGGAGTGTGGACTGTGATGAGGTTAGATATTTAGATGAGGAAAGAGTGATTAAGAGCTTTGTATGTGGGGTTAAGGAAATTGAAATGGATTATGAGGGAAATATGTAGCCAGTGAAGGACAATGCAGAATGCATAGCAAATGCCATATGGCTAAAGACAAGAATAAAACAAGCAGAAGCATTTAAGATAGATTGAAGTGGAGAGAGGTGCCACAGAGAGAGACCATAAAGGAAAAGATTACATTAATCAAGGCAAGAGATTATGAGTGCACGGATAACAATTTTAGTGACATTTTGGGTGAGCAAAGGCCAAATCCTAGAGATGTTATGGAGGTAGAAGCTTCATGAATTAGAGATGGGTTGTAGAAAAACAGCGCTTATAAACCAAGATTTAAAATGACAAATAAAAACAATTTTAATAAATAAACCAATTTACATAAGAAAAACCATAATGGTTCATAATAAAATACAATGCTCCATATCATTCTAATGGACCCATGGCATCATTCCATATGTAATATATGCACACTCAATGGATCATATGCAAGATAGACATGTCCTGTTGGAAAACAAAAGTCCAGCTACAAATGCTTTTTAATGGCTCTGTGGAACATTTGAACAGAGTCTTTAACTAGCGGTGGTTTGATTCTGTAACAGAATCCAGCGCTGATATATAGGATCCTAGTCCACACTAAAAGTCATATGCTGGCAGTCCCAAATTATGGACATTAGCATTATTCGCATAGAGAAGCTTCTCACAAATGTAGATCAGATGCCAAGGTCCAATTTATTGATGTGTTTCGCTGCTATCAAGCAGCTTTTTCAAGGGTGTCTAACATAGCCCATAGTGACCTTAATATATGGTTATTCATTGTTTACAATCTATTGCAATTACACATATAATGATATACATTCAACTGAATTGCATATAGAAGGCAAACAACATTTGTATAATATAGAATAATTATAAAAACTTACTTCTAAAAATATGATATATACAATCGTGTCCTGGGTAAATACTTCCATATTACAAGCTACTCAATCCCCCATTGGATAAAGCTACATCACATGACAAAGATCTGACTTCCTCATATGGTGACTAAACATAGCATTTGTCAGTGTTTGCTTTTCACCCCTTGTTCTCACCGGACCTTGCGGTCAGGTGGTACAATTAGACGGCAGACATATCGCTGATACAAAGTATTCATCTCCATCTATCTTTTTTTACCACCATATAAACAAAATTATAGTCCACACCCTATTTCTTACATTACACTAGTGACTGGACAATATTGGACTCCCGAATTTCTACATATATATCTTATATTCGGCTGATTTATCTAATAATATGGGACACACACAAATAGTAGAATGACATTAATAAATACATTTTTATATTTATAAAACCCATTCAATAGTTATGACTTGTTTTTTACTTTTTTTTATAAAATAATTTTTTTAGTAGATATCAAACAACTGATGTTTCATTTATATTACAAAGATTAAAAAAAAATCTTTATAACAATGCTATTATATTACAAAAATGTATTTACATAGATGGTATATATTGATCCTAATCTAAATTTGTTGACTGAGCATATCTATATCTAATGGTTGTATATAAATTAATAATATATCTTAATCAGGAAAACTCCTTCAGCCCAGACACCAAGGGCAAAATTTACTAAGCAGCGGTTTGATGGCGGTTTCTATTCTATTCTAAATCCCGGGAGTTTGGTGGCGGCTTTGCAGCGGTTTCTAAATTACAGCCCTTTTCTATTCTATTCTAAAATGTGTTTTGACTGTGGTTTGGCGGCAGTTTTGCTATCTACAGATTCACTAAGGCCAAAACCGCTGCAAAACTGCCATCAAAACACATTTTAGAATAGAATAGAACAGGGCTGTCATTTAGAAACTGCTGCAAAACCACCACCAAACCCCCGGGGTTTAGAATAGAATAGAAACCGCCACCAAACTGCCGGGGTTTAGAATAGAATAGAAACCGCCGTCAAACCGCTGCTTAGTAAATGTTGCCCCAAAGATCATTCCAATGTTTTCTCAATCTTTTATCTAGTGGAAATATAGCTACAATAAACGGTGAAAGTAAGGGTTGAGGCTTGAAGTATCTGGCTCCCTATCTCATATTTAGATGAAAAAAACAAACAAAGGGTGTTTTACATTAGTAACCAATAAGCTGAGAATTATGCACAATCATAGGATTGTCATAGATTACTTGTTATAAAAGACATCATTCATTTTAATAAGCATTGATTGATATTTAGTGTTCTATTTATATATAAAGATTTAGTGTAGTACTACAAATATTACACAAATTGTTGCATCCCTAAAGGGTATATTATCCTCCAAATCAATACTTAAAAATTATTTGAAACAACAAGAATAAATCCAACTCATATCAAGTAATTGCATTTAGCTCCAATGCTTCGTTTAGCCCAATTGGGTGGAGAGAATTCAATTGAAAGGTCCAATAGGTTTCTTGCCTGCACAACTTCCTGAATCTATCAACCCCCCTATTGTCTTGATGAAATATGTTCTAAACCGATGACTGTAAGTGACCTAAGATCTCCTCTGTGATACTCAGCAAAGTGTCTAGGTATGCTATTGTTAAGAATTCCCTTCAAGATGTTTCTATAATGTTCCATGAAGTGAATCTTCAAGGGTCTTGTAGTTCTTACTACATACTTTAATTTACATCAACATTGCAATAGGTAAATTACCCAGCTTGTATCACAATTGATAAATCAGGTTATCTTTTGTGGCTTTTCACCTGTTGTAATGGGTATTGTCAAGGTTTTGTTTAAAACATATTTGCAGGTGGTACATTTGTTCTTACCAATTTAAAAAAAACTTTGGGGAGAAGCTATGGCACATGGTCCAAATTAGTTTCTATCCCCACATTGACAGGTTTTATGAGCTTGGTGCAAGTATGGTTTTCAATTACTTATTTTTCCTGAAGTCAAAATTAGGATTAGTTGGAAGAAAATCCCTAAGGATTGGTTTACATTTGAGGATATGATAATTTCCCTTTATAATACGTTTAATCCTGCTTGATTGGTTATCAAATTTAGATATAAATGCCATGTCTTTAGATTCCAATTGTGATTCAGATTTAGTTTTTGGAATGAACAGTAGCTCTCTCTACAGTCAATACTTCATTAAAAGCCTTATCTAGTAAGTATTTAGGCTAGCCACGACTAGAAATGGAGTCCAACATTGTGAAAACTTGTTGGATAAAGACATCTTTCAAGGAGAAACTTCTCCTTAGGCATAGTAGTTGCCCCTTTGGAATATTAGTTTTCCAAGGAGCATAATGTGCACTATTAAAATGAAGATGCATTACTACCTATTTCTTTGATGTAATTAGAAGTCTGTATCTTGTCATTTATTATTTCTAGGGTCACATCCTCCTGTCATAGGTGTGGGTAAAAACTAAACTATATGTGTTTGTGTTAAGAGAATTAACAAAATCAGAAGCTGTGATAGAGTCCACATCGAAATTAAAAAAATAGATCTTCTATGTAACAGCCATAGAGGACCAGGTGAGTGCTGAGCCCACAACCCCACATGAAGTCATCTTCGACCTGCCCCATGTAGAGGTTGGCGTAGCTTAGTGCAAAAAGAGTCCCCATGGTCTGAAGATAAAAAGTTTTACAAAAACCAAATCATTGTGAGTTAATATAAATGAATAGCATCAATGATAACTTGCCTGTGTCTCACAGTGAGGTCCACATCTCAGTTCAGTACATCGTGTATAACCTGAACTCCCAGATTATGTGAAATGTTGGTATATAAACTTTGGACAACCAAAGTTGAAAAGACATAGGAAGATTTCCATTCAATTTCTTTAATCAATTGTAAAAAGTGGGTGGAATCTCATATATGGGATCACAACAGTGAGACACGCAACTGAAAAAAAACTCTCAACATACTGTAGGCAGATAGAAAAGAAAAGAGAGAATTGACACCAGAAATGATAGGACACCCTGGGGGCATGGTGATGGACTTGTGAATTTTGGGGAGGTAACTTGAATTCCTCCATGGATATGATCCCATGTTCTAAGGCACAATTTAATATCTCATCAATTTCAGAGAGATACTGTATATATTAGTGGGATCCTTTGGTATTATGACATAAAAATTAGGATCCCCAATTGTCTAAACGCTTCATCAATATAATATGCTCTGTTCTGTAATACTAGTTTGGGCCATTAGAATTTTATGGAGCATTCCATTTTATTATGAACCATTATAGTTATTTATTAAACTTGTTTTTAATATTTGTTATATTATAAATCTTGGTTTATAAGCACTATTTTTCCTACTATTTATCATTATAATATAGAGACTTACTATCTCCTCCCCAAACAACAGCTTTTTTCGAATAGCAACACCTAGCAGCACCCTTTAATTATTATTTATAATAATTTACCATTTTGCCATGAATTAGAGATGGCCTGATTGTAGAGAATAATTGATAAAACAGAATCAACGATAACACCAAGGTGGTGGATATAGAGGACAGAAGAGTGGGTTATTATATCAATGGACAAAGAAGGGAATAAGGTTGGAGCAATCCTTTGAGGCAGGATAACAGTAAGTTCAGTCTTGAATCAAAGTTTATCTATTTTCTTCCTTTAGAATATTTCAGACTAAAATAATGGTATATTGATTGCCCAAATATTTATTTATTAACAGTTATTTATATGGTGCACACATGTTCCGCAGCACTACACACTACCTTTAATTTATATTAGTCCCTGTCCCAGTGGAGCAAACAAACTATATTCTCTGGCAGGGGCAGAACTATGGGAGACAATGGAGGCACCTGCTGCCGGGCTCCAGCTCTGAAGGGGCACCTCCTCCATTGTCCACAACATATTCACCCCACTTAGGGCTGTAACTATGTACCCGGAGTGTACCCTCAAGGCCGCCCAATACATGGCACCCCTTCCCGGCACCTGAGAAGCCACCATACACTAGTGTAGAGCTCCATGTCAGACCATCAGCTGCCACCTTTGTCTATCTATAGCCTGTCTGCATGCGAATTGTTACATTACAGTGTCAGCAGCTGTGACGGGGGGGCACCAAATTATAACTTGCCTCCGGGCATCTGGGATGAACTTATGCCACTGTTCTCTACTGCTTGACTCACATATTCACTAGAGTTCATTACTTGTCAGAAGCAACATAACCTTCCAGTATGTTTTTCGATTGTGGGAGGAAACCGGAGCACCCAAAGGAAACCTATGCAAACTCAGGGAGAATATACAAACATATATTGCTCCACACATATATTGCCTTTGTTAGGAATTCAACTAATGACAATAGAGCTGTGAGGCAGTAATACTAACCTCTACGTCAACTGCGCAACCCACATATCATTCCCAAAGTAAAAGTTAAAGAAGGTAATATACATTATGCAAAAGTGACATGCTGTTTATAAGAAATGTCTGGCCTTTGCACATGTTGTAGAATTGCAAGTAAATGTGCACATACTAAAAATTAAAAAACAATTTTTATTGATTATAACAATAATTTTGATACACTAGGTTTGATCTCAAACTATGTAAATGGGGTCATTAATGTTGTGATCTCAAAGTTTCAGATGCTTTTAAAATTATAAACATACTAGCTGAAGTACCTGGCATTGCCTGGATTTAAATATTTTAGTTAATAAATTTTATTGTGATGTTGTCCAAATACATCCAGTGGAAGGCCAAGAACAGGCTCCCTGTGTTAAAGTTCTGCCTGGTGCACTCCACCGACTGAGACCCCAACCACTCCATTAGGCATTTCTAACCAACTGCCACCCTTCTGTGACATTTTCTTCCAAATTCATTCAGTGGAAGGCTTAGAATAGCCTCCAGGGGTCAAAGTTCTGCCCAGCATACACCAATGGGAGGTCCGACCAGGATCCTAAACCCGGGATCCAACTGGACCAACTTGCATTGGTTTCTACCAAATCAGTGCAGGGGTGTCTGAATGCAAATAAATAAACAAACCAATATGTATATATTAGATATATACAGTATAGATATTGTGAAAAGGATCACGTGCGCTGGATTAAAAGGTTCATGCAGTTTCTTTATTCTCAGGCAGGTAAACAGCATCGTGTAAGCTTCGGACAGCATATATTTCACAACATGGCAGTTTACAGTTCACAAGCAAGTTGGTAACACATCCATATGACTTCCTATATTAATCCCACACCCCCAGCCTATCATCTGGGTAACTGATTCACCATCGGAAGCATTGTTGATTTGCACTGACACAACGTTAAAGACAGATAACAAGTACTACTAATTAGCCTTGCTTTGTTGCTTACAACTGATCCCAGCAAAACCTAGACTTGATCTCAATACCATGCTGTTTATTGCTCCATCTCTAAACAAACCTGCTGCTCCACATTAACCTCATGTGAAAGCATGCTGTCCCTGTCACACTCCTTCCCCCTTAGCTTCAACCACCCTGGTGAAGCTAAAACTTTTATAGGCAAGCTCTCAACCTAAACCACCTCTATTTGCCTCATCCAACTGGGAACACAATTCTCTACAACTTTCAATAGCTCACCTTCCACCCCCTCTTCCTACTCTAGCTTCACAATATGATTGCTCAAAGGTTTGGGACCCACAAACCTTCTAGAAAGGGAATCAGCATTGAGGTGCTGTTTCCCTGGTTGATGATGTACATCAAATTTGAATGACTGTAAAGCCAAAAACCGGCAGGACACCCAGGCATTCACATCTTTGTTTGTGTGCATCCACTGTAAGGGAGCATGATCTGTGACTAGCCAGAATTCTCCCCCCTAACAAATAATATTTTATTGACTCTACTGCCCACTTAATCGCCAAGCACTCCTGTTCCACAGTTGAGTACTTGAGTACTCTGGGCAGCAATTTCCAGCTAAGACAGAGTATATGGTTTGTCCTCCCTGCCTATCTCCTAACAAACTGCTTCTTAAAGTCAGGAGCTTGCAAAACAGGCTCTACACACAAGTCTCATCTTAAATACTGCCAAGCAGTCTCTGCTGGCCTAGACCACAATATCTTTTCTCAAGATTCTTTCTTAAGGCACTCAGTCAGTGGAGATGCCCTAGTGGCAAAATCACATATGAATCTGCGGTAATAACCCACCAGACCAAGGAATGTTCTAAGTTGTGATTTGCATTTGGGTTTAGGCTAGATGAGGACTGCTTCCACTTTACTGGGCTGAGGTTTAACCTGCCCTCTGCCTATGATATATCCCAAGTATTTCTCCTCCACCATTCCAATGGCACATTTCTCAGAGTCAGCGGTTAACCCATGTGCCTGTAAAGACTGTAACACTCTATCCTTGGAAGGTGTGACTCCCAGTCAGAGCTAAAGATGACAATGTTGTCTAAATATGCAGCTGTATACTCCCTGTGGGGCTGAAACAACTTATTCATAGCCCTCTTGAAAGTTGCTGTGGCCCATGCAAACCAAAAAGAAGCATTTTGTACTGGAACAAGCCCTCTGAGAAGGCTGGTTTTGCTTTAGTAGTTTCAGTCAAAGGAATCTGCCAATACCCTTTTGTCAAATCAAGAGTGATGAGATACTGGTTTCTTGCTAGATTCTCCACCAGCTCGTCAACCCGGGGCATAGGGTAGGAATCAAACTAAGAAACTTTGCAAAAGTCATTACAGAATCTTAAAGCCCTCAAAGGCTTAGGCACTAAAACAATGGGGTTATTCAATTCACTGTTTGACTTCTCTATGATCCCTAAGTGCAGCATCTCCTCCACCTCTTGTTTTACCGCTGCCTGTTTTGCCTCGGGTATGCGGTAGGCAAAACGGCCAGAGGAGTAACAATATTATGCTGTATGATCTGGGTCTTTCCCAGAATAGCAGAGAATACATCTTTGTTTCATGCCACTAAGCTCATCACTTCCTGTTTTTGGCTAATACTGAGAGTGAACCTAAATGGGTATCTTTACAGTCTGGGGTTTTCTTTGCCACTAAAGAGGGTTGACTGGCACTTTTTTTTCCAAGGTTTTAATAGATTTACATGATAAATTTGTGCCTTCTTCCTTCAACCCTCCTGTTGTACCCTGTAGTTTACAGGTCCCACTGCCCCTATGATCTCATAAGGACCTCAACGAACACAATGAGAAAAACTCTGTGATGTGAGCACTCTTGTAGTATTATACAATAATGATGACCTTGGGTGCCAAGTGGGAGTTAGCAGAGTTATTAGCAGCAACCTCATCTTTCCCTGACTATTCTGTTATTTCTCTTTGAGGCTATTTAGAAATATGATGTGATGTTTTGTCTTGTAAATACCGACTGGGATTATTATTATGATACTATGATTGGGTTTCATTTGATATGAAAACTGTTTTATTCAATATTTCGGCAGATGTTTATTAAACATAATTTATGCATTAAAATTAATGCCGAACTGTTAAGAACTTAAAGCATATTGGGCCAAATGTAATAGGTAGTCAGTTTTAGTAACAGTACAAACTCGCACTTTCTTGCACTTTTAGAAAGTGCGAGTTTGTACTTTCACTTTACACTATCAACCCGGCACCCACCGCCCTAGGGTGCCGGGGATAGCCCCGGGCTATCAGTCTAGGCCTGGGGTGCCCTGGAGAGGGGTACCCCTTTATTGGGGGGGTACCCAACTCCCCAGGGATCCCCGGCCTGGACTGACTAGCAGTCAGGGATAATGCTTTGGCCGGGGAAACTGGTGAAAGGTTTTCCCTGGCTGTGGCATTATCCCCCTGCTAGAAAGAGTTCGGTGCTGGTTCAGGAATTTTCAGGGGACCCCTACTTGTTTTGTCCCCTGATTTTCCAGAACCAGGACCAGCTCAACAAAGCCCTGTGCTGGTTCTTAATATACAGGGGCTCCCTACGCATTTTGGCCCCTGTATTTTTATAACCAGAACAGGCTTTATAAAGCCCGGGGCTGGTTATGCTTTTGGGGAGGGGGTGCACGTCATTTATTTTTATTGTATAACATTTAACATAAGTACACACAGAAACATGTACATATCTCATGGATATGTGCATGTTTCTGTGTTAATCTGACCTGCTCAGGATGTACTCGCTAGCCTGAAGCAGGTCTATTACTTGGGGACTTTTGGTAATCTTTTTTTTGCGAGTCTGAAACAGACACTCTATTACATTGGGCGAGTTGATTGTTTTCAATGTGAAAACATCTGGATGCGAGTTTGAGAATGGAGAGTTTTAGTAACTCTGAAAAATGCGAGTTTTAGTGAACAGACACCCTATTACATTGGAGAGTTGTGAAAAATTGTGAGTTTAGCACCAAACTCGCAATTTACCAAAACAGACTACCTATTACATTTGGCCCATTATTTTTTTATGCTGTTTCATATTCTCAAACTGTTAGATGTTTTTGTATCCGTAAGGAGTACTTTTCAGCTATATGTATGTAATAGCTGTGTGCATATGTCTATTTATGTTCATTGTGTTAGCATAAGTCAATGTTTTGCCAATTCTACACTATTTTATTACCATTCATAGTTGTTGGTACAGGGCATTTATTTTATTTTTGCTGATATTTATTAAGTTATGTTTTCATTATTGTATAATACTACAAGAGTGTTCACGTCACAGAGTTTTTCTCATTCTGTTCATTGAGGTCCTTATGAGATCATAAGTGCAGTGGGATCATGATACTATGATTGGTTTTCATTTGATATGAACACTGTTTTATTCAATATTTCGGCAGATGTTTTTTAAACATAATTTATGCATTATAATTAATGTCGGACTGTTAAGAACTTATAGCATATTATTTTGTTTATGCTGTTTCATATTCTCAAACTGTTAGATGTTTTTGTATCCATAAGGAGTACTTTCCAGCTATATGTATGTAATAGTATGTATGTAATAGCTATATGTAAATAATTTTTCAATGTATGTGTGCATATGTCTATTTATGTTCATTGTGTTAGCATAAGTCAATGTTTTGCCAATTCTACACTTTTTTATTACCATTCCTAGTAGTTGGTACAGGGCTTTTATTTTATTTTTGCTGATATTTATTAAAAGTTATGTTTTAATTATTGTATAATACTACAAGAGTGCTCACGTCACAGAGTTTTTCTCCTTCTGTTCATTCTGTCCATTATTATGACTCTAGTGAGCACCACCACTGCCTTAGTATATCCATTTCAGATGTGTTCTAGTTACTGATAGGAATAGTGGTTACTACTATCTTACAATAGATTTCTTCCTCAATAGTCTGTGCGACGATATCCCCTTTCCCCTTCTCCTGTGTTTTTTCACTCATAAGGAACTCATCATTGAGCATACAATTTGCTTTCAGTAGTAGGCACAAGCACCAGTACCTTGTACCCCTGTTTGAAAGACCGGTCAACTGTGGTAATTTCATAATTGTGTTTCTGATGCAGTTGAGCTTTGTCCATATGTTTATTCAGCAGTGGTCTAATCTGCCTTAAGCAGCCATACAATTGAGACACAAACTGAATTATATTAGGGTATTGGCATGACTCTTCCAAAGGACTGAACCCTGTGGAAGATTGTGGCACCTCACAAACATCAAACATCAAATAAGGCAGGAGTAGATCCCAATCTTGCTTATCCTGTGACACTGCCCTCTTTATCATTGGTTTAAAGGGTCTGATTAAAGTGTTTCATTAGGCCAACTGTTTGCGGCTGGTAAACTGAGGTGTTAATCCTATCTACTCTTCACAGTCGGCACAAATCTTTCATTAATTTAGATACAAAATGGGTACCTTGATCCATCAGGACCTCTTTTGGTATTCTCAGATGGGTATATAGCATCAATAACTCCCAGACAATGGTGCTAGATTTCATATTATGTAGTGGTATGGCCTATGGGTATCTTATGGCATGATATACTACCACTAATAGGTATTGATGCTCACAAGCAGATTTTTCCATCGGCCCTATCAGATCCATACAAAGTCTCTCAAAAGGTACAAAAATTACAGGGAAGGGAACCAAGCGTGCCCGAAACCCTGACCGGGGTTCTGTCTTCTGACATACTGGACATTCCTGACAATATTTGTTTACTGCTGCATGAATACCAAAGCCAAAAGAATCTTAACTGAATATGCAGGAGAGTGTTCTCCTCCCCTAAATGGCCACCCCACACATGTGTATGAGCCTCCATCAAAACCAACTGCTCTTGTTTCTGGGGATCCAACAATTGGTCTTCTCTGTTACCCTGCTAATATGTTACACAATATAACAAATAATTTTTCAATGCAAGTATGGTACACCTTCTGTTGGTAAAGCCGTGATTACTTTACCATCTACTTCTACAACATTTTCAAATGTGTTTATCAAGTTCCCATATTCTGTTGGTCTTGGCCAAAGTCCTGTAAAGACACTTCCTTGCCGATGGGAATCCACTTTGCCTTGGTCTGACTCCCCTACTGCTGCTTTTTATCACTACTGGGAGGTGCACTCAGGGGCATTCTTCTACATTCCCACGTACACATATAATTTTTACCGAGAAAACCACCTGATCAGCCCCGGGTGGTACCAGGTTGGCAGAGATGATAGTTAATTCACTGCCAGTATTCAATAATGCCATGATCTTCTGGCCTTCTACTCGCACCATCAAATGAAACAAGGTGATTTCCACCAGGTAAAGGCTTCCAGCAGCCATGCTGACCACTGGTCGAGTAGTTTTTACAGCACTGCAGTCCATCGGATCGCTCTGATTTGGGCAGTCCCTGCGCACATGACCAGGGTTACCCCCATCAAAACACACAACTGGAGGTGGGTTGTTCACTTTAACAACTGAGACCTGGGTTCTAAGCCTAGGCACCAGCTGGAACCCCTGCTTGGCTTTACTCAATTATACAAGAGTCAGGTACCATTTATTAATCACCTCTAACTGCTTGAATGTTTGAGGATCAGCCTGTAGGGCCCACTGTTGCACCACTCATTCTAATACTCGTACAGCATGGTCCAAAGCCACCATCTCTACTATAAGCTGAGCCGAGTTTTTATCCGGCTGCAACCATGCCTTACTGAGCCAGGCTAATTTGGAAAGCTGGAACCTTGGAGGCTCAGACGAGTTCATCTGCCATTCCTGAAACTCCTGTACTTTGCTGGGGCCCATCACTCTAACCCTGCTAAGTATGGCCTTTTTCAAGTGAGTATAGGAGTTTGCCTAAGTCACTTTTAAATCAATATATGCTCTCTGAGGTTCCCCTGTGAGACAGGGAGCAAGTCTGGCAGCCCATTACTCCTCAGGGCATTTTAAATGTGTACCAGTATGCTCGAAGGTGCACATAAAAGCTTCAACGTCATCAGATGCAGTAAGCTTCTGTAATACCTCTTGCTCATGCCCACCTTTCCTCATTTCAATTAATTCCACATGTAATAACTAAATTTGAGTCTGTTGACCCTAAATCAAAGTCTGATGTCCTTACACCTATGCTTGCTGCCCTGCAGCTAGTTCAGCAAAACTTTTCAAAAGCTCCTCCATTCCACACTGCTTTATCCCTTTATGGACAAACTTATAAGGCTTTATAAACTTTCTTTGTTGTGCCAGTTTAAACTAGAGCAAATTAACACCATGCTATCTGCATACAGTTTTATCTCACTGACAACTTAATTATAGATAAATATACTAACAATATATCTCGCTTCAAGCCACATGCATAAAAAAAAACAATTTTGCACAAAGTGAAAACAACTGGCAGGTTACTTAACTGTATTCTTGGTTCTGTTTGCTATGTAGCAACATCCAGCAATGTGTCCCTGTTTGGGCACCAAATGTAAAAAGGATCACATATGCTGCACAGCGTACACCAATGGGAAATCCAACTGGGACCATAAACACCTAAAACCTGGTCAGGATCCAACTGGACCAACTTGCATTGGTTTCATCCCAATCAGTGCAGGGGTGTCCGAATGCAAGTAAATAAACAGACCAATTATTTGTATATATTAGATAAATATAGTATAGATATCGTGAAGATGATCACATACGTTGGATTAAAAGGTTCAAGCAGTTCCTTTATTCTCAGGTAGGTAAACAGCATCAGGTAAGCTTCAAACAGCATATACTTCACAGCATGGCAGTTTACAGTTCACAAGCAAGTTGGCAACACATCCATATGACTTCCTATATTAATTCCACACCCCCAGCCTATCGTCTGGGTAACTGATTCACCATTGGAAGCATTGTGGATTTGCACTGACACAACGTTAAAGACAGATAGCAGGTGCTGCTAATTAGCCTTGCTTTGTGGCTAACAACTGATCCTAGGAAAACCTAGACTGGATCTCATTACCATGCTGTTTATTGCTCCATCTCTGCACAAACTTGCTGCTCCACGTTAACCTCATGTGAAAGCATGCTGTCCCTGTCACAATATATTTATTTAGTATACATATATTTATATATATATATATATATATATATATTATCCCTCACGTGCTTCTCCTATTCCTACTTATAGAATCATTTACTCCTAACTCCCCAATTGGCACCCAACATTTGGTTGCTGAGGCCCTACTGCTTGTGTTATGCAGCTATGTGTATAAACCATGTCTTTGTCCTGCATTGTTTTGTATTACTATTAACTGTTTTTCTTTTGTGCTCATTTATGTACTGTGTAAGGTGCTGCGGAACATTTGTGGTGCTATATAAATAATAATAATAATAATAATAATAATAATAATAATAATAATAATAATAATATATATGTTATAAAAACATATAAAATGTATTTGATCTCCAATCAGACAGTAACCCTGAATATGCAGGAAGGAGATTACTAACCCCCCCACTTTGTGTGTATATATATATATATATATATATATATATATATATATATACAGTAATGTATATCTATTCTTTTGCCTAAATAAGTGTAGCAGCACAAACCAATGTTTCCTTCTTGTGTGTTTTTTTAAAGGCAAAGGTGAAAACCCACTGAAGAATCTCCCTAATTTATGCAGTAGTCCATGACATTCACAGTTAGGTTGGTGTATTTGTTGTTGATTTGACTATTATTTTTTATAAGAATGCAAATTGTGAGATATTAATTTTCAAAATATTACATTGGCTTTTCAAGTTACTGGATGACCAACAATTAGGGATAAGTCAACTGCAAATTTATTTATAATACAAAACATAATGTATTGTTCCTCTTTAAAGTTCAGTCATAATTCATTGATTAAAAATCCTGTTATTTAATTAAAATGTTATAAGCTAAATAAAGCAGATTATATGGAAACAAGTTGAAAACCATAGCAGCAAAGCATATTTAATGCCACGAATAAACTAATTTATTACCTGATTGTTGATAAAATATTTACATGGTTCCTTATTATGCCTCTCCATTAAGTTATGCCAGCATGATAAGTTGGTTCTGGAATGATAAAATATAAGAGAAAAATAACTGCAATACACACATACAGTAGATACTAGACTGAGATAGTTTTGTATACATAGATATATTAAATATAGATTAATACAATCTGTATAGTATACAACAGACAGACACAATGCAAAAATTTAGCACCCAGTTACTCACGTAAATAATTGTACTTGTACTCCCCAACAGCACATAGAAGTATGCAGGAGGATTGTGGGGAAATTCCTATCTGAAAAAATATTCATGCATCCAATGTCTTCATTTTAGTATTGTGTCTACAAATGTGGCTAAATTTATATTAGCCAGTGAGATCTAGCTAATACTATATATACAGTGGCTTACAGAAGTATTCAACACTCTAAAAAGTCAACATATTCATGTCAACATATTTATATTACAAACCACACATACTGTATACAGATTGTTCCAGCCTAGAGATGAGCTGTTCAGTTTTGGGTCAGATTTTCCCACCAAATTCAGAACAAGGCAAAACATAATTTCTTACAGATATTTGTTACCTGTAATGTCTACAGGTATGTCCAATTCAATTAAACATAGCCAGCATACAGTCAACAAATGTTCATATTTTACAATTTGATACTGATATAATTTTTTTATCAAAAATAGTATATTTGTTCAAAATTCAAAAATTGTGTATTTGCATTTTATCTTTTAGATGTCATGCTAGTATAAATGATAGTCACAATGATATAGTAAACAATAATATAGTAAATTCTGTTTATATGTTGCTGCATGCTTTTTGCACAGTCTAGTTATAATATATTTAACAAACACCTAATTGTTGTTTTTAACATGCCAATTTTCCTTTTAGCTATTTTCCTTGTTTGGATTGACTCCTGTGGATCTATAAGTCACTTACCCCGCAGAGATTAAACCACTAAGATGCAAATGTCTAACTCTTAAAAAGTAAAGAATATTGACGTAACATGGCAGTCGTTCATCATCTTGTGTTACTTAGAAGCTATTTACTGTGTACTTTAATTTCAAATGTCAATAGCTAGAGCAATAAATGTTTAGGACATACACACAACAGTGTTTTGATCCCATAGAATTTACAGCACAACAATATAATGTTTATTTCTTGCAACAAATTGTATATTAAGGAAAATGTATAAATTAGTATGTTAGCATTATTCATATTTTGGACATTCTTTACTAGTTTGATCAACTGATTAGAAAAATGGAAATCTAGAGAGTCATTTTCAGCAGCAACCATATTTCCTACCAGGGGGCCCATGTGCAGCCTCCGTTTGGGCCCCCTCCTCTCTGTCAGCGGCTCAGCGGCACTGAGTGCTGTAGATTCTGGCTTCATGCCAGAATCTACAGCCCATGCGCAGGTCTACGGGAAAATGGCGCCAGCACCTACTTTCCCGGGGACATCTTTTCTGTGCGAATGCACAGATCACTGTGAAACTGGCCGCTGCCATTTTCCCAGTGAGTGTTTGCGGCTCTGCACTGCCGATCCGGCGCTGCGGAGCAGCACTTTGGGAATCAGATGAGAGGTAAGTATAATTATCTATGGTTGCAGGGTGTGCGGTGTGTTGCACACCTTGCACCCTTTATAAAGACGCCTATGTTTCCTACATAACATATGGATTTGTGCATACATTGGTCCACACTCACATTAAGCTTTTAATATTTGCCCATGTGGACAATTTGTACAACGTAATTTGGGGCATGCACATAGATATGAATACTGATTACAGTAAGGGAAGGTGGGGCTAGTTGTTAAAAATATACAGAAATTCAAATAACTCAAAAATCTTTAATCACAACCATACAGAAAAATTTACAAACAAAACAGTAGTCTTTCTTCTATTTATATTGAGTTAAGTTACATCCAATAGTTGTTATTAACAATGAAAAACATGTTTTTCGGAACAAATATAATTGTAACAATCTGCTCCTTACGGGGGTAAGTTGTTACAGGGTTAGGGAAAATTGTTATGATAAAAAATGTATACCAAATCTTAATATAAAAAGCATTCATTTGAAAACTTTGTACATTTATCACAAAATCACATTTGGCATATATTTGGTATATAGTCTGAAGATAATGACAACATCACTTATTGTCTTCACTGTCGATTTCTTATTTGTAATTAGTGTAAGTAAATGCTACTGCATCACCTCTTATGCAAGCAATATGGCAATATGAGCTCACCCTTTAAATGCAATACACTGGACCCACTCCGGCCAGGTTTCCACAGCAGCCCTGCTCTGCTCAGCTCTGTCCCTGTAGGTCTGCCCCCTTCTCACAAGGAAATCATTCTCCCTCTCCAGGTAAAAAAAAAAAAAAAGCCCACTGCTCAAATGCAGCAGTCGGTGGGGGGAGGGGGTTGGGGACAGCCTGCTGTGCCGGCCCCCTAGGCTTGTGCTTCATGTACCTAGTGTGAAATCCACCACTGACTGTGGGGCATGTTGTTGCAAGTAACAACTTGCCTCCAATATTGGGTAACAACATGCCGTCAGATAACCAAGAAGGCCATAGTTTGATTTTCATACTTCAATTCACAATTTTAACAATAATATTAAATACACTAATGGTCTGTAATTCTAACAAAATTAATGAAAAAGCCTTATCTTTAACAGTCCAGCCAAAATACAACTTCAAATCTAGGTGAAAAATATTACTTTGGAACAAGAAAAATTAGTTTGTTGTGGTACCTATTACATAAACACGTCTGCGTTAGCATTGTTTCACTGAGCTCTGATGATAAAATTTTCAAACTTGTTCCCAGTCGCATGAGCTGCGGCGCGACGTGGGTGTGGTTTTAGATTCACTGTAACAACTTGCCTCTGTAACATCTAGCCCTGCCTTAACCTAACATTAAAAAGAGAACTTTAAAACACTATCTACTTTACTATTATTATTATTATTATTATTATTATTATTATTATTATTATTATTATTATTATTATTATTATTATTATTATCACTGATATGTAATCAGAAGTGCCAAGAGGGGGTGGGTACTAATTATTTGATGGAGGGGCCTAGTGGTGGACTGGGTCTGATGGCGTGCCCCCTCCCTCTTACTGGTCGGCAGCCCGGCAAATGTTGATCACCCCCCTTCCCCTTCACCGGCGAAGCAAATACGTTTTTTCATTTTAATTTTTCTAAGGGGCATGGCCCCCGATAGTAATGGGGCCAGCTCTATACAGCCCTCTATGTAAGATGCCAGACAGCTTGGAAAGTAGAGGATATACAAAAACCTAATCCCATAAAATTACAAGGCAAACAAAATATAGTATGTGTAGACATGAAAACAAGAGGATGAGGTAGCTCTGATGCTGAGTTTACAATCTTTTGTGATTCTGGCAAAGATGAGTTAACATGGACTCGGGATTGGGATTGAAACAGCAGAGAGGGTATGCCTGTGGGAGTAATATAAGTGGGAGTAGGGTAGGCTCTAATAATGATATAAGTTTTCAAAGTGTTTAAACATTTTAAAGCAGTGAGATAATTTAAACAAGGCGAATAAAGATGAAGGTGATTCAAATTTTGAAGGACAGAGGGATCAAGGTAAAGAGAACTGAAGGATGGTACAGATGATTTTCAGTGATGAGAACTGAAGATTAGTTATTAAATCCATTTTGGGTTCCTATCGCCAGCATTGTGAGGTCGACATACTCACTGTATGAATAGTGAGTGTCAAACTGCCATACTCATGGCAATATTATTTGGAGGGTGAAAGGAAGGTCACACTGTGGCCCCCACACACTGGTGCACCCCACACAGGGTATGTCTGAGCCACCAATGACCAAGAACAGGTGCCCAGTCACCTGGCAGGGCTGCCACATCACTGATTCTGAATGCATAGTGCATACATAGTAACTCCTGAGTCCCATGAGTGTCACATTACATCTAAAAACTTTTAAGGGACTCAGGGGCCTCTCTGTATGCATAATGCATTTAGAAGCAGCAGCACCATCCATAGGTCATGGAATCAGCAGGAGCCTGGCACAAAAGGTAAGTACTCGGGGGCTTTGTGTGGTATACTGGAGGGGACTGGGGCATAATATTAATACTGGTGGCACTGTGTGGCTTACAGGGAGTACTAAGGCATAATGTTAATACTAGGGGCAGTGTGTGGCATACTGGTGAGGCACTGGAGATTTAAATTAATACAGGGGGCAACATATGGCAGATAAGGTGCACTAGGGCATAATATTAATACTGCATGGCACTGTATGGAATACTAGGCACACTAGGTGGCATTATATTAATACTGAGGGGCACTGTATGGCATACTAGGGGGCGCTGTGTGGCATGTTGCCGTGGGCTCTGCAGCATTCCTGGGGAACTAAAGCTTATGTTTTATAATTGGGCACTGTGGCGTAATGTGCATGTTGGGTGTACTGTGACATAATGTCATTTTATTGGCCCAGGCTCACACAATTTAGTTGCTTTGGGACCCCATATCCAACACCATAAAACCTTGCAATATTTCTCATGCACTGTTATCAAATACTGTATATGACTGCATTGAACAATTTGACCAATTTTGTCATGCCATAGTGTTTAGAGGTTTAGGGGCAATTTTATGAAACATGTTTTCACAGAAACATAATAAAACACCAATTTTTACATGTTTTTCATGACTTGCAAATGTATCAAGCTCCAAAAAGCTTGGATGCTTTATCTGATGCAATGATCAGATTACATTTAGAAGGCTATTTTGAGGAGATGGCACACTGTACAGTCATGTGAGGCCCACAATTTTGAATCCAGATTAGCTAATTTTTGGAGCTGATATACTGTACTTTAGGAGATTTTCTACAATTTGATATCCCCCATGTATTTTTGGGATTACCATTACTGGGCATTAGCAATTATCCCACCATCCACTGTGCACAGACACCACCTACACACTTGGAGCATGTGTCCTTCAATAAAGAGCTACTTGGGCAGCCCAGGGTTCACTGGGAAGGAACACTGTGGAGCCTGAGATGCAGTCACAGTAGAAACCACTATAGGAGCAAAGTAAACACAGGGATGCAGCAAGACAGCTAAATTAGTAATCAGTTTGAAGGCGGACACATGTGACACAGAGAGGCAGCTTGAGAGCTGAGCAGCACACTGAAACATAACACAAGAACTGTTACATGAAACACTGGAGTTCAGTGAGAGAGCTGAAGTAACACACTGGGAATTAGCATGGGAGCTACTACAAGTAACACTGGAGGTCAGAGTGAGGGATAAAATAACACACTGGAGATACTTCATTGAAAACACCGGAGAGCATAACAATCACAGAAACAGTTAAGTTAAATAGCAGTTTCCTGTTCCTGGAGTCAGATTTAAATACCCTTAGGTAGCTGGTCATTGGATCAGAGGATCAGCTGATTGACTGCAGGACTACCATTGGGAGAGACTAGTCAGGTGACATGGGCCAACATGGCTGCACCCATGCCCGGCACCACGGAAACCAGGATGCTTGCACTGAAGCACTAGCAGACCCCAGGGAGAATACTCAGTCAGCAGTCACCTCCACTCCCAGTGACTGAACACCTAAGCCCAAGGACGCCGGTGCGGAGGTGAGTAGCAGCCGATCCCATGCCGCATCCTGGCACTTTGATTTTGCCAGAGAGGTCTTACCAAAAATTGGCTACCAGGACTATATTAGTCCAACCTAACTCCAAAATTAGAATATTAAATCAATGAACATGCTGCCAGAAGTAATTTGCCCTATTGCAGACTTTCAGAAGCGATGAGTACTGATTTGGGCTCATTTTAAACTTTCTAAAGAGCAGCAATAAAGGCAATAGTTTTGTTTAGTTGAGGATAACTTTTTTTTACCAAGAAGTTGAGACCAGGGAGCAGAGATATGACATACTTCTCACTGAGGATGAAAAATTGCACAAATATTTGTGTGAACAGATTTGAGACATTGACACCTGAATCAAGTCCATTGGCATACACAGTTCTTGTGGAGGTTGAAGTAAGCAGTACAGGTCCATAATATCAGTACAGCCTGAGGAAGTGGTCAGTTGACAATGAAACATGTTGTTATGTTCTGTTGAGGAGACTAAAGGGACAGTTTACTAAGAATTGTGTCTGGTCCAAGTTGAAACACTCACAGTATTGCTGAAAAACAGGAGACATTTGACAGCTAAAACACTCAAATTAACCAAGAATCATGTTTTGTTGAATCATGTTTTTTGATTGTGTATATGTTCCTATTTCTCCCAAATTCCCTGTGTCTGACCGCAGCCTTACACACCTGAACATGCAGCCTGCACATATCAGTGAAATATGTGCAGACTGCTTCTGTGTTTTGTGTTAAAAACAAATAGAAAAAATAGAAAAAAATATGTGGCTTTCCCCCAAAAAAACTTGACCAGCCACAGGCTCTGTGAACCAGTTCTGTCAGAGTTTTGTCAGCCAAGGCCTGGGGTGCTAAGGGGAGGGGGGACCGCTTTATTGGGGGTCCCAACTTCCCTTGGGATCCCCAGCCTGGGTGACTAGTTTGGGGTGTTAATGCTTTGGCCAGGGGACCCAGGGAAAGGATCCTCTGGCTGTGGCTATACACTCCAACTAGTTTGAACTCACAGAACCAAGTGCTGGCTCACAAAATATGGGGAACCCCTATACGTTTGTCCTCCATATTTTTAGAACTAGGAATGGCTCACAGAGCCCATAGCTGGTCATGCTTTTGGGGAGGAAACCCACATCCTTTTGTTTTTTACATTTAGCCCTTTTTTTGTTTTTTTACTGGCAGAAAAATACACGGATCACAATGATCAATGCATTTTTCTGCTAATCACACAGCTCAGGAGGTAGTCTATTTAAAACTAGAGATGTGCAGGTTTTCTTGCCAAATTCATACATTTCCTGCCAAATATCTGGTCTTAGAAAGAGGTAAAACATCATCTTTCATGGACACAATCTTTCATATTCAAAAGTCCATGAAAGATGATGTTTATCCATGAAAGATTACATTTTGCTTATTTCTGGGACCTGACATTTGGTGGGGAAAACCATTTTATGGATACCTGTGTGGCCAGCAAAACGAGATGAGTGAGCTCAAGACAGAAGTTGTTTCCGTAACTCCGGGGCCACGAAGGTTCTCCCAGAAGGAGGTTGAATTTGAATGGTGGCGAAGATCTTAGGGTCAATGACCGGGGTTTCTCTGTCGACTTCCTCATTGCTATTTGAAGAGAAGGAGTGTGACAGTGCATTGGCTTTTTGATTGAGGTATCCAGAACGATAGGTCAGAGTAAAACTGAAACATGAAGAATATGGCCCAGCGTGCCAACCTAGAACTGATGCACTTAATGTCACTCCTACAAGACTAGCTTGACCACCAGCAACTCCTGCTCTTCAATGGCATAATTTCTCTCTGCCTGGGAAATTTTTTTAGAAAATAACCCACAAGGATGGATCTTATTGTCCTCAAATCTCTGCGAGAGAACGGCTCCCACTGCTTCGGATGAAGCATCCACCTCTAAGAAAAAAGGCCTGTTGGGCTCTGGTTGTCTCAAGACTGGAGCCGACATAAAGGCCTGCTTCAACATTTGAAAAGCTGTCTCTGCCTCAGGAGGCCACTGGGAGGGAACATCCCCTTTACGGGTTAATGCAGTGTTGGGTGTCACTAGCGACGAAAATCCCTTGATAAACTTCCTGTAATAATTGGAAAGTCTTTGGACTGCTTTTAGAGATGTGAGACGAGAACAGTCCAGATCAAGATGTCGTCCAGATACACCACTACGTAGACGTAAAGTAAGTCTCTGAATATTTTGTTTACAAAATTCTGGAAAAACTGCACTAAATATTCGAAGTGCCCATCTCGAGTATTGAAGGTGGTTTTCCATTCGTCGCCAGAGTGAATTCTGATGAGATTATAAGTCCCTTATAAATCCAGTTTTGAGAAGACTGTGGCTCCTTTGACATGATCAAATAGTTCTGTAATAAGAGGCAATGGGTATCTGTTCTTTATAGTGATATCATTTAGGCCTCAATAGTCAATACAGGGTCGAAGGCCCCCATCCTTCTTGAACACGAAAAAGAACCCGGCTCCGGCAGGAGAAGTGGATCACCTGATAAAGCCCTTCTCTAGGTTCTCCCGGATATATTCCGACATGGCTTTGATTTTGGGCAGAGACAAAGGGTATGTATGACATCGGGGAGTAGTCTAATCTGGCATTAAATCGATTGGACAGTTCCAGTCTCGATGGGGAGGTAGGATAATAGCTTTACTTTCAGAAAATACATCAGAGAAAGACCTGTAACAATTGGGAAGTTGTAGATCTCCTGGTGTCAGAATTTCCCTTACAGGTTTAACATGAGGAAGACAAGACTCTCGACAAGCATTACTCCAGGAATGGACTTGCATGGAGTTCTAATCGATTTTGGGATTGTGCTTACATAGCCAAGGGTATCCTAGAATTACATAGTGAGATGCCTTAGGTATAACCAGGAAGTTGATGAGCTCTGAGAGAAGGGCTCCTATGTGAACCAACACAGGAATGGTCCATTTGGAGATCATGCCATTAACAACAGTGACTGCCAATAGAGTTATAGCTTGATCGAGGGGAATACAGGATATTTTGAGTTTTTTGACTAAGCTGAGAGTAATAAAATTTTCTTCTGCCCCAGAATCTAGTAGGGAGTTGACAGACACAGGACCTTGTTTCAAATCCAGGGTTATGACCAGAACAGATGCAGCACATTTTAGGGACAGAGTCACTACTCCTAACAGAGTGTCCCCGGGACTGGCTAGGAGCGGGGATTCCCAGACAGTGGGAGCAGGAAGCTACAAGATGGCCGAACTCCCCACAATACATGTAGAGATTTTCTTGGCATCGCTTCTGCCCTTCTTCATTAGTGAGGTGAGCCCGGTTAACCTGCATAGGTTTGTCATCTGTGGATCCCACAGTTGAAGTGATGGGAGGGGTGACAGAACGAACCCTGAAATGATCACTTCTGCTTTTCTCTGCCTGCCTTTCCCGAAAGCATAAATCCACCTTTTTACACAAAGAGATGAGGTCATCGAGTTTAGTGGGAAGGTCCCGAGTAGCTAAGTCATCTTTTAGCCGGTCCGAAAGGCAATTCCAGAAAGCCAATGTTAAAGCCTCCTCGTTCCACTTTAATTCTGATGCTAGCATTTGAAACTGGATAATATACTGACTGACAGAATTAATCCCTTGTCTGAGGTGCATAATTTCGGAGAACGCAGAAGACATACTTCCGGATTCGTCAAAGACTCTCCTGAATGATACTAGAAAGTGTGAATAATTATTCAGTAGAGGATCTGATCACTCCCATCGTGAGGAAACCCAGTCCAATGTGGGTCCGGACAGCAGGGACACAATATAAGCCACTTTTGTCTTACGAGTAGGGGAGTTGAAGGGTTGAAGGGTAAAATATACATCACACTGGTTAAGGAAACCACAACACATCTTGGGGTTGCCATCAAAGTTACTGGGCATAAGTAAGTGCAGTCGAGGTGGGGTATTGGAAACCGGAACCATCAGTGCGGGCTGATTGGTGGTCGCTGGAATACTAACAGTGACAAGGGAAGCCTGCAAGGTATCCTGTCTGCAATACATCTCCTGGAGGAATTGCGCCATGTGCTGCTATGAGGCCTCCAGGGCCTCCAATCAATTGGCAATACCCTGTAGCAAATCCATTCTAGACTCCTGTCTAGTGGCCGAATTGCACTGGCAACTAGAGGGTGTGTTGAACAACCTTAAGTACCATGGGAATGTGCATGATAGGCTCCTGAGATTAAACACAAGATGCTCCAACCTGATTGGCCCATTCAGGTCACATGTCCAAAGCCAAGATGGCGGTGCCCAGCAATCCCCAGCGTGGCAGCGCTGCTAGTCTTAGCTGTCACCACATGGCTCATACCCCTCAGACATCCATGCACACCTTGCGCCAACTTCCAGACACCAGCACCCACTCTGGTAGGACGCCAAAGTACCTAAGCAGGCAGAGACCGTGACTCACCATGCAGAACAAATCTGGTCATGAAACTTAACAATTTACTTCTATTATTGTGCTATGTGGATAACAATGGAAATGTCTGTTCTAAGTATTGAATGCACATTATTAAGTTATTATTTTTCACTGTCTTTCTTTATGCCGCAGGGATGTGATAGAAATAGTTGAAGCCCTTACCAAAGAAAGAGACAAGATCTCTGCTAGACAAATCCAACAGTTCGTATTTACGACTTATGATGGCTCTGTCTTTATATGGATGTACATATTTTTGTCTCTTAATTATTCTCCCTCTTGTTACTGGTATGTCAATGCTTGCAGAGTTTGCCAGTAATGTTTGCAGTAGCTGTCATGTTCAAAGACATCTCAATGGCAAACAAGCTGTGTACTCAGTTCTACTGCATAAGAAAGAGGATTGCTTCTCATATACTGTTGCAGACAGTGCTTTTGTTTGAAAGTTGTCTGCACTGTTAATGGACAGTTGTGATTAGGGAAACAGATTGCTGGACCCAGGATTAATGGCATCTATGTATTAAGGGGAGAAAAGGAGTAAAAATGGTAAAGGCAGAGAATATGCCAGTACATACCACTTCTCAGTTTGTACTAAAGAGATTTTCTGCACCTTGATCATTTAGCATTGACATAGACACCTATGGCAGCACTAAAAGTCCCATGTGTTACTAACAGAAGAGGTCACTTACCATCAGGTGTCATCTCCTGCGCTGGTATCACCACCTGTAGCTCCCGTTATTTGCTTCTCTTCTTATGAAGAAGCAAGAAGGTGTATGTACCTTTGACTGGATGTCAATAAAGTTTGTTAAATAATAAAAAAACTCTCTCTGCTGCTTCTGCACAGGACTCAGGAAGTAACAGGTGAGTCAACAGAGCAGGGCCAGAGTGTGTCTGTGCAACCAATGCCGATGGTGTGACTTATCGTTCATCATCTTTGGCATGGCCATCCCTAGCACAACTTGCGGTAGCCACCTCCTGCTTCATGTCATTAACAGGAGAAGCAGGAGCAGCATTAAGTCCATGACAAGTAGAGTCTTAGTACACAGACCTCTTAATCCTGGGATTTGGAGGCAGCAATCAGCATCTGCCTCTCACCACCATGACTTCCACCTGACACATTTTCCTGGCTCTCTCTGCTGGTTGGCTCCTTTGTTTAGAGCATGAGCATTTTGCCCTACTGCCAACTCTCCTATTCATGGACCCAGACTGGCAGATACAGGAAAAACCTGGTGTGTGAGGAGGTGTCCTTGACTAGCTGTGAACTTCAGGGCCACAGCTGTGCTGCAGGTTCCAGCATGCCTGCAAATGCAGGTAAGACCACTGAAACACACACAACCACTCCCTCAGGTGTCAAATGGGCTGTACTATGTCATAGAAAGATTTAGTAACTATTTATGATTCCACATTATGATCTAGGCACCATGTTTTGCATCAGATTGCCATAGGTCTTTCATTACACCTTCCTCACTATATACAGAATGTTACCATAATTGAGCTATATAGCCGCTTACTTGCCTCACACATACCAGCCCTGGTCATAGAATAAGATGAGGTAAAAATGCATTAACACTGGGTATGTGCTGTGTATACTGTCATACAGCTGTGGTTCTGCAAAGTGGGGGGTTACTATTCTCCTTCCTGCATATTGGGGGTTACTTTGATTGGAGATCAACACATTTTATGTGTTTGGTGGCAAAAAATACCCTAAAAATAATAACAACAAATAATAACAATATAGAATGAGAGAATTCATGTTGTGTTCCCCTCCCTATACAATAATGCTACAAATAAAACATATGGGTGTTACTTTGTAGCAAGTTTAGTCCACATCTTTTATGTAGGATTATAATTGTACTTTAACTCTACCTGGTATTAATTGTGTCTCAGTAGAGTACTGCACTGCCCCAACATTACACAAGGGCCTCTATGGTCAGCACAGGAGTATACAAGACATAAACCCATGTCAGGACTGAGATTAGATCCCAGGAATCCAATGATTGAGATTTTATCAATCCTGAATCCCGAGATTAAAAATTTGGGTGGAATTGGCTTCCCTGGTTGTGATATACAGTATTACTTATTTTACTATTGCACCTCACATAAAACACAGTAAGTAGGGCAATGTGTATTATTGTGTTATGCAACCTTTCAGGCACTGCTTTGGTCCAGTAGCAGCTCCCACCTTGATAAAAGAGTGGGGCTGCCCAGGCTGCAAGTTGGTGCCAAGGTCCAGACTCCCCTCCATCTTTTGTGCACATCCACAAAGAAATCAGAGGGGAGAAAAAAAGCGCATGCACACAAAAATTGTCTTCTAGGAGCTGCAACAGCTGAAGTCCCTAGAAGCCAGGAAATACTGCCTTAATATAAGCAGAAGTGACTTCCCATTTGAAACGCTAGGTAAAATCTGCCACTGCTTTGGTGTAAAAGAGTCATCATGCTGACCTGCAATTCTTTAAGGGGCATATTTATCAATTATCAGGTTTTAGACCCAATAATTTTATAGCGGCAGTAAGAAATTGAGATTCATCCAAATGTAACAATATGCACATGCAGGAACAGAGACTACAAAAAGAGCCAGTCCCTGTGATGTATATTAAGTGAAGTGATCGAATTAGTATTCAGAACTCCATGGCACTACTGTGCTGTGTAATTTGTGCTGTATGTAGCCCAAAGGCTACAGCGGCTAATGACATCTGTAGATGGTTTTGCATTCTAGAGTTTGATTAATCTGACACCATAGCAGCCCCCATAGAGACTTATAGGGGCTGATTCTGCCACCAGAAATTGAGGCACCGCAACAGGTATCAGAGCCATAACTAGACTTTTTGGTGCCTTGTACCAGAGAGAGCATTGGCACCCCTCACCTCCATTTTTTAAATAGGGACATAAGATAGTGCACCTGAAAAAGGGCCATGTATTCATAGGGAAGGGCATGGGAAGAGATATGGGAGGCCAGGAGATGCTGGGGATAAAAGAAGAGGAAGCTACTAGTGAGAATGATAATAAGCAGGAAAATTGATAGACCTGAACAGCACCCCCTGCCCTGTGGTGCCCTGTGCAATGGCACTGGTTGCACTACCCTAGTTACAGCCCTGGCAGGTATAGGAGATTACTTCTGCAGTCCCTCCATGGTACATCCATTTTTATTAATGATTAATTTGTGTTATAATTATATTTGTCCCTTGATTAATTCATCTATAAATAGAAGGTTGTTCCTTATTTTCTAAATCTGTGTTTAAATAAGCCTGATGAAAGTGGAATGCATAGTCACTTTATTAAAACACACTGTGCACATTGCTTAGACTACATAATATTTTTTTTACAATTTTAAGGTACACATAAAAATGAACTTCCCCTCTGAAAGCCTACTGTATATTTTAAAAAGGACTTGTTCAACGGAGAATAGACCCCCAATCATTAGATTTATGAGGAACCTCCTGTTGCAATGAAAAAAAGAGCCAAGCTGATAAGCAAAAGGTATTGCACCTGTAGGGGCATAAAGGGAAAACAAACTTCCATACTCCCACCAGAGGCTACCAGCTGAAAATTGCTGATGCTTTCACTGACCTAATTAGGCTATCAGGCCTGGGGGAATTAACATTAGAACCTCTGGAGTAGCAACTTTGCCACCACAATGGTCTCCATATAATAAATGGTATCCCAAATATTCCTGGTCATAATACCAAAGTGTAAGAAAATAAAAAAAAACTCTATTTTCAAATATACATACAGTCAGGTCAATAAATTTTGGGACATTGACAGAATTTTCAGATTTTGGCCTCTATTCACCACCACAATGGTTTTGATATGAAACAAACAAGATGTGCTTTAACTGCAGACTTTCAGATTTAATTTGAGGGTAATTACATTCAAATCGGGTGAACAGTGTAAGAATTACAACAGTTTCAATATGTGCCTCCCACTTTTTAAGGGGCCAAAAGTAATGGGGCTATCAACTCAAAAGTTATTTCATGGACAGGTGTGGGCTATTCCCTCATTATTTCATTATCAATTAAGCAGGTAAAAGGTCTGGAGTTGATTCTAGGTGTGACATTTGCATTTGGAATCAGTTGCTGTCAACTCTCAATATGAGATCCAAAGAGCTGTCGCTATCAATGAAGCAAGCCATCATTAGACTGAAAAATCAAAACAAACCCATCAGAGAGATAGCAAAAACATTAGGTGTGGCCAAATCAACTGTTTGGAACATTCTTAAAAAGAAAGAACGCACCGGAGAGCTCAGCAACACCAAAAGACCCGGAAGACCACAGAAAACAACTGTGGTGGATGACAAAATAATTATTTCCCTGGTGAAGAAAAACCCCTTCACAACAGTTTGCCAAATCAAGAACACTCTCCAGGAGGTGTATGTATATGTGTCAAAGTCAACAATCAAGAGAAGACTTCACAAGAGTGAATATAGAGGGTTCACCACAAGATGCAAACCATTGGTGAGCCACAAAAACAGGAAGACCAGATTAGAGTTTGCCAAACAACATCTAAAAAAGCCATTAAAGTTCTGGAACAACATCCTATGGACAGATGAGACAAAGATCAACTTGTACCAGAGTGATGGGAAGAGAAGAGAAGGAAAGGAACTGCTCATGATCCAAAACATACCACCTCATCAGTGAAGCATGGTGGTGGTAGTGTCATGTATGGCTGCCAATGGAACTGGTTCCCTTGTATTTATTGATGATGTGACTGCTGACAAAAGCAGCACAATGAATTCTGAAGTGTTTCAGGCAATATTATATGCTCATATTCAGTCAAATGCTTCAGAACTCATTGGACGGTGCTTCACAGTGCAGATGGACAATGACCCGAAGCATACAGTAAAAGCAACCAAAGACTTTTTTAAGGCTAAAAAGTGGAATGTTATGCAATGGCCAAGTCAATCCCCTGACCTGAATCCGATTGAGCATGCATTTCACTTGATAAAGACAAAACTGAAGGGAAAATGCCCCAAGAACAAGTAGGAACTGAAGACATTTGCAGTAGAGGCCTGGCAGAATATCACCAGGGATGAAACCCAGCGTCTGGTGATGTCTATGCATTCCAGACTTCAGGCTGTAATTACCTGCAAGGATTTGCAACAATGTATTAAAAAATGAATGTTTGATTTAGGATTGTTTAGTTTGTCCCATTACTTTTGGCCCCTTAAAAAGTGGGAGGCACATATAGAAACTGTTGTAATTCCTACACCGTTCACCTGATTTGGATGTAATTACCCTCAAATTAAATCTGAAAGTCTGCAGTTAAATCACATCTTGTTTGTTTCACTTCAAAGCCATTGTGGTGATGAGTAGAGGCCAAAATATGAAAATTCTGTCAATGTCCCAATATTTATTGACCTGACTGTATGTTGAAGAAAAAAAATTCCTGAAAAGCTTTGTTCACTACTTTACTAAGTAAAAATTAGTCTTCTTGTTGTAATTTCTAGATGCATCATAATCCAAAAGAAAAATACTTTGTAAAGAAACTCTTAAACAAACAAATTCAGGTATTCATAGAACAAGAAAAGACAATATACCAGAAAAGTTAATGAATGTTCACTGCAACCTCAGTGGTTATTGGTATTGAATGTATTAATAGCATTCACCAGTGTCACCAAAATCCCATCTCAAGTCCAAATAATTCTACATTTAATTGAATTAGGCAGACACTATTATTGATTAGGCACCTTATTCTGAGATTAATGGATTAGCAAAACAGAAAGCTTGATTTAATTGCCCTGTAGTAATTTTACCTGATTATGATCCACTGAAATATTGCCAGAAAAAATGTGACCAATGGCCAAAATTATCTAAATATATTGTATTGTTTGAGAATGTGTTTAATGTTGATTGGAATTGGAATTGAAAAGTCAGTTAAAAATGTTGAAAATGCAGACATTTGTAAAATGAATCAAGAATGCATAACATTTAGGTAACTTGTTTACCAAGTTCCCAAAATTGCCTGCTAAGAAATTGGCTCCAGCCCATTGTATGAGACTGAAAAAAGTGGACTTGTCAGTAGTGATCTCTGTCTCTCCCTCTCATTAAAACTCCACACTGATATGATCCATCTCCACAATCTTGTTTGACACTCACAGGCACAGCTGTAAACTGTAAATCCAGCACTGTCGGAGAGTAGTCATTTCTTTGTTTACAGCCTCTGTGAAGCTGTGGGGCAGGAATTAATCTCTGATATTAGGACTGTCCCAGAAAAGGACAGTGTGTCTGAATTCAAAGATTTCCATTCAAAATTGAATTTCTTGCATTAGGATGTATCCCCTTCAGGTAGGAGCCAGTTGGTTCCTGCCCCCTGTGTGGCATAATGTGTACTGCAGCACTGCAATGTGGCATATTATAAACTGGGGGAATACAATGTGGCATTATATGAACTGGTGGCACTGTGTGGTATAATGTAAACTAGGGAATTTATATAAGGCATACAATTAACTAGGGCACTACAATGGGGAATACAATGCACTAGAGTACTATTATGTATGCTGTATAAAATGAACTACAGTAGGGCAATATTATGGGGTATACAATAAACGACCACTGTGTAGATAGGTGTCTCTCTAGAAGCATTGGGGAGGAGCCTCTTCAAAATGTTGCTATGGGGCCCACAAATTGTTGGCTATTACCCTGCTGACCCTGCAAGGTTTTAGCTCTTCCATGCACAAACATTTCAATGAAATGACTTTGCTTATTTTTTTTCTTACTTGGTATAAATACATGTATTGTTCTTGTCTCCATATTGTCTAACAAGCACCTCAGCAAAGTTGTTTGAGTCACCAGGATCAGAACTGTTGAGAAATAAAAAAAAATTAACTGTACTGATGTGTTATTCTTATTTTATATTAATGATTGTAAAAAGTAATATTTTTTATTATTATCAATACTTTTAGAACAGGATGTATCATATACAATATTAATCAACAAATGTATTTGGAAATAAAATTGCTGCTGTTTCCCAAACCACAAATATATATATACAGTGTATATATATATATATATAAATATATATATATATACACCAGTCAGGCGGCACACTCGCAATAAAAATATCAACAGTCCCTGGTGCCCTCCGCAGGAGTTCCGTCAAGGAGTCCACAATATCCACAGCATGAGCGGCGGCACTCAGGTCAATAATCAAACCAATAGAAGCAGAAGATACACCAATGTTTCAATGTTTATTACATCTTTTTCAAGGTACAAATACATAAAATCAGCTCACCTTTATAGCTACCAACATCACCGCGTGTGTCATACGGCGTCACCGACCCGGAAACAGACGCCCACATATGACGTCAGTACACCGGGCCGGTAGCCATAGAAACAATACAACAAAACAAAATTACATATGACCAATAGCCAATAATGCGGCTATCCTAAACATTGTTACAATGGATAAAAACACAACATCAGAAGCATATAGCGCATCATCATATGGAATAACAAAAGTTATTTGAAATGCAATACATACGACAAGGTAATAATTCACATAAAACAATGCAATCCTAGGGATTCATTAAGCCCTCTAGGTGACAGGGTCCCCAACCTATAAATCCATTGGGCCTCACATCTGAGTAATTTAAGTGAGCGATCACCACCCCTAATAGACAGGGGAACATGGTCAATGATAATATAGCGAATCGAAGCTAAACTATGACCCGCTTGTAGGAAATGCCGGGCCACAGGTTGATCACTATGCCCCGCATCCAAGGCTCCCCGAATAGCATAGCGATGTAGTGCCATACACTCCCTGAGGGTTCTGTCAGTCTTACCGACATAACACAACCCGCAGGGACACGTGATCATATAGAGAATGAACTTAGTAGTACATGTAACTCTATGCCATATGGAAAAACGTTTGCCACTAAACGGGTGTCAAAAACTATCTCCCACTGACATATAGCGACACGTAAGACAATTTAAACATTTGTAACAACCTTTTTTCGGTTGTAAAAAATGACCAGGTACTGACCTAGGTAAATTGGATACATCAGATTTAACAACCCAGTCACGTATGTTCCGGCCACGTTGGTAACAAGGCATAATCATCGTATCTCTCAAATTGAGGTCACGATCTGATTGTAAAATTGACCACAATCTCCTAGTAATGCCACAGACCTCACTACTAGCCACATTATAGTGAGTAATCCATGGCATACATTTACCTTTATTAGACCTGGTCATAGGTATCAATAATTTCTCTCTGGATATACTTAATGCACGTTCCTTAGCTTTTAACAAAGGAGCTATTTTATAGCCCCTCTGCAAAAATTTTTCAATCATCACATCTATATGTTTACTAGCAGCTTGAGATTCACTACAAATCCGTGCTGCACGCACAAATTGTGAATACGGTAACCCATATTTCAAAGATTTTGGATGAAAGCTACTGGAATGCAAAAAAGTGTTTCTATCTGTTGGTTTATTAAACAGTGTGGTGACCAATTTATTTTGAAACAAAGACACCAGAACATCCAAAAAATTTACAGAAAAGGAGTCAATCTTATATGTAAATTTAACAGGGCTATTGCCCTTGTTATGCCCCTCGATAAAGTTCACAAACTGAATTTCAGTCCCTGTCCAAATTAAAAAAAAGATCATCTATGTATCTGGCATAAAACAATATCATGCCAGATACATCACTCTCTGAAAAAAATATCTCCTTTTCCGCCTGGAACATGAAGGCATTGGCGTACGATGGGGCCACATTCGACCCCATCGCACACCCTGCCAACTGTAAATAAAATCACTTATCGTAATAAAATTAATTACCAGTCAAAATCAAAGACAATAAATCACATATGAGATCACAGGATGGACCGGAGTACAACGGATTAAATTCAATCCGTTTCCATACAGCATCGACCCCAACATCGTTGGGAATAATCATGTAAAGACTAGAACTGTCGATACTGCATAAGAAACTCCCAATTGGTACGGTCTCCACATTCAATAATCTATTCAAAAATGTTGTGGTATCCAGAATGTAATTCGGATGACCTACAACACAAGGTTGAAGCAACATATCTAAATAAATAGAAACTGGTTGAAACAGTGAGCCATGTGCTGCAATGATTGGGCGACCAGGTGGTTCTTCTAACGATTTGTGTATTTTTGGCAGGGTATAGAGTAAGGGTGAAATCGGATGTATAACCAATAGAGCCTCACTCAAAACATTAGAAATATCTCTTTCTTCCACTGCCTTAATCAATCTATCAGAAAGTACCTTGCTAAAATCACTAGTCAGATCCTCTGTCAATTGTCGATACACAGCCGTGTCCGACAATTGCCGAACAATTTCCCTTTTATAATTAATTAAATCCTGCACAACAATTGCCCCGCCTTTATCGGCAGGACGTATAATAATATCATCATATGATGCCAAATCACATAGCGCTTGATATTCACATGCAGACAAATTATTGTACATTTTGTCACAATTAGCCACATAAGGAACCACTTTATCTGCAACCTCATAATTCAATATCTTGGAAAAAGTCTTAATCGTAGTGTTCACAGACATAGGCTCAAATAAAGGTTTACGTTGTAATCAGTTGAAACCTTGTACCGTGAGATATTAAAATGAAAACAACGTGAGCAAGATTACTATTATCATGGAGTTACACTCAGTGACTATTATAAGGATAAGCGTATACCACACGGCTTTAGGGTTAAGAATTGCCCTACGATTGGACGATTTAATTCTGCATTTTGTAAGTGCTGGATTGCAGTACTTAATAAATGTAGTTATGATTTGATGTTGTTAGTAATTGAGGAGGTGGGACATGAATTAAAATTCACCTGTGACAAGATTAAAAACTTTACAGAGACACACATGGGTACTCTGCGTTCTGATACTAATTTTGATTGGATTGAGAAACTGAATATTCAAGTTAACAACTATAAACGTGACTTGATCCAATTTAAGAAATTAAAGATGACCAGAGTTGTGGCTGATTATGAGCACAATCGTGTATACCATTGGGTCAGCGGTGGCTATAAAGAACGTACTCGGCCCCCACATATGACCCATCATAAATGTTGATACACGATTGTGCTCATAATCAGCCACAACTCTGGTCATCTTTAATTTCTTAAATTGGATCAAGTCACGTTTATAGTTGTTAACTTGAATATTCAGTTTCTCAATCCAATCAAAATTAGTATCAGTAAGCAGAGTACCCATGTGTGTCTCTGTAAAGTTTTTAATCTTGTCACAGGTGAATTTTAATTCACGTCCCACCTCCTCAATTACTAACAACATCAAGTCATAACTACATTTATTAAGTACTGCAATCCAGCACTTACAAAATGCCGAATTAAATCGTCCAATCGTAGGGCAATTCTTAACCCTAAAGCCGTGTGGAATACGCTTATCCTTATAATAGTCACTGAGTGTAACTCCATGATAATAGTAATCTTGCTCATGTTGTTTTAATCTTAATATCTCATGGTACAAGGTTTCAACTGATTACAACATAAACCTTTATTTGAGCCTATGTCTGTGAACACTACGATTAAGACTTTTTCCAAGATATTGAATTATGAGGTTGCAGATAAAGTGGTTCCTTATGTGGCTAATTGTGACAAAATGTACAATAATTTGTCTGCATGTGAATATCAAGCGCTATGTGATTTGGCATCATATGATGATATTATTATACGTCCTGCCGATAAAGGTGGGGCAATTGTTGTGCAGGATTTAATTAATTATAAAAGGGAATTTGTTTGGCAATTGTCGGACACGGCTGTGTATCGACAATTGACAGAGGATCCGACTAGTGATTTTAGCAAGGTACTTTCTGATAGATTGATTAAGGCAGTGAAAGAAATAGATATTTCTAATGTTTTGAGTAAGGCTCTATTGGTTAAACATCCGATTACACCCTTACTTTATACCCTGCCCAAAATACACAAATCGTTAGAAGATCCACCTGGTCGCCCAATCATTGCGGCACATGGCTCACTGTTTCAACCAGTTTCTATTTATTTAGATATGTTGCTTCAACCTTGTGTTGTAGGTCATCCGAATTACATTCTGGATACCACAACATTTTTTAATAGATTATTGAATGTGGGGACCATACCAATTGGGAGTTTCTTATGCAGTATCGACATCTCTAGTATTTACACGATTATTCCCAACGATGTTGTTGTCAATGCTGTACGGAAACTGATTGAATTTAATCCGTTGTACTCCGGTCCGTCCTGTGATCTCATATGTGTTTTATTGTCTTTGATTTTGACTCGTAATTATTTTTATTACGTTAAGCGATTTTATTTACAGTTGGCAGGGTGTGCGATGGGGTCGAATGTGGCCCCATCGTATGCCAATGCCTTCATGTTCCAGGCGGAAAAGGAGATATTTTTTTCAGAGAGTGATGTATCTGGCATGATATTGTTTTATGCCAGATACATAGATGATCTTTTTTTAATTTGGACAGGGACTGAAATTCAGTTTGTGAACTTTATCGAGGGGCATAACAAGGGCAATAGCCATGTTAAATTTACATATAAGATTGACCCCTTTTCTGTAAATTTTTTGGAAGTTCAGGTGTCTTTGGTTCAAAATAAATTGGTCACCACACTGTTTAATAAACCATCAGATAGAAACACTTTTTTGCATTCCAGTAGCTTTCATCCAAAATCTTTGAAATACGGGTTACCGTATTCACAATTTGTGCGGGCAGCATGGATTTGTAGTGAATCTCAAGCTGCTAGTAAACATATTGATGTGATGATTGAAAAATTTTTGCAGAGGGGCTATAAAATAGCTCCTTTGTTAAAAGCTAATGAACGTGCATTAAGTATATCCAGAGAGAAATTATTGATACCTACGACCAGGTCTAATAAAGGTAAACGTATGCCATGGATTACTCACTATAATGTGGCTAGCAGTGAGGTCTGTGGCATTACCAGGAGATTGTGGTCAATTTTACAATCAGATCGTGACCTCAATTTGAGAGATACGATGATTATGCCTTGTTACCAACGTGGCCGGAAAATACGTGACTGGGTTGTTAAATCTGATGTATCCAATTTACCTGGGTCAGTACCTGGTCATTTTTTACAACCGAAAAAAGGTTGTTTCAAATGTTTAAATTGTCTTACGTGTCGCTATATGTCAGTGGGAGATAGTTTTTGCCACCCGTTTAGTGGCAAACGTTTTTCCATACGGCATAGAGTTACATGTACTACTAAGTTCATTGTCTGTATGATCACGTATCCCTGCGGGTTGTGTTATGTTGGCAAGACTGACAGAACCCTCAGGGAGCGTATGGCACTACATTGCTCCGCTATTCGGGGAGCCTTGGATGCGGGGCATAGTGATCAACCTGTGGCCCGGCATTTCCTACAAGCGGGTCATAGTTTAGCTTCGATTCGCTATATTATCATTGACCATGTTCCCCTGTCTATTAGGGGTGGTGATCGCTCAATTACTCAGATGTGAGGCCCAATGGATTTATAGGTTGGGGACCCTGTCACCTAGAGGGCTTAATGAATCCCTAGGATTGCATTGTTTTATGTGAATTATTACCATGTCGTATGTATTGCATTTCAAATAACTTTTGTTATTCCATATGATGATGCGCTATATGCTTCTGATGTTGTGTTTTTATCCATTGTAACAGTGTTTAGGATAGCCGCATTATTGGCTATTGGTCACATGTAATTTTGTTTTTGGTGTATTGTTTCTATGGCTACCGGCCCGGTGTACTGACGTCATATGTGGGCGTCTGTTTCCGGGTCGACGACGCCGTAGGACACACGCGGTGATGGTGGTAACTATAAAGGTGAGCTGATTTTATGTATTTGTACCTTGAAAAAGATGTAATAAACATCGAAACGTTGGTGTATCTTCTGCTTCTATTGGTTTGATTATTGACCTGAGTGCCGCCGCTCATGCTGTGGATATATATATATATGTATATATATATATATATATGTATATATATATATATATATATATACAAATTAACAGCAGCACTCTCAGGACTTGAAAAAATAAGACTCATGACTCCACAAGGTCTGCGTTCAACGTTTCAGTCAATTGGACTTTTATCAAGAACAGCACAACGTGATAACAAAACATACCTTTATATCCCCGAACATCCCATAATGTGAGCGTGCATCCTGCCTTGCCACCCGCCGGGTGAATGACATCACTCCGGAGGGACCAGCGCATACACGATGATGCGGCCACTAAGAACACAGGACGCCACTAGTCTTTGCCGTGGCAACCCGGTTCTAAGTAGTGGTCGCTCGTAGCTAAATGATATAGCGGAAAACATAAAAACGGCAATACATAAAGCACATGATACCACCATAAGGTCTGTATGATCGTGGTAAATGAGTCAGTATCAAAAATATAAAGGTAATAAATATATTTAAGAGCATGAATGCCCGGGCAGGTAAGTAAATAAAATGCAATGCAGTAAAGTGTGACCCAACAAATAGTGTACAAAAATAAACTGACAAAGAAAGAAATATGCGAATAGTATTGCATGTGACAAAGAAATACTATAGTTACAAACTGCAGGGAAAGGGAGTGCACGCTCACATCATGGGATGTTTGGGGATATAAAGGTATGTTTTGTTATCACGTTGTGCTGTTCTTGATAAAAGTCCAATCGACCGAAATATTGAACGCAGACCTTGTGGAGTCGTGAGTCTTATTTTTTCAAGTCCTGAGAGTGCCGCTGTTACTTTGTGTATATGCCTGGTTACTTAACCATTTTGAGGGCACCCAGGCCAGTATTTTAGTTAGTGTGGAGTGCCGGCGTTATCTCTCTCTCTCTCTCTCTCTCTCTATATATATATATATATATATATATATACAAAAAGAGGTACCAGCGCCAACTTAGATGTAGGGATATTGCTATAACAGAGGTGAATACAATTGTGCAGATTGTATACACTACATTCTCCCTATATGTCAGCTGGACCAAATAAAATGGGGCATTTGGAATTGTCCCTTAGTGCAATGTATGTAAGTGTACAAGGTTTTTAGCGACTGACATAGGTGATATAAACCAATGGGTTATAAAGGACACAAATGTACAATCAATATGTTACAAAAATCATGTAAAACCATGTCGGTGAAAAATAACAATTTATTATATAAAACATACAAACAAACATATTTGGACTGCTAAGCCTGTGCATATTTTCCAAAGAGCCCTAACAATGACCCTTAGGTCTGTAAAAGTGCAATATGTGCATAGTAAGGATGTGCAAAGTGCTAATAAATATTTAAAAACTGTCCTTAATACAGATTCAGTAAATAGAATACATGATTCAGGTATATAAAATACAAAATGGTATATGTTAAAAGCACAGGAGATTTAACATAAAAAATGGTCTTAAAACATAGGAGATTTACACATAAAAAGAGAGACAGCTTCAATAGGTGTTCAAAAATATATTTTTTTAAAAAACACTCTAAAAAGTACAAAATATATACGAAGGTTCTGAAATTCATAAGGTGCTTATCTTAAGTAGTTCATTAAGCAAGAGGCAGTTTCCCAACACGTTTCATCAACTGGGGACTTCATAAAAGGGTGCTGTTAGCCTGGGGTGACCACTCTTTATGCCCCAATTCAATCAGGACTCAATTTGCCTCTTTCAGATCAGTCGTGACATCACTTCCAGTTTACAACATCCAGAATCGTAACCTTAATTCCACTGTGGAATCACCCCTTGCATCCATGCATTGCCAGAGACCCTGTATGGATACCCTCTGGATCGCTATGTGTCTCTAAAGTAGAAATGGTGTCTTTTGTCTAGAGCTTATTGTCAATGTTCTCCTTGCCCTGGGTCCTTTGGCTTCTGCCCTTCCTGGAATGACTTCTGTCCAGCGTTGATGTCATATCCGCTTTCTTCAGTCAGTGGCTTCAGGGTATAGTGTTTTTCTCCTTATGCAGATAATGTCCTGTTGAGCATGCATGGATGGCCAGGATATCAGGTCTTCTTTGCTAACTCTTTAACTGCCTCCGCATTTGAGGTTGTCATGGCAGTGTGGTCTCCATTATGGTGTAGTCCATTCGTGGCTGTCATTATGATGAAAAAGGGAAGAATTTTAGCCAACATATTTATATAAATCCTCCTAAATCTTTATTTCTTGGGGGTGCTTAAGTGCTAGATAACACTACATGAATATACTGTATATGAATTTGGCAAAGATCAAGAAAAAGTGTATATATAGAAATAATCTCTAGTATATGATGATCCAAGATAAACATCGGAAATATAGTAATATAACAAAAAATGAGGTTGATGGTGGTTAGTTCATATGTAGACTGTTAGAAAGCTAAAGTTGGAAAGTATGGGGAAATTGGCACTGAAATAGTCCAAAAATAATCCCAAAAAATCCAAAAATTATGTCTGGAACAAATCAATATATATTGGTTTCCATCAAGGTATACCTGTATTACATTACATGGACTGAGTGGCTGACTGGGCCCTCATGTATATATGTACAAATAACCACAACTCCGGGTATTCCCAGGAGGTCTCCCTTCCAAGTACTGACCCAGCCCAATTGTGCTTAGCTTCCAAGATCAGACAAGGTTGGGCATGAATGCAATGGTAAGATTGTAGGTATCAGAATGTACATGTAGGTACCAATTTATCCATCATAGGAATGGAGCAATTTCATAACTTTCATTAAAGCCGTATGTTGCCAGAGTGTTGAGTTGATATATCCAGAACATTTTGCATCAAGAGTTTGTTGCCCAAATTTCCCCCTCTCTCTCCCAATGTCACTTGTTCTATTGCCTTAAATGTAAGGTCTTCGGAGTTGGATCCATGATGGGTAATGAAGTGTTTAAAAACAGCATGTCCCTCTATTTTTTTAATATTGTGGATGTGCTCTTGTATTCTCAGTTTCAGGGGTCTTTTGTTTTTTCCTATATACTTCAGGCCACATTTGCATTCCAATAAATATATGATAGATGTTGAATTGCAATTCATAAAGTTTTTTATATAAAATTCTTTGGAGTCATTATAATTAAAGAAGACTTTTCTTTGTGGATGTAGTTATCTGCATATACTACAATGACCGCACATGTAACATCCCAGACATGAAGGAAGGGTTTCGTTTTTCATCTGGTTACCATTCCTTATCATACTTGGTGCAAAGGTATCTTTCAGGTTCCTTCCGTTTTTGAAAACAATCACTAGTTTTGGGAGTAATACATATTTAAGTATAGGGTCCATGAGTAAGATGTTCCAATGTTTCTGTAGGGATCCCTTAATTTTATTCTCATGTCCATTGTAAGTGGTAACAAACGGCATGTAGTCTTTCTTCATAGTGTTTTTGTTTTGTAGTTAGTCAGGTCTTCTCTTTTCAAGCCCCTTGTTTTTTCTGCTGCCTTCATCAAGAGTTCTACTGGATATCTTTTCTATAAAAATCTCTCAGTGTACATTCAGATCTGATCTTCACAATCACTTTCTTTGGTGCAATTCTGCTTAATCCTATGACATTGGGAGTATTGGATGTTTTGTTTCCATTTCTTAAGATGTCAACTTTTGTAATGTAAGTAGCTATTACTGTCTACCTCCTTGATGTAGTTTTTAGTGATTATTCTCCCTTCCTCTTTTGTTAAAAACAGATCTAAAAATTCCTATGATGTATCACTGTAATGAGATGTGAACTTGTGATTCATGTCATTATTTCCAATGTGTATTAAAAACTGTTTAATAATCTCCTCTGAACCATTCAAAATAATTTAAATGTCATTGAGGTATCTTTTGTACATAACTGTATTCTTTTTGAAAGGATTATTAACATAGATGTATTCTTTCTCCCAGCACCCCAGAAAAATATTGGCAAACCTGGGTGCGAAGATGGTACCCATTGCCGTCCCACATATCTGGCGATAAAACACATCTAAAAATGTAAAATAATTGTGATCTAATATAAAACTCATAAGATCACATAAAAATTCATGATGTGTTGAGCCTATAGAGTCATCTTCTTCCATGACTACTCTGCATGCATTAATGCCTTTGCTATGTTCAATAGATATGTACAATGCCTGTACTTCGATGGTGACCCATCTGTAGGTATCTTGCCAATCAATCTCCTGAATGCATTGAAGTAAATTGGTTGTGTCCTTGAGGTATGAGTCCAGTTTTAAAACATACTTCTGCAAAAAAAAATCCACATACTCTGAAAGATGTGAGGTCAGTGAATCAATGCCTGATTCAATGGGTCTTCCCAGTGGTTCTGTGAAAGGTTTATGAATCTTCAGAAGGAAATAGAAGATAGGGGTTGTGGGATTGGTTGTCATTAAATACTGATATTCTTCCTTACATAGTGTTCCATCACGGAAGAGCTATCATTAATCAATAGTTTATCCTTGATCACCCACATATGACCCTCAATTATTTCCTCTACTTTGATTTATGTTGTTTATAACATGCACACATCTGCTATTAATTTGCCTAATACTGCATACACTCTACCCATGATCTATCCTCATTGCCATAAATTCCTTTCACTATTATTATTTAATCCACCTCAATCTTACACACATCTGGGTGATAACTGTTTTGGAGGCTTTGAAGGTTTCACAAAACTCACACGCTTATATTTTTCCTTTTATTCTGCTAAGGGCCCCTAATCACAAATAACATGGTGTAGGAGAACCAACATTACATCATTTAACATTAGCCGTCATTTGATATCTCTTATTCAAGTCTATTCTCCTTTTTCATTATTTACATTCATTCCCTGTGAACAGGCTATTTAGCATGGTGCAACACATGCACCTAATCAAAAGTGCAACTACATTTAGATTTAGTGAAGGTATTTGGTATGGAGACACAGTTCCCACTGACGAGAACATCAGCTGCAGATTGCCTTGCTCATATCACCATGACTATTGACTCCTCCCATATGGGAGTGACTCATTAATCCTACCCTGTAAAAGGAGCATCCTTTGATTCATATGCATACCAGGTCCCTGAGGAAGGCCGCAGAGGTTGCTACGTGTTGGACAACAGTTTACCCCTATCTTGCATCATGTATACTAGTACTTTATCTCAGGTGCTGGACTCCTTCCTTGGTACCGTACGAAATCTCACGACACCACACTACCCAAAATGACTGGTATCACTCACAGCTTACCATCCAACAGACCGAGTGTGTAACCAGGAACACACTCAGCCCTTTATTGCCAGCACACACATAACATCTACGGGCAGACTGGAGTGACCAGCAGCAGTGGCAGATGGCCAGGGAACACACAATTGGATGAGAGCATGAGACCTGGAAGTCTTGCAGCCACTAGGGATTAACACCAAGGCAACCTCAGGAGTGTGTAACAAGGAACATACTCCCTGGCAAAGAGAGGAGCAATCACCAGCTTGAATCTATCCATTCATACACAGAGACCACAGTTCCCGTGCCTTAGGACACATTAGGGTAAGAAAACAGACCGGAGGGCTCGGGATACTGCCCCTCCCGAGCTTTTAACCCCCACTCATTAACATTGGACTATTTTTTCATAACCTTCCTTATTGGATATCTTCTTTCATTGACAGCCACCCATTTTTCCTTATTTTTTCCCTACTTGTATATAAGAATACCATTACATCTCTTGGTTTGGATCAACCAATACTGTTAAGCATCACTTACCTAGGGGCATTGTGACTCCATTTTTAAAGTTATTAAATACACATTACTTTACTCCCACTATTTGTGTAGGACCATTATATGTTACACCTGTAGAGTGAATGATCCTCTAAAACAACATCTTATATAAGGGGATACCACTCATGCTAAGCGCAGACACATTATAATCCAATTTTAAGAATTTTAAGAAAGGAAGCTATCTCTTCATCCAACTACTTCTATTGAACCGCCCGGTCAACCAACTCTCAACAGATCTCTTTATGTCATACATGGGGTTATTCATCATTTTAGTATAAGTGGTGCTAATATATATATATATATATATATATATATATATATATATATACAAACACATATATAGTATATACACACAAATATGCAACATACTGTGTATATATATATATAAATATATATATATATAAAAATATATATTATATTTATGTATATATAAAAATATATACATAAATATATACATATACAGTATATATAGACAAATATATATATATATATATATATATATATATATATATAGAGTATATTATAATAACTTGGTAGATTGGTATCAGTGGTGCAGTGTTTATGTGCTTTAATAAGGGTCCACACAGCTTTTCCAATTATAAATAAAAGAAAAGTGCTTTACTGTCAGCATATAAAAGAAAATAACAAATGCCTAGCCCCCATTCAAGGAACTGACTCACTTCTTCGCCCCTGACTAACCTTGGGCAAAGTGTACAAAAGTGTCTTAGAGTCAAAATCCCAGTCCTGTCTCTGACAGGTATTCTCACAGGCTCCAGCCTACTCATGTCCAGGCTCCTGCATGGCTTTTGCTGCCACAGCTGCTTACAGATACAGCCTCACAATCTGGCCAGCTTGCAGTCTCAAACTCTTCTCCCTGCAGAGCAACATATGCAGTCTTTGGAGTTTTTAGGTTCTCCTTACCTCCTGTAGGTCTGAACCCAGGCTTCCTAGCCACCAGTGACTTCCCAGCACATACTGGTCTCCAATTGCAGTCCCATCTGGACTGTCTGACTTTTCCAGCCCTCTTTGAGCTCTGTGCAATGGGCAGCAATTAGGTGAGCTAACACATGAGTATTACTCTTCACAAGCCTTTCAGTATTAACTTTATTTAAGGTTCTGCTTTGCACTGCAAAACTATGTGATTGAGTCACATTCATATCACTCTGAACACACAGCAATAAGAGAGTCTCATCCTTTAAAGCCATCACTATCTCTGTAGACTTCTGTACATCCTGTACCTTTGCCTCACAGGCAGTGGCGTGAGTTCATCCCAGATGCCCAGAAGCAAGTTATAATTTGGTGCACCCCTCCCCCATCACAGCCGCTGACACTGTAATGTAGCAATTTGCATGCAGACAGGCTATGGATGAAGGCAGCAGCTGATGGTCTGACATTGAACTCTCCCCTAGTGTACGGTGGCTTCTCAGGTGCCGGGAAGAGGTGCCATGTATTGGGCGGCCATGAGGGTACACTCCCAGTACATAGTTACAGCCATAAGTGGGGTGAATATGTTGTGGACAATGGAGGAGGTGCCCCTTCAGAGCTGAAGCCCGGCAGTAGGCAACTCTATTGTCTCCCATAGTTCTGCCCCTGCTCACAGGTCATACAGTCACCATCTGTATTTATCAATTCTTTGTCATCAACTTTAGACACAGTTTGGTTATCTGGTTCTGTAACTCTTTGGGGAAACTTCACACATTTAGCTATCACTGTAAGCTGAAAGTCACTTTTAGGGAATTTCACAACGTTGATAGTTCTGTTCCTTTTTGTATACTGGTATCATTAATGAGGACATCTCTATGGTCCCACTGTTGCTTAGAGACATGCTCGTTCTGGAACATCTTACATTGTTCCTGCAATTCATTGTTTGTTTGCTGTCCACTATACAAGACACTTGGCACTGGCAGCATATAACTCTTCATACCAGCCTTTTCAAAATTAACCTGTTGTAATTACTGCTTTTGTTTATGTACTGCTGTCACACTGAGTTCAGTGAAGACATTGGATGCCATTTTTGGGTCCAGAATCCAATTTCAGAATGTTATTCAACTTCTTTTCCTCTTCTGATTTTCCCACTACCATGTGGAACTTTTTCTTACCAATCTGTTCTCAGACTTTAAAAGTTTGCTCTTCATATATTTAACTTCAGCAAGTTTCACCTTTTGTGTAGTTATTACAGACTTTTTGGCATTCATTTCTATTTGGAGATTTTGCAACTGGTGTTGCACACTCAACAGACATCTCTCCAGGTTTTCATTCTTTTTGCAATTTCACAGCCCTGCCATGGGCAAAGTTAAGCTCTCTCTCCAAAGCTTCACTGTGCTCTATGGCATCATGTAGCCTTTCCTCCAGAATTACATTTCTTTCCGACAGACTGTCTAAAACTGCTCTAACTGCAGCTAAATTAAACTGGAGTGTCTGTTCTTGTTCCTTAAAGTTTGCTTGAAGATGGACAACCTCCATGTCCTTTGAATCATGCTCTTTCTGCTGCATCTGGAGACATTTCTCCCTTTCTTCCAAACATTCATGGAGCTTTTTAGACAGAGATCTTCTTTCTAACTGCCACTCTGCAAGTCTTTATTTTGTGGCGACTACTGGAAAGTATTTTTCTTCTAACATCAAATTTAGATCCGCCACTTTCCCTTGTGTGCGACCTGCGTCACTCTGATGTCCCTTGACACATTCTTTTAATTCTTCCATTTTCTGCTGAAGTACCAGACACTTTAATGCAATTCAACAATGTATTGCTCTAAGACTTCATTCTTTGCAAGTAACACATCATTCTCATACTTTGTAATACATTTGAATGCTTCAGCCTCCTCAAGGCATTCAGAAATAGCTGCCAATTTGAGGTTACTCTCTTTAAAAGCCTCAATTCCCAGCTCTCTCATCTTGCTCTTGTTTAAGTGACATTTTTAAAGAGGACAATTCACTGAGCAACTTTTCTTCAACTTGCTTATGTGCAAACATTTCCTCAGCTGACTTCCTCTCCAAGTCAATTATTTGCAGATAATAATATGTCAGTCTATCATGCATAACTTTGTTCATATGGTCAAACTCTTCCATGCTGACATAATCTGGTGGACCAAGCACCTTATTATGCACACTGACAGTTTTACTCTGCTTCTGAAAAGAGTTACCACTTCAAACAACTTTAAATCACTTCCTTGAAACACACTTTCACTTTCAGACTGAACACTCTAGTCCTGGATTTGCATCTCTGTAGCTTGAAACTGATCCTTTGTAGCAGGCCTTCTGCATTTAACATATTTCTTTTTTCTTCATTCTTGTCACACAGTACCACAGGAATAACTTGCTTTTGTTTTCACTATATCAAACTTTGTTTTCAAAAGTATTTTCAATAGATCAAAACATTTTTCTTCATGTCGTACAATAATTACCAGCATGTATCAAGCACTATCTCTTTAGCAGCATTTCAAAAGGAATCTCTGTTCTCTTAGAATCACACCCTGACTTGTTGAGGTCATAGACGTGAGCATTTCAGGAGAATAAACTACAAAGTTTCCTTTAACCCTTCCAATACTGCAGCAGGAATTTCAACATTTGTGCACATTTCTCTTCACAGATAATATTTTATCAATTTGTGTAATATTTATTTTTCTTCCTCTCCAAGGTCAAAAGTGTACACTGCAGCACTAGTGCATCTAATCTATGCAGACAATTCTCTTAAACAGTTCAACATGCATTGTTTCCACTCACCACCTTGACGAGCATGCCACCATGCAGGGGCAGTGAGCATCCATATTTCCATTTAGATTGCTGTAGCCCACCTGTTCTGCTCAAATTTTGTTGCAAAGACCTGTGTGCCTGCATACTCCACAATATTGTAATGACTTGGGGTAATTAGCTCGGTAGATGGGTGTCAGTGTTTCAGTGTTTAGATGCTTTAATCAGGGTCCACATATGGCTTTTCAAGTTACAAATAAAATAAAAGTGGGCCAGATTCAGCAAGTATTGCTGATGCGATCATGGCAGCAAGCACGTTTGCAGTTCTGCTGTGAAATTATGCAAATGACTGCGATTGCAATGCCACTACAGCACAAAATAAAGATGCTCAGTTCCCTTTATTCACATCCATAAAACCTTGTAAATCTGCGAAAACATTGGTACCATCAGAGCCTCATGCACAATTAAGGCAGGTCAGATCTCACTCACAAACTTCTAAACTTCATGTTGGTATCTAGAGCTCAGGCTGTGTATGCTGTCGCAGGGGCTTAATTATGCATGCCCCTGTAATGGCGTTGAATGAACTGGCACACCTGCATTGGGCCGACCACCCCCCGATCACCAACCACAAATGGCACTTCCTGTCAATCACTCTGCGATGGTTCTGCATTGTCACTGCGATCGCAGTTCCAATCACAGAGGCTGTTTCGCACATGCGCACTGTGATGCATATATACACGCAGAATGCAATGATCGACCGGGTGCTTGTGTGTTTTTCCACTTGCAATCCTTGCTGAATCAGGCCCACAGTCTCTCAGAGTCAAAGTCCCAGTGCTGTCTCTGGGCATGATTCACTACAGATTGCTATTCTGCTTATATGTACGCAACGCAGTTGCTAATATCAGTGGGGATATGTAAATGTTTGCATTCACATTGTGATTGCAGCCTAAAATTAGGATGTCCATTTCCCCTTACATCCGTATACTTTGTCAACATAGTGAAACAAGCGGTAACATCGAGTAACATTGGACCCATGTGCACAGTTAAGGAAGGTCAGGCCTCACTCAGGAATTGCTTACTTCAGCACATGCTATGATGCCTCAGGCTATATATGGCTACATATGGCCTTGAAAAAGGCCACCAAAAGATGGCCAAAATGCGTTGGTCCAAAGATTAATCCAAAACATGCAGACATCCGCCGAAAGGACCCAAAGACATCTTCCACTACCTATAAGTAATATTCACCACTCTGACATTAGAGGGAGATGGAGTGACAAATGCTGTTAACCCACAGGAAGGTAAGTGTTGATTTGGTCCCACTCCGGGCATGGTGATGCGGCTGCTGACATTCACTATCAGGCAGATCAGGATGGCAGCAGTTACTGCTATCTGATCAGCCTCAATACAAGGAGAATGAGGATCTGCTCCCCGGAACAGAGATCCATACAAACAGTGAGGTATGGGAGCTGAACTCGGCACCAAGCACCCGGCACCAGCCAGGATAATATTCAGAGGAACAGGAGCTTTGGATCTCTGCTGACCCAGCATGGTGCTTTCAGTTAAAGACCACCCCATACCAGGAGCCATGAGCAAGATGAATTAAATTATTTAACTCAAAAGGACAAACAGGACTAAGGAATAAGGATTTGACTTTGGGACATATACCAATGAAAAGTTAACTGTGACAGTTATATTCCATTCCACCCTGCAAGTTACGCTCCCTCACCTTGTGTGTCCACTCCCCCCACCCCCCGGTTGTCTTGTTGCTCTGAATTGTAAGCTAGCCATTTTATGACTTAATTCTTATACATCAATTGTTTTAATAGTTGGAATATATTATTTTTTATATAATATTGTTTTATATAATATTATATATATTTTTATTACCTAATAAAACTTTTTTATAAGTTATTCCTTATATATATTGCCACTGCAGAATTTTCATATGAATTTTTATTAATGTCTATTAAATGCACATATATGGATTTATTTAACACATGGGTAAAGTGATTCACGGATGTTTCAAATTTTGAACACTACAATGTTGCCAGTCCACAAATGACTACAATTATGATAGAATTACACAAAGAGGTATAAATCTAGTTGAAATAAAAATTTCTTCTCTAGCAGATATTAACTGGAACTGAGGTAGAATGAGTGGGTAAGCGCTGTCTGGAGATCTATATATTGTATTGAGTTTATTGGTTTATAAGCTATAGAGGTTTTGTGGTGCCTTACCAGTACAGCAGCCCCACTTTGATGTTTAGCAGTGAATAAAGAAGTGTGCCTCAGAACAAGGGTTCTTCCTAAACATTCTACATATGGAATTACAGTGGCTTGCCTATGTTCGCCCGACTACTCCCCATCACCACCCACAAACGGAATTTCCTGTCAATCACTCTTCCATGTTTCTGCGTATCCTCTGCGATTGCTATCCCGATTGCAGTGGCTAGTTCGCGCATGCAGACTGTCATGCATACACATGCACAGTAGGCAACAATAGGCCAATTGTGTGCATATATCAACTGCGTTTCTTACTGGATCAGGCCATCTGACAGGTATTCTGAAATGCTCTAGCCTACTCACATTCAGGCTCCTGCAAGGCTTTGGCTGCCACAGCTGCTTATAGAAACAGCCTCACAATCTGGCACGCTTGCAGTCTCACACTCTTCTCCCTGCAGAATAACATACACAGTCTTTGGAGTTTTTGGGTTCTCTCTACCTCCTGTAGGTCTGAACCAGGGGTCTGATTCAGACTTGGAAATAGAGAGAGATCTCTCTCTCTCAACTGATCATCTTGGTGACACCATGCTGCACTGCAGGGGGCAGATTTAAAATGTGCAGAGAGATTTAGATTTAGGAGGGAGGTGTCCAAACTGACATCTAAATTGTAACGTAATAATAAAGCTGTGCAGTTTTTGTGGGCTACATGTAAAAGCAACCAGCATTTACCCTACATGCAAAATAAAAATTATGTATTTACACCCCTTGCATTGCAATATGGTTTGTCCAGGTACACAGTTAAGTGCTATGTCTCTCTCTACTCCCAACTCTGAATCAGGCCCCTGGTTTCCCAGCCACCAGTGGCTTCCCAGCACACACTGGTCTCCAATTGCAGTCCTGCCTGGACTGTCTAAATGCTCCAGCCCTCCCTGGGCTCTGTACAAAGGGCAGCAATTAAGTGAGCTTACACCTGGATTTTTCTACCCTGTGTGGGTGGATCCATCCAGGCCCAAACAGAATCTATGGCTCACTATTGCCATCTCTGGTGATCATGTAAAGAAAAAAAAATAAAAAAAATAAAAAAAAAAAAATATATATATATATATATATATATATATATATATATACACACATATACATATATGACCATTTTGAGACATTGAATAAAAATACACACATACTGGTGCATGAAAGTTTCTCACAAGTCCTAAGAGTAGATAAAGTGAATCGAATCAAACTAATGAGACAAAGAAATTAAACTTGCTAAATTTTTTTATGAAAATTATCCAATATCCCATATCCGTGAGTGGCAAAGGTACATGAACCTTTGCATTCAGTATCCGGTTTGACCCCAATGTGCAGCAATAACTGCTTCTAAATGTTTCTGGTAATTGTTGATTAGTCCGGAATATCGGCTTAGAGGAATTTTACCCCATTTCTCTATACAAAACAGCTTCAACGATGTTGGTGGGTTTCCTGCCATGAACTGCTCACTTCAGGTCCTTCCACAACCCTTCATTGGTTTAAGGTCAGACTTTGACTTGGCCATTCCAAAACTTTACATTAATTCTTCTTTAACCATTCTTTGGTTAAATGACTTTGTGCTTTGTGTCGTTTTCTTGCTGCATGACCCACATTCTCTTGAATGCAGATCATGGACACATATCCTGACATTTTCCTTAAGAATATTCCGGTATAATTCAGAATTCATTGTCCCATCTATGATGGCAATTCATCCTGGGCCAGATGCAGCAAAACAGGTTGCTATGCTGGGATGCAGTGTTCTCCTTTCTCCAAACATAATGCTTCTTATTTAAAGCAGAAAGCACTATTTTTGACTCATCTGTCCACAAAACATTTTTCCAGTAGTCTTCATGCTTGTCCAGAAGATTTTTAGCTGCAGGCTGAGAGGTTATGGTTTTGTTGTGGACCCAGGGTGGTAATAGGAGCAGACACTGAAGCAGGTTTAAAAGTAAATGTGGAGTTTTTAATGAGTGGCTTAACAGACATGAATGTGGTAAAACAGAAAGTCCGGGTATAGCACTAAAGTGCACTTGGGAGCTGTAGTGAAGCAAATAGCAAAAGGTCCAGTTAGTGACAGGCAATAGAAAATGTCCAGGTAGTGACTGGTTAATAGAAAATGTCAAGGTAGTGGCAGACAAGGGGAAATGTCCAGGTGGTGACTGATTAATGAAGAATGCAGACTGAGGAAGAAATATCCAGCAGAGTGTCAGTGGAGGCAAGGTGCAGGGTGAACAGCAGGACTCAGGTACTCAGGGAAGGGGAAGGTAATGGAGGATGCAGTATAGTCCAGCAGGTTTGGAGCAGACAAGCAGGCAGGCAGGTAGTGTTTCACAGGTAACAGGTGGTGAGCACAGGGAACTCTCTCTCAGCTATGCTGAGAAACACGTTGCACTGTCAATGAAGTGAGGCTCTGAACCTCCCAAAATACCAAGTGCTGTGCCATGACTTGCCAGAGAGAGCATGTGACAAACCAGGATTGGGAGAGCAAATCACATTGCCAGAGGCATGATGGCAGCGCCCATGCCAAACAGAACGGAAGCACTGCAAGGCCTCACCAGCTGAATGTGACAGCATGCCCATGCAGAACCATGCACAGTCAATGCCCCTTGCCACACACCAGCACCACTGCCAGATGCCCCCCGCCACAGTGACCTCACAGGTAATACCTGTTAACCACCATGCAGAGAAACCCTGGTCGTGACAGTGCCCCACCTTATGGGTGGCCTCAGGACACTCACCAGGTCTTCCATGATGAGCCAAGTGGAATTTCCTGAGGAGTACGTGAGCATGGATGTCTCAGGCATCAGTCCAACAGCGCTCCTCTAGGCCATAACCCCTCCAATCTAGGAGATACTGTAGACGTCCCCTGCAGATATGAGAATCCAAGACCTGGGAGACCTCATACTCCATGCCTCTCTCAGTCTGGATGCGGGGGGGAACAGGAAGGACCTTGCAAAATTTGTTCAAGATTACGGGTTTCAGGAGGGAGATGTGGAATGAGTTAGGAGTTTTTAGGTAAGTGGGCAACTGAAGGCGATATGCCACATGGTTGATGATGTCTGTGATGGAGAAGGGTCCGATGAACAGGGGAGCAAATTTCATCAAAGGTAGTCTAAGGCGGAGGTTCCGGGTGGACAACCAGACTTGGTCTCCAACTTGCATGTAAAGTACCTTCCTACATCTCCTATCTGTCTGAAGTTTGTAGCGAGAGGACGCCTTCTCCAAATCGATACGTACTTGTGACCAATTAGATGCAAATCTTCATATGGTATCCTCCACGGCTGGCACATCAAAGACAAACAGGCTTCGGAATTCAGGAATCCAAGGATGAAGACCGTAGATGATCAGAAATGGGGTTTGATTAGTAGAGGAATGGTAGGAGGCATTATGTGCAAATTCCACCCATGGTAGCAACTCAGACCAATTGTCTTGGGATGATGCTATGAAGAACCTTAGGAAGTTCTCAAGGTCTTGATTGACCCTCTCTGTGGATCCATTGCTTTGAGGGTGATAGGCCATGGAAAAGTTCAACTTTACTTGTAGAACAGAACAAAGGGCTTTCCAGAATTTTGCCACAAATTGCGTACCATGATCAGAAATTATTTCGGTAGAGATTCTATGGAGGCGGAATATGTGCTGGACAAACAGATGAGCCAAGTCAGGAGCAGTTGGCAGTTTCTTTAGAGGTACATAATGGACCATCTTTGAAAATTGGTCTACCGCAACCCAGATGGTGGTGTAACCCTGAGATTCCGGTAAATCTGTTACAAAGTCCATGGAGAGATGCGTCAATGGATGTGATGGAATAGGCAGGGGCAACAATTCACCAGCTGGGGCTTGATGCAAAGATATATGCTGAGCACATGAGGTACATGAGGAAATAAACTCCAGCAAATCAGCCTTCATGGATGGCCACCAGTAACTTATTTTTAAAAGTTCCAGTGTCTTCCAAGTACCTGAGTGACGTGCAAAGCGAGAGGAATGAGCCCAGGTGAGGAACTGCTTCCTTAACTCCGGGGCCACAAAGGTCTTCCCAGTAGGGGGTTGTATTTGTACAGTGGCAAACACTCTTAACTCCAGCACAGGAGCAATATGTAAGGTCTCTGAATTGTCTTTACAGAGGAGAGCTCTAGACAGAGAATCAGCTTTTTGATTAAGAGCTTCAGATTGGAAGGTCAGGGTGAACTGGAAATGAGCAAAGAAGATGGCCCATCAGGCCAGATGAGGACTCACACACTGGATATTTTTGAGAAAGAGGAGGTTCCGATGGTCAGTGAAGACAGTGAAGGGAAATTTGGCACCTTCCAGTAAGTATCTCTACTCCTTCAGTGCCAACCCACAGGGATGAACTCGGTTGTCTTCATAACGCTGAGATTAAACTGCTCCCACTGCTTCTGATGAGGCATACACCTCTAATAAGAAAGGTCTATCCAGGTCCAGTTGTCTCAGGACAGGAGCTGTGATAAAGGCTTGTTTCAGAAGCTGGAAGGCTGTCTCTGCTTCAGGTGACAATAGGGCAGGATTGGCACCTTTATGGGTCAGGGCTGTAATGGGAGCCATCACTGATGAGAATCCTTTGATAAAATGTCTATAATAGTTGGTGAATCCGAGTAGTCTCTGGATGGATTTCAAGGTTTGAGGTCAAGACCAATCCAGGATCGCCTGTACTTTCTTGGGGTCCATTTCTAGGCTGGAGCCAGAGATGAAATAACCAATAAATGGCACACTGGGTACACTATAGACACATTTCTCTAGCTTACAGTAGAGGTGGTTTTCCCTCAGACAAGATGGCACCTCCTTCACATGTTTATGATGTTCCTCTGGAGAAGACGAGAAAATCAATATATCGTTCAGATAGACAACAACAGACACGTATAATAAGTCCTGGAAAATTTCATTGACAAAGCCCAGAAAGACAACAGAGGCATTGCACAAGCTGAAAGGCATAACAAGGTATTCGAAATGTCCATCTCTAGTATTAAAAGCGGCCTTCCACTCATCACCTGAGCAAATACAAATGAGATTGTAGGCCCCTCTAAGATCTAACTTGGAGAATATGATGGACCCCTTGACTCTGTCAAATAACTCTGTGATTAGTGGAAGCGGATATCGATTCTTGACCGTTATATCATTCAAGCCTCGGTAGTCTATACAAGGTCTTAAGCCACCATCCTTTTTGGCAACAAAGAAGAACCCAGCTCCGGCAGGAGAGGTTGAGGGGCAAACAAATCCTTTCTCCAAATTCTCCTGAATGCATTCAGACATAGCTTTGGTCTCCGGTAAGGACAGAGGATAGGTGCGACCATGAGGCGGCATCTTGTCTGGCAATAGATAAATTGAACAATCCCACTCTCAATGAGGAGGTAAGACATTTGCTTGTTGTTCAGAGAAGACATCAGTAAACATTTGATACTCCTTGGGAATTGCTGGAGATACTAATGAGACTGTTTTCCTCACAGGTCGTATCTTGGGAAGACAGGATTTCTGACAGTCAACTCCCCATGAAAGGATTTGTATCGAGCACCAGTCAATCCTGGGATTGTGCTGGCATAACCAGGGTAGCCCTAAAATGATTTCTTGGGAGGCCACTGGTATTAATAATAATTTTTGAGACTCAGAATTGAGTGCCCCAATACGGACCAGTAGTGGTTGAGTTTCCTTTGTGACAACTCCGTTAGCCAGAGGACATCCATCTAGCGGTCAGGGAAATCACGTAAACAAGGGATGAACAAAGAATCTGTAGCTTGTTAACTAAGCTGGAGGTCATAAAATTTCCGGCTGCTCCAGAATCTAGTAGAGCAGTAACGAAGACAGGTTTTGACATGAGATCTATGGCTAAGATCAATATGAATTCTTTAGAATTTGGGGACAGGCTCATAACCCCTAACTTGATGTCCCCAGAGTCAGTTAGGAGCGGGCGTTTCCCAATTTTCAGGAACAGGAGGCCACCAGGTGATCCGAATATCCACAGTATAGGCAGAGGTGTTTTAATATTCTTCTCTGATGTTCCTCTTTGGTGAGATGGGTATGATTCACCTGCATTGGCTTTTCATCTGTAGAAGTAGGGGTTGGATGGGTAGTAGAGGGAGGAGTAGATGACTTTTGCTGGATAGTTCTGTGCTTTTCAGCTTGACGTTCTCTGAAGCATAGGTCAATCTTATTACAGAGGGAAATCATATCGTTTAGGTTAGCAGGAAGGTCACGGGTGACCAGATCATCCTTTAGTCAATCTGAAAGCCCATGCCAGAAAGCTGAGGTGAGGGCTTCCTCCTTCCACTTGAGTTCTGATGCTAAAATCTGAAACTGAATGGCATAATGGCTGAAAGGACGGGTTCCTTGTTTCAGTATCATAATACTGGATGAGGCCGATACAGTACTTCCAGGCTCATCAAAAATCCTCCTGAATGATGTCACAAAGTCAGTATAGTTATCCAGCAGAGAATCTGATTGCTCCCAGAGAGGGGAAGCCGAATCCAAGGCTGAGCCAGACAACAGAGACATGATGTAGGCCACTTTAGTTCTTGCGGTGGGAAAATTATCAGGCTGTAAGGTGAAGTGTATATCACACTGATTCAGGAATCCACGAAAAAGCTTGGGAATTTACTTGGCATAGGAAGGTGTAACCGGGAGGATGTCCTGTAACCTGTATTTGCAAACAAAGGAGCAGGTGTAACTACTGTTGCACTAGGAGTGGATAGAGAAGTTTGCAAATGATCCTGTCATTTAGACATTTCTTGCAGAAACTGAGCCATTTGGTGCTGCATGGTTTCCAGGTTTTCCAGATGGCCAGCAATGCACCGAAATAAATCTACTCCAGACTCCTTTTGCATGGCTGGATCCATGGGGCCAGTGCAAACTGTGAGGTTCTGGTTTTGTTGTGGACCCGGGGTGGTAATAGGAGCAGACACTGAAGCAGGTTTAAAAGTAAATGTGGAGTTTTTAATGAGTGGCTTAACAGACATGAATGTGGTAAAACAGAAAGTCCGGGTATAGCACTAAAGTGCACTTGGGAGCTTTAGTGAGGCAAATAGCAAAAAGTCAAGTTAGTGACAGGCAATGGAAAATGTCCAGGTAGTGACTGGTTAATAGAAAATGTCCAGATAGTGCCAGACAAAGGGAAATGTCCAGGTGGTGACTGATTAATGAAGAATATAGACTGAGGAAGAAATATCCAGCAGAGTGTCAATGGAGGCAAGGTGCAGGGTGAACAGCAGGACTCAGGTACTCAGGCAAGGGGAAAGTAATGGAGGATGCAGGGTAGTCCAGTGGGGTTGGAGCAGAAAAGCAGGCAGGCAGGTAGCGTTTCACAGGTAACATTTGGTGAGCACAGGGAACTCTCTCTCAGCTATGCTGAGAAACACATTGCACTGGCAATGAAGTAAGGCACTGAACCTCCCTAAATACCAAGTGCTGTGCCATGACTGGCCAGAGAGAGCATGTGACAAACCAGGATTGGGCGAGCAAATCACATGGCCGGAGGCAAGATGGCAGCACCCATGCCAAATGGAATGGAAGCACTGCCAGGCCTCAAGTGACAGCATACCCACGCAGAACTACGTACGGCCAATGTCCCTTCGCCACACACAAGCACCACTGCCAGACGCCCCCCGCCACAGTGACCTCACAGGTAATACCCGTCAACCACTATGCCGAGAAACCCTGGTCATGACACAGATGGGCAGCAACATTCTTTTTGGAGAGCAATCGCTTTCTCCTTGGAATCCTCCCATGCACACCATTTTTGGTCAGTGTTCTCCTGATGGTGGACTCATGAACATTAACATTAGCTACTGTGAGAAAGGCCTTCAGTTGCATAGAGGTTACCTTGGTTTTTTTGTGACCTTGCAAACTATTAGACACCTTGCTCTTGCCGTGATCTTTGTTGGTCGACCACTTCTGGGTATGGTAATAATGGTCTGGAATTTCCTCCATTTGTACACAATTTGTCTGACTGTTGATTGGTGGAGTCCAACAATTCTTCTGTTGAGATTCTCACAAATCTCCTTTGTTCGTGGCATGATACACTTCAACAAAGATATGTTGTGAACATCACACTTTGATAGATCCCAGTTCTTTTAAAAAGACAGGTTGTCTTCTCACACCTGATTGTCATCCCATAGATTGAAAATACCTGACTCTAATTTCACCTTCAAAATATCTGCTACGCCTAAAAGTTCATATACTTTTGCCACTCACAGATATGTGGTATTGGATAAATTTCCTCATGTCTAATTTTATTGTTTCATTTGTTTGATTTGGTTCTATTTATCTACTTTTAGGACTTGAATGAAAATCTGAAGTAGTTTTAGACAAATTTCAACAGAAATACTCATACTCACACAATACACTGCCTAATCACTGTGTCCAGCAGTTGTCAGAACATGGGGGACAAAGGCGAAGCTGAAGCCGGAAGAAGGGGGTGGGGGTGCAGCTGGCTGCTGCTTCTAGTAAATGTCAGTCACAAGCAGCTGCACTGGGAGCAGAGGATGAGGGTGTTGCCAACTCACTGCACAGGGGACATAGCAGCAGCCACAGCTACCAGGATCCATGGCTGCTTTTATATGTCACAGGCAGCAGTGCTGTGAGAAAGTGATGCGGCACCGGCTGTCCTAGGGGAACAGCAGCAGCTGTGGCTAACAGGAGCCATGTCTGCTGCTTACTACTAAAACTACTCAGCAGCCACCAGGGAGGAGGGTCATGCAGGCTGTCTGATCACTGCTGGCCACAGTGATCAGGATACACTGGAGAGGAGCTACTACTGGTGCCCGATCACTGTGACCAGCAGTGATCAGGACACACTGGAGAGTGTTCCAAGGGTGCAAAGGGACCAGTAGGTCCCTCTGATATAGGTGGCTGTGGGAAGACTAGCTTCCTGCAGCCACCTAGTGGGCATTTCTGACTGGTCACATCAGATGCGACCATGTCAGGGAATGCCCAGTCCAGTGTGTTCGCATCTAATGCAACCACACCAGGCAAGTGGTTAATTAATAGTTGCCAACATTATTAGATAATTTCCATGAGCACATGAGCAGTGTTATTCAACTATCAGTGATGTACAGTATGATCAGGATGTGCATCTGCACTCATCACTACTAATAACGATACACATATTTTACTCTGTGTGTGGGTTTGAGGTAAAATCTTTGATGATGGGAGATCACAAGGAGGCGGCAAAATTCTCTAAACTGAAGTACCTTGTAGCATACTTGCTTATTTTTTTCCACTCCAGAAGAGTGCACAGAAAGGAATAGCATCTGATCATTGAGGGGGGTGGGGCACTTCTCATTATTAGACCAGAACCAGGAGTTAAATATGATAACTGATAGGAGATGACAGTAGCAGCTTATTGCTACACAGATATAGGTATCAAGAGTTTGTTGATATACTTGACACAGGATCATCTATATTGGATAAAAGTAGCAAAATTTTGTACCAGGCAGGTTTGCAGGTATTCACATAACAGGATATCAGAAAAGAATAGCACAATACAGGTATAGCTGGATAGCACAATAGGATGTCAGGATTGCACATGACTGGACAGCAGGATTGCACAATGTGACTGGCAGGATATCCCAGAAGGATAACAGTATTAAACTGTGCAGGTGTAGCAGGATGTCCTAGCACGATATCAGGAATGCACAATATAGGTTTAACAGGATTACCCTGCAGGACAACAAGATACAACAGTGTAGCAAGATTTAACTGGGAAGCATGCAAGAACCTGAAGCCAAAGTACTGAGTCCTCTAGGAGAGAAGTTTTACTGGCACCTGAAAGAATAAATAGGGTGCCCTTGCCGGTGATTGGCCTCATTGATAATGTGAGTGGGATTTGCCTTCCCAGGATTGGTTTGATATCTGGGTTACATTGGTTGTGCCTATGGACCAAAGGCACGGTAACCACTGGGGAGGACCCAAGGCCTGCAGCAAGGGATAAGAGCCATGAAGGTGAGAGAGTCAAGAGACTTGAGGGCAGCAGAAGACAATGTTGGACCAATAATGGGGTCCTGAGATCCAGCATGTGACACCTTGTAGCCATCACTCAGAATTGAATTGTCCACTACATGGCCCAAAAATTGTTTAGGTTTCACTGCCTCTTCAAAATGTCACTATTGGTAATTATAATTTACTTTAGATATAATGTAGGCATATGGAAGCACATACCTGAAAAATGAGGCTTCTTCATTGCTGTATAGGTCAGAAGACAGCTTTAGTGGAGGAGAATCAATTGCCAGTGGATTTAAATTAAACATTCCCATTGCCATTGTAACAAAGAGAGTGGGTAACACAATGGTTGCCATAGCTCCTTTCCAGTCTCGTCTTGTGTGGTGAAACCTATAAACTAGCACAGCAGCCAATTGGGAAAGGTAAAGATGGACTCCTTGTAGTGTCTTGTTATTCTTTACATAGAAACCTGAGTAATGAAAAAAGAATAAATGTAAACGTTGTGTTAGGGAAGTTCAAGGTTTTTAATCAAATATTTTTCTTTTCAGCCTGCTAGTAAATTTAAACAAAATGTAACTGTTTTGTCTTAACCAATTCAAAACTGTGTGCAGCTTATTTCTATGTAACCAGGGCAAAATTCTAAAATAACATTCTAATTACATACCTGATATGCAATACTACACATCCATTTTCTAAAGGAATCATTCTATATAAAATATATTGAAAATGTTAACTTTTTAAAAAAAAATGTATTGCATTGCCGACCCAGCAGGATAGAAACATAGTATAAAACTCTACATTAAAATGACTATCAAGTTATTCATTTAGGACATTTTAAATAAGTTGGGGTAGTTATTGAATTAAGAGCTATTATATTTTATGAAAAATAAATGTTATTGATTTGCTATAATATAGAGGGTTTCCACATTTGCAATGTTTTAAATTAAATGTAATTTGGTTTTGGGTATGCAGTTATCATGTCAACAATGACTGTATAGACAGTCATAGGGTCAAGCCAATTATCCACAAAGGGTGCGAGTTGCCATTGTCACGGTGTTAAAATGCTGGCAATGGCACCACATCACACACCCCACATGGCCTTCTCACAGTCTGAATTTGCATTTTTTGCCCTATGGGGCTGCAAGCAGCTTTGAGCGAGTTCAGGCTGCCATAAAGTGTGGCTGATGTCAGGCAAATTCGCATCCACGGTATATTTGCAGGTAATTGGATTGGCCCATTATGTTAACACCACAATGTTGACATTGTTAATATGTCAACATACTATATATCGACACATGCACCATGTCAATATGGTTAAAATGTCAACATATGACATGTGCATATAGTCATAATGATAACAATAACACAGGGTTAGCGTTAGGGTTAGGATGAATTGTCAACATTTCCATATGTTGACTTTATGGCAATGTCGACATGTTCCAAGTCAATATTGTGCATGTTAACATTAGGATTATGTAGGCATTTGCTCTGTCAACATGGAGTACCTGTTGACATTGTGGAGTATAAAGTATAAATGTCGACAAGTCATACCAAACCCATAGAATCAAAAGTATGGATGGCTTGAGTATGAGATCCGATCGGGATGCCGCTGTTCATGATACTGACAGCGGCATTCTGACAGTCAGAATCCCAACACCCTTAAGGAATGAAGATAAGACTAACCCTTACCCCTACCTCTAACTCTAACCCTCCCTGGTGCCTAACCCTAACCCCTTCACAAGTGCCTAATTTTAACCTGCCCTTTCCCGCAGCCTAACCCTCCCTCCCTGGTGCCTAAACCTAACCTCCGTGCACCCTAAACTTAACACTTCATACATGGTGGCTAAACCAAACCTTCCCTCCTTTGTGCCTAACCCTAACCTCGCACCCTAACCCTCCCCCTAATGCCCGATACTTACCTTCGGGATGCTGGCTGTCAGGATTATTTTGCCTGGATCCCGATGCTGGTATTTCAACCGTCAGCATCCCACATGCTGGGATGCTGACTACATCCCAGATTGGCAAACGTTATCCCCCAGCACTCGGAATGATATCAGCAATAAGATTTGAAAAACTACATGGTGGTAGATAATTCCGAGATTTCAGTTGCATATATTTGCAAAAATATGGCTAAGCCTATAGGCCACATCACGGCTTCTCTGATTACTGGAGGTTCCTAATTCTAAGTCAAAGTCTCCCCTTAGTGCTTAACCCTAACCCTCCCCCTTACTCCAGTACTTACCTTCGGGATCCTGATGGTGAGGATGGCGGTGCCAGTGTTCTGACTAGTGTTGGGGTTCTGGCATTGGCATTCTGATCACCAGAATCCCTGCAATCAGGATAATGACCACATCCCCACTGCATTGCTGTACAATTTGAAACAAACACAGATAAAATCTAGTCTGGATATTAACTACCCAACAAAGAGGTGAGTTGCCCTGATCTCAAACTTACAATGTAGGAAAATAGGATCTTGATACAAAAGTTTACTGTATGTACCACATATTGCATTTCAGTCCACCTGTGGAAGAAAGGGCTTAGTTTGATAATATGATCCAGATATACATCAATGTTCCTTTTAGGGTCAGTTTAGCATAGAAAAAACAGAGTAAGGGAGAGATTGACTAAAGCTTGTAGAGAGATAAAGCATCAACAAATCAGCTCCTGTCATTTGACAAACACATCCTGTAATGTGACAGTTAGGATCTGATTGCTTGGTACTTTATCTATCTCCAAACTTTGATAAATCTTATATGTAGTTATGAGGTATCACTTTCTTTTGTCTGGAAGTTGCACTGCTGCAGGAGACTAGAGCCCCTTCAATCCTCTGGGGTGAAAAAAGTGACACTTGGAAAGAGGACAGCTGAGACCCAGTAACTGTTAGCAGACTGAGTGGACACTCCCTGATCCTGAGGTGGTGCCATCTTCAGTGCCGCTGCAAGTTCATTGGGCACCCTAGGCTACATTTCACCCACCAACCCTGCTCCCTCCAACTCAAACTATGCCACATATTAGTGATGCTAATTTCTAATATGCTACACAGCAGAGCCCCAAAATCATACTGTGCCTCATAACACTTCCCCCAATTCATAATATGTTATGTTAAACATCATATGCCACCCAGCTGTATCCCCAATTCATAATTAAGCAACACATCAATGCCTCCAATAAATAATACGCCACAAGTTTATGTCCCCCAATACATATGCCATACATTTTGTGGCCCCAATACATAATATGCCAGACATCTGTGCCCCCAACACAGCTGTGCACCAAAGTTATTGTATGCCACATGAAATATGCACAACAATGCCCCTAGTACATATGCCACACATGTGCCCCAATTTCATTATATGCCATACATCTGTTCTCCCAATACATTATACCACACATCCATGCCCCAATATATTTATGCCACACATCTGTGCTCCAATATATGTCAGTACATATTACCACCTACATACACACACTCACCCTACCAGCACAGATTAAACCCACAAACACATTAACTAACCCTGTCACCACTCAATAAAGCCACCCCCACATATAATAGACCTACCTGTCTGGGACTGAAAGAGACTTCCTCTTTTTTTTGGACTGAGCTGTGCCCTCCAGTGGCTGGCCCCCTTGGCAGCTGCCTACAGCTTCCTAATGGTAGCACCAGCCCTGGCCATCTTGTTTAGAGCATAGATGGACAGAAAAGCAAATGGAGGATGACATTGTGAGAACAGCAGCATAGAATATACAGTGGTTTAAGGATGAGAGATTCTGAGAGAAATATCTGTCACAATCTCAGAAAGATCCCAAGTGAGAGAAAGAGGTGGATGGACAGGTTGCAGAGAAGTGATGAGCTGCAGAAGTTTGGAGACTCACTGATATTACTTCTGAGGCCAGAATAAGAGGTGAAGCTGAACGAGCAACACGCTGCTTGGTGAGAATTTCCAGTAGCTATATTATACATGTCCAAGCTTCACAAAGTCATATGCTTTTCAGAGGCAGTTACCATTGGATCCATCTCACACATTCATTACAGATACTGCTGCAACTGTTCTTGTTAGTATATACTGTAGGTGTCACAAACCTTGTCAGAAACCTCAATACCGAACCCCGCCACTTGCCTGTCAGGAGTATGTGCTGGTGCGCCCGAAGATGTCAGCATCTCTATTCATCATCTGCAGCCACAGTGGTCCCCGCTGTCCCATTCCACTGGCTGTCTTCAGTCAGAGAAGTGGCAAGTCTGAGCACTGATCACCACTCTCCTGTGGACAGAGTCCTACTTCTCAACACAGATAGCCATGCTGCACTTTCCCCAGTATCAAATGTGGAATCCTTCCAGCTGACTCCTGCTGCTGGGTGAAGCCATGTTGTTCCCGATCAGGTGACTAACTCCTCACCAATGGAATCTCAGTCTGTCATCACCTCACTCCATCATCCAAAGTCTGGCCTGCCCAGGGTGTTTAAGGAAGTTCCCAGCACTGTGCAAGTTGCCAGTACAGTGTTGTCTTCTGACAGATTCCATCTGAGCTCCTGCAGTTATCTGTGATACTCAGTGAAGATTCCCATCAAGCTGCACTGCTGCTCCAGATGCTAACTAGTTCCACTCCGGTACCCTGTCCAGTCCCATTCTGGTTAACCTATCTGGATCCATTCCGGTACTCTGTCCAGTTCCATTCCAGTTATCCTGTCCGTTCCCATCTCGATGCATCTAGTCTGGTCCCATCCCGATGTAGCCAGTCCGGTTCCATCCAGGTGCATCCAGTGCAGTGCTATCCTGGTGCATCCAGTCCGGTCCCATCCTGGTGCATCCAGTCCGGTCCCATTATGGTTCATACAAAACCACAGCTATACAACTACAGTCCAGTTTAGGGAACACCAAACAGAGAACCGCAACCTGGGGTCTCTGGTGAAAACCACTGGTGTTTTAGATTCCTCACCACTGACTTGGGTCTCTGCCAACTTCCCTAACACTGGTCATCTGTCTAATGCTCATTCTTCAGTTCTCAGTCCATGAGTCAAAATTACATTGTCTCCCAGTTTCATTGTGCGCATTCCTGAACCCTCATCTACCAGTGCCTACAGCTTGGGTTTACAAACAAACCACACAAATGTGACAGCAGGTCTTTAAGCATAAATCCCTGATGCTAACCAATGTTTACCATGCAATAACTGGCCACAACAAGTACTCTTAATACTTTATACTACAGAGACAATTTCTTGCATAAATGTTAAATTTAATAATTTTGTGTAGGATTTCATTGCCATTTAACTGATACAGTATAGGATATAACTTTGATTATTCATATTGTGATTGCATCAGACCTTAAACCAGATAGGGACAAAGATATGATTCAATAGAATAAAATGGTTTATTCTGCTCTCTCTTTTAACCTGGAGATAGGCCTTGCCTGTCTGCCAGGCAGGGTACAGCAAGTATTTTCAGAAGAGGACCAGCCTAAATCAATGTACTTCCACTCTGTACACATTGCTCCCACTTCACCCCACAAACCACCAGGGTATCAAATACAGTAAGTCTTGTATGATGGTCAGTATTTGGGAAGGATAGCTTAAGGATGTTAATAGGATTTTCAGATGTTTGAGATGTGTTTTCAGAGAGTGCTTTAATGTTTGTAGGCTATTAGGGGTATGTTTACTAAAGTGTGGGTTTTTAAAAATGATGAGGTTGCCCGTAGTAACCAATCACATTCTAGCTATTATCTTTTAAAGGTGCTAGATAAATTTTAAGTAGAATCTGATTGGTTGCTATGGGCAACATCTCCATTTCTAAAAACCCCACACTTTAGTAAATATACACCTGAGAGTCTTGTTATATTATTGATGGAATGCCATAGAGACGGCCAGATCTTTCAGGAACTGGGATAGGTAATGATTGAAATTGTTCTTTACCTCTGCTCTGTTTTGAAGCAGAGTGGTCTAATATGTAATACCTCAGCATAACATATGAAATTGCATGGCAGCAAGAACAGAACACATGCTTTGCAGCTATGATGTTTCTCCTTGTACATACTGTACACATTGCACTGTTCTATCTAGAATAAATATAATTGTATTTAAAAAGAAACTCTTATGTTCTCTGTTGATGCTTGGTTGTAGTAAACTAGAATGAACTTGCTCAGGGACAATATTAATAATAATGTCTGCTCTTGACTACATAATACAGTATATGCATCTGACTTATGGATTTTCTTTTTTACTTTCATTTTATATTTAGTATTATTGCATTTTTTATTTAAAATGAATACTATTGTTAAATTTACATGCATGTGGTTTCTTATATTTTCCTATAAAATTGCTAAATCAGGGCCGAAACTAGGATATCTGTCACCCAGTGCAAGGCAGCAATTTTGCGCCCCCTCCCTTCCAGTACCTGGATTTTGTCCTTGCTCCTCCATAAGGCAGTGCCACACACCAGAATGCCCATTACACATTATGCCACACACTGTAATGCCCATTACCAAAGTGCCACTTACATATTTGCCCGACACCATTTTATGCCCCACAGTAAGGCTTCTAATTACTTTAAAATTACCTGCTCATTGCCATGGCATTTCATGCTCGTTGCTAGGGGTTACATGCTCGTTGCCAGGGGGTTTAATTCTTGTGTCAGGGAATTTATGCTCATTACCAGGGGTTCCATGCTCATTGCCAGGGGTTTCATGCTCGTTGCCAGGGGGTTTATGCTCATTGCCAGGGGGTTTATGCTCATTGCCAGGGGTTACATGCTCATTGCCATGGGGTTACATGCTTGTTGCCAGGGGGTTTCATGCTTGTTGTCAGGGGATTTATGCTCATTACCAGGGGTTGCATGCTCATTGCCAGGGGGTTTATGCTCTTTGCCAGGAGTTTCATGTTCGTTGCCATGGGGTTTATGCTTGTTGCCAGGAGTTTCATGCTCGTTGCCATGGGGTTTATGCTCATTGCCAGGGGGTTTCATACTCCTTGCCATGGGGTTTCATGTTAATTTCCAGGGGGGTTTATGCTCGTTGCCATAGGATTTATGCTCTTTGCCAGGAGTTTCATGCTCATTGCCATGGGGTTTATGCTTGTTGCCAGGAGTTTCATGCACGTTGCCTTGGGGTTTATGCTTGTTGCCAGGGGGTTTCATACTCCTTGCCATGGGGTTTCATGTTAATTTCCAGGGGGGTTTATGCTCGTTGCCATAGGGTTTATGCTCATTGCCAGGGGATTTCAAGGGAGAAGATGCAGCTTTCAGCATCTTCTCCCGGCAGCACCAACGTTCCCGGCACTTCCGGGGATGCTGTTTTCATTGCGCTCTGCTAACAGACACTAGAGGTCCAGTAGGGCCTCTAGCATCTGTCTCCTCCTTGGCGGTGGCCATTTTTGAATGGCCATTTTCAGCAGAGTCCATGCGGACGGCTAGTCTGCATGGAATCTGCTGAAAACGGCAATCCAAAAATGGCCGCCACCAAGGAGGAGACATACACTAGAGGTCCAGTAAGGATCTCTAGCATTTGTCTCCTCTTTGGCGTCAGCCATTTTTGGATGGCTGTTTTCTGAATCTGCAGCCCCCAAGCCACCGCGAGCCAGCGTTTTTCACCCCCCGCAATCCGGCACCCGGTGCATGTGCACCTCTAGCCCCCCCCCTAGTTGCGACCCTGGCTAAATGACTAATATGTCGTGCTTGGTATGAGTTTGTTAAAAATATATACTGAACCTGTTGTACTTTAATATAACATAGAAATGGGAAAAGTCATTACACACATTACAACAACAAACTAAATATAGATTAAATGATGCTAATATTAATTTCTCATTTACAGGATAACTTCACACATCAAATAGCAGTCAATAAGTTATTACGGTCAGTGCTCACAGAACAGAAGAGGGAGATGTATATACCACTAGCTGCTAACCTTGGAAGGTGTCCTCACCTCCTACTCATAAAATTATAATACAATAAGGGGGGGAGGAAGTGATTTATGGTATTGGGATGTATTCTACTGTTTCACTTAAATCGGTGGGCAAAAACTGTTGGCAGGATTTGATCCCAATTGTGTTACACAACCGTCCTTAGCACAATAGATGTTATGGATCCCTCCTTTATGCACTTCTCATATATGTCTGAAGTGGGTGTCTGTCTATGTGCCAGCCCATGGATACCTCGGGAATAATTAGTGCAGTATCAGAGTGGTGTGGACACAATGATGCAGATATTAGGCAAGATGGATGGTACATTGGTTCTCCACCATTCTGCACTCTTACTGTGTGCAAGTAAGGGGGCTATACACTAAACCAAATTTAAATGAGAGCAGACAGATTCTAAAACTCTCTTTTTGTTTCTACATACGGTATAATATTGCAACTACTGTACACATAGTTATGCAGACTACAGTGCTGTTTAAAATCAATTTATGGTCCTTATATAGGTGTTCCCAATGCGTTTCATCCCTCCTTGGGACTTCTTCAAAGACAAATGGTTTGCTTCACTCCTTCCCAGGCTTTATACGTACAGTCCCTGGCATGATTATTGGTTTGTGTTTATTCAAAGTCACTCTTCTGAGTCCTAATCCTCATGCCTGAGCGCCGAATGTGAGTCTGACTATCCAGCTGCGCATGCGCCATCCCATAGTGCTGACTGTAATACTGTGTAACTGTGGAGCAGCTTCATCTAGTGAGCTCTTGTTACATTCATTACCATTGCTGTCAGTTATCTAGTGTCCATGCTCCGAACTGCTTCAATGGTGGCGGTCATCTTGGGGTAGTCCAATTTTCACAGATTTTTTTATTCAACTCCGTTGTTACTCATTAATGGACACTTTTTTCTACTACACTTATGTTCTCACTCCATCTGTATCTTGTATGTTACATCAGTAGTAAATGATTAATGTCTATATAGTGTTACATATGTGAACATCCAAAAATGCTGTATTTCCATATTTTGATTGCATGGACTACATATATCCATATATACTACTGGTTACAGATAAGTTTATGAGTTTATAAGTTTATACTACTGGTTACAGATAAGTTCCTTCTCTTGCTCTCTCTGTGTATATATATATATATATATATATATATATATACATTTTTTTATTTGGATTATTTGGTGATTATTATGTGAGATGTTTTTGTATTTGTGTATCAGTGATAGTCTAATATTTTGGATATTTAGTCCTCTAATGTGCACCTCGGTGCCTGCTTTTATATATTTGGTGTTCACTATGTCGGTTTATTTGTATGTTATGTGTGTTTCCATGTGATTATCCCTTTGTTGCCTGTTGATCTAGCCACCAATATTACTCATTTTTGAATATAGTGATGTTTAATTTTCATCGATGGTTTCAGCTTTGACATCGATGGTTGTTGTTGCCATTATTTGGCAACTGTCCACTTGATTTGTCTGTGTAGCTCTAGCTTGGGAATTTAGTGTTGCTTGCCTCTTTTGTAGTTATTGCCCCAATGTGGCCTGTAGCGGTGAACAATTTTGATTTACAGTTCAGTCTGATATGGGCTTGCTGTTACACCATGTCACTTAGTAATTATCTATGTGATCTATTTGATTGATCTTATTCTTTCCGTGTAGTATGTTTCCTATGTGGGGATTGTCCCTATGCATCCTGTAGTTGTGACTATTTATGATATGCCATTTAGTACAGTAGCGGCTTATTGTTATGCCGTGTATCCTGCCAACTGCTTAGGCGTGTGGCTGGTGCTGCCCTGTCGCGTCACTTCCAGGGCTGGTGCGTTCCACTTGGTGGAGCGCATGCTAATTCCGGTCTTGACGTGATGCAGGCACGAACTGCATTTGTTTGTTGACTAATAACATGCTAGCGGCTGATGTTGCGCTAGCGGTATGGGTGTTTCTCAAAATATAGTGTTGTAAGTATTCCCACATTGTTCTGATGACGTGTATGTAACAGTAGTTTTCTTATGTTCACTCGTTGCGTTGATTGACAGGGTGGAGCTTACTAATTGATGTGGCTATATCAGCAGGCAGAGGGGATAGTGTTCTGTGTCTTGTTGGTGGTAGCTTTGTGGCGATTGTCTCTGTCTTGACAAAGGTCCTGGTAGGACCGAAACGTCGATTTCGTCATGCAATATATGTGAGTTATTAAAGATTTCTCCTACTGAATGGTGAGTGCCTATTCTCTCTTCCTTATATATATATATATATATATATATTATAAGGGCACAGTCGTGCCCTTATATTAAGTCTGCGTGTAAAAAACGGCAATTCTCCCATAGAGAATTGTGGATGGGGGGCAGGGTGTTTAAGGGGCTACACCTCAAAAGCTATTAGAGGTACTGAGCTGAAATTTTTCACGGGTGGGTAGAACTGTCGCTCGGTGCTGCATGCCAAATTTCAGGGCAAAAACATAAAAAAATTAGGATTTGAGCGTAATCTGAATTTCCAACTGTCACATTTTTCTCACATTCTCAATTAGGACCACTTTTCTACTGTAGTCCATGTTTTGTTTGGGGAAGGCATAACTCAGGGTAAGGGGCGAATTTAGACTTGGTGTTTGTTTTATTAGGTAGCTATTGTGCCAGGGTATGTGCTTTTGGGGTTCAGGTAAGTTGGAAAGTTACAGTTTTTAAACTATTTCCTCAAGAATGCGCCATTGAATAGATAGGACTTTTCAACTTGTTGCACAGCCACAGTAGGAGCCTCTAGCAGGTGTATTCACTGTGGCTTCACTTGGGTGTACCAAGATTGCCATTGTTTGCTGGCGATAGCAGGGGCTGGTTCCAGGGGGAAGGAAGCCAGCATTTTCTGTGGTGGTGTGGCAGCAGAGCAGGTGGCAGTGGTGCTGGCATTAGGACCCAGGGGAGGTAGCAGCACACAGATGCAGGCTCGGATCTGGAATATCTATAATACCTGCATCAGTGTTTAAAAAAAACAAACACAGAAGCAGGGAAGGGTCAGTGAGAAAAAAAATGGCGTGGCCCCCTCCCCAAAAACAACAACCAGCTTTGGAAAGCCAGTACTGGTTGTGCTAAATACAGGGGACAAATTATGTAGGGGTCCCCTGTATGAAGCACAACCAGCACTAGGCTTTTGAGAACCAACCCCTAAGTCACTTGTCCCCCGTATTCAGCGCAACCAGCATTGGCCTCTGAGCCAGTCCTGGTTCTGGAAATACAGGGGGAAAAATGCTTAGGGTCCCCCTGTATTTACCAGAACCAGCACCTGACTCTTTCTAGCAAGGGGTGATGCCACAGCCAGGGGAGCCCTCTTACCGGGCCCCCCAGTCAAAGCATCACTCCTGACCACTAGTCAGGCCAGACCGGTGATCCCTGGGGAGCTGAAGACCCCCACAATAAAGGGTTCCCCCTCTCCAGTGCACTCCAGGCACAGGCTGATAGTCCGGGGATATCCCCAGCACCCCATGGCGGTGGTTGCCGGGTTGATTATGTAAAGTGTGGCGCATATGAAATAATTAAAATATTGTCTTTTTCTGTGGAACTACATTGGACTCCATTGGACAGATTGGCTACAGGGATACATAGGTGAGTATGTGAGACAGTGTGTGCATGTATATTTTAATAACATTTTTCTTTTCTATGGTGTGTTCTGTGGTTTTTTAATATTGCTTTTGCTCTGTAACTACAGTTCCCAGCAGGCCCATAGTGCCCCGCATGCTGATACTTCTGGTTATCCAAGTACCAGCATGAGGGGAAGGCTTGCTGGGAACTATAGTTAAACAATATTCAACCTTTAATTACACCACACTTTACATAATTAGAAAAAAAGTGGTGCGCTCTGGGATAATTTTGGTGTACTGTCATGTATATTAGTTGCATGTCCTATTCCTTTGTAAATGTTTTAATCATATATCCTTCTGCTTAATCTCAGAGGAAAGTACCAATTTTTAATCTGTAGGTAGGGTGTTCTTTAAATAATGTCCATAAAGTCTGCATATAATGTCATCCCTGGATGGTAAACTCGTGATGTCTGTAGGATGGGTGTTCTGATAATGAAAGCTGATAGGAACGTGAACCTCTTTGCACTCCTATCTACCTCAAATATAATACATATGCATAGTATCAGGGACTTAGGTGAATACGATAATGCAGGATATGTTAGTGATGTAAGGCCCTGATTTAGAGCCGGACGTTCTGACAGAGCGCTCGCTCTGAATCAGGGCATCTTTTTTTTTTTATGGAGCGGCCTCCTGGCCGCTCGCATTGCTGTGGGTTGCCACCCACAGCTAACGCGAGTGGCCAGGATGATGGTCGCGATGGTCAAGACCATCGCGACCATCGGGCTTGCAATGAGACCCTTGTTGTAGGGTCTCATGGCCACAAGCCCCAGAGAGCTTTCAGCTCAAATAGAGCTGAAAGCTCTCCCACTGACATCACTTGTGCTGTCAGTGGGGCCGGCCCCAAATGGAGGCGTTCGCATGGGAACGCCTCCATTTGGGCAGCCACTCCCCCGGCCCGCACACCAAAGGGGGCGTGCTGTCACTCAACATCGACAGCACGCCCTCTTTGGTGCGAGGCCCGGAGCGACGGATTGCCCATCGCTATCTGGGTCTCGTGCATGCGCACGACGAAGCTGGTTCCGTCGTGTGCATGCACTCTGGGCCACCATCGACCCAGTTGCGAGCGCTCAGCGCTTGCGACCGGGTCAGAATCAGGCCCTAAGTACTCAACCAAATGATGCAATGCATTCCTGCTGGTACTCTTTAGTCCCGGTGCTTGTAGGGGCAGTGGTGAGGGTTGATATAATGTGAGTGAATGGTGTTATATAGATATACTATAGACTCCATTCTACTTCAACTGTTTTATTTCTCAAGTATAAACACTGTGACTCACCAGAGTCTTAATGATTTAAAACATCCATCTGAATTGTTGCACACATAACCTAATAAAAAATTTCAATAGTGCAATGCTGCAGATAAAGGGCCTGATTCAGAGCCGGACGCTATTTGCGCTCGCTCGTCCAGAAAATAGGGGTGGCTATTCAAATGAACCGTTCGCTGTTTCTGGTCTGTTGACGCCTATTGTTCTGAACGAGCGAACAAAACTTGCGGTCGTTTTTTGGGAAACTACGCCCCCTGGCCGCTCGCATCCTACGTCATGTCCGCTATTTATTAGATTAATCGAGTACATCGACCAGGGTATGAACTGCTCGCTATTCTTGGGGTTGGTTTTTGCTACCACAATTTTGCGAGCAGTTCTGGCTATAAAATAACCCAGTGACGTGGTCAATGACGCTGCTGTTTTAATTATGCACACCCATAAAACGCCCGTTTTGACCTTTAAGCACGCCTGCGATCGGATCTCCACTCCCCGTTTTCAAGCACCTTCCCCTGTTACCACCCACATACTCCTCATTCTGTCACTCAAAATAGCAGGCATTCGCTATTTTGCAAGCACAGGATTTTCGGCCGCACTGACTGGTTCGCGCATGCGTATTACGATCCGTACGCATGCGCAGTTGGACAAACATCGCTCGGAGCAAACGAGCGGCCACTTACGAGTGGCTCTGAATAAGGCCCAAAGTATTATATGATAGTATTGTGTTTGAGGGGTGTGGCCCAATCCAGACTTGGACTTTGTAAAGGGTGCCCACCCTTCTCCGTGATGTCCTTTATATATGGTGGTCAATTACCTCTGAATACGGTGCCGGTGTCCGTGTTCCCCGCACTTCCAGGTGCGAGTAAGTCATCATTGGTAAATTTTGGTCATGTTCCTCACACTAGAGCGCACGGTGATGTCTCCATAATGCCATTGCACATGTGCCGTCCTGGATGGCCATCTTGGCAGTGGTTGTGTCTATTGCAGAATGTTAGGTGTCTTCCAGCAGCAATCTTTTTGGTGGAACTTCTCTATGAACTTTAGAAATGTCTCTTAATGGTGGGCGGCCATCTTTATGGTTATTCATATATGTGGAAATTTACTCTCCTGTGTCCCCAGGGTGTTTGCATCGATTATCCCTATTACTAATAGGGGGTTCTATGCTGTCACTTATCTGGAGGTGTATAAACTGATCTTTGCATTCATAGTATGCTAAAATGAAAATCTCCTTAGACTTATTGTACCATTGCGCATGAGCCATCCTGGTTGGCCATCTTGTCAATGGTTGTGTCTAATGCAGAGGGTTGGGGGTCCTGTAACAGCCATCTTTTTGGTGGAACTTATCTATGGCCTTAACAAATGTCTCTTAATTGTGGGCGGCCATCTTTATGATTGTACACCCTATATGGAAACTAACATTCCTGTGTCCCCAGGGTATTTGTACTGATTATTCCTATTGCTAATAGGGATTTCTTGGTTGTCGTTTATCTGGTGGTGCATAATCTGATCTTTCTATTCATAGTGTGCTTAGATGTTAATATCATTATATACCAAAAGGTAATTGTGTTCCTACAGGTATATGGTTAGTAAAATATGTAGACTATGGTGGGATTTGAATACACTTATAATGGTATCAAGAACAGAACATCATTCCCAAAGAGCTCAGGTTAAAGAAAACACCAACACACAATCAAGGAAACAAAGAATTCACTAATAGATGGGAAGGGATACTTATACTACATAATCAACCTGTCACCCACCACCCAGGGGTGCCGGGGATATTCCCAGGCTATCAGCCTGGAGTGCCCTGGAGAGGGGGAACCCTATTTTTTGGGGGGGTCCCCAGCTCTCCTGGGATCCACAGCCTCGGCTGACTAGCAGCCAGGGGTGATGCTTCAGCTTAGGGGGCCCAGGTGAAAGGGCTCCCCTGGCTGTGGCATCACGCCCCCGCTAGAAAGGGTCCGGTGCTGGTTCTCATAAATACAGGGATATTTGATCTTTATAAGACATCTGTAGCTCTAGAGTGATAAATATATAATTTTTGATATTTCTTTCTGTTAGTGTTTTTGATGCTGTTTTGATTTTTGTCTGATTTTTCCTGTGTCTGTAGTTATATCTGTGTCTGTTAACGTGTTTCTGTGCTTTTATTTATATGTATGCTATTCTTATAATGTATCCAATCTAATCTTAGCTGACTCTTAGGTTTGTTAGATCAATAGCATGTTATTGATTGTTTGTTATAAGTACATTATTGTGCCCTGGGCCTGATTCAGAGCCAGTCGTAAGTGGCCACTCGTTCGCTCCGAGCGATGTTCACACATCTGCGCATGCGTATGGGTCGTAATGCGCATGCGGCAACCAGTCAGTGCGGTCGGAAATCAAGCGCTCGCAAAATAGCGAGTGCCTGCTAATTTGAGTGACAGGATGAGGAGTTTGTGGGTGGTAACAGGGGAAAGTGCTTGAAAATGAGGAGTGGAGATCCGAACGCAGGCATGCCAAACGGTCAAAACGGGCGTTTTAAGGGTGTGCATAATTAACAAAGCAGCATCATCGGCCACGTCACTTGGTTGTCTCTTAGCCTGAACTGTTCGCATGATTGCGGTAGGAAATCCAACCACAAGCACTGCGAGCAGTTCAGACGCCTTTCGATGTACTTGATTAATCTAATAAATAGCGGAGATGACGTAGGATGCGAGCGGCCAGGGGGAGTCTTTACAAAATAGCGAGTGCATGTTTCGTTTGCTCGCTCACACATAGAGGCATCAACAGACCGCAAAGAGCGAGCGCTCAATTTAAATAGCCAGCCCCTTTTTCTGAACGAGCGAGCGCAAATAGTGTTCGGCTCTGAATCAGGCCCTCTATTCACTATGTGTTTTGTTGTTGTGTTTTTTCTAGACTGTGTATACAGTATGTAACCTTGGTGATGGGAGCACTGTGATGAGTCATCATGTGATGACATCACATTGGATGCGCCGCCGGACCGGGTGCTGTGTCCCGACTCTGGAAGTGCGCTGCACTGGGTGTACCAGCGTGTATTTAAGGTGAGACTTTGCTTGATGTCTTTGTCGAAACTGCCACTAATACATAGGCACTGATATGTTGCTGCCACCTGAGTGTATTTGTATATGACTGGAGTGCTGCACCTTTGGATTCTATACATTACACGCTGTGTGGGCATCCAGCGGTCTATAAAGATTGGTACAGGGAGAGCCGGACTCTTTGTTACTGTATATATATACATATATATGTATATATATATATATATATGTGTGTGTGTTATTTTATTTAGAATCAATATAGCATAATATGTTTATAATTTTTTGTCTTATGTCTTGAAGAATAAATACATCATATTATCAGTGTTGATACAGTACTTTTGAGGCAGGTAATGAAAAAAGAAAATAAGACGTGAACTGAAGAATCATGTAACATTTATGCATTGCAACATGGCTTCTTTTATAATTATACTGTATGTAAAGCAGTAGTGAGATGGTAAATTAGTAAGTAACAATATCTTAAAAGAAAATCCAATTTCACTGAAGCTAGTTCAAACATTACAACCATCTCTAATTTATCTTGCAATAATTTATATGTTTTTAATGGATTTTTGTAATTTCCAAAAGGAAATGTACATTTAAAGGTCAGTTCCAACAAATCTGTATTATTTAATTCAAAGAACTACGGAAGGCTTGTTTGTGACTAATGTTGGTTTAATAAGTTCTCTGAATTCTATACACAGGTTACAGTATGCTTTGAGCAAGTGGATGGAAATGCAATTTGTTGACCTTTAAAAACAGGAAATCGCCTCACCATTAATTTGAATAAAAATAAATTAAATTAGAGTTACAAAACCTTGAGCAAGAAAGTCTACTACATACATTAGTTGAACATAAATAACAAAATGTTAGCTATACTTTACAAAATCATATTGGATCTGTACACATTTATTTTATTTGTAAATAAAGCAGCAAATTAGGGTTTTTAAGAAATAGTTTGTAATACTGTAAATACAGTAGAACAGCAAAACAATGAAATTAACTAATGTACCTTACAGTGGTCTGTTAACAACTACATCAATTATCACTAACATCTAGAAAATTTGAGAGTAATTTTAAAATATTTTAAACCAATTTCAAAATATTTTTAACCAATTTTTAAATATTTTGGAACTTTCTTTAAATTAAAAATTATTTACATGTGAATTGTCATGTGACTTGTAAATACTGTGTTAGTTTTTCTCCAGTGAAGTACATAGCTTTATATATAACAGTTGTTCATATTCAATAAAGATTAGATAAGTTGAGCATGTTTTGAGAAATATTAGATTTTGTATACTTTATAACAACATAATTTGTATGGTGTATATTACAGTAATTAACAGTTTATTATATTTGAAGTGGATTTGCTATTAATGCTGACAGATCCCAAAGCTGGTTATACTGGCATTACATGGTGTGTTTAATTTAATGGTGTGGTTTCATGAGGAAGTGCTGTGGGAGTTGGCTAAGGGATGGGAGTTTTTATTACGTTATTGTATCATGGATCAGGCCTCCTTGTTGTTTATTTCTTCTACAGGGAAGTGATGCTGTGAATTCATTGTGTTAAAGATTTACCTTTAAAGTATCACCTTAATTGCTATTTTAAATTGCAAGATTTCCTGTTTTTACTTTCCATTTTCTTATTACCCTCTGTTCTTATGCCTATTCCCTCTCAGATCCTTGCTTTGCGTTCTCTGTCTTAATAATTTCTCTCCTTTATTTACTTTTATTAGTCTTTTTGCTTTCTTTCTGAGTTACATTGCATGCTCCATTCAGAAGGCAAAATAAGTCCATAGGTCTGTTACCTGCAGGGAATCTTGTGGGAGAAGCTTGGCTTTCCAGGTGGCCTGCAGTGCCCACAAAAGGCATCCAGTCTGCTGTATTGACAAAGAGTATTACATCAAGAGTGTTAATGGGCATTCCCACAGACTACCTACTACTAACCATTTGTGCAGTATTCACCATCAGTGAGGAGAGAGGTGGGTTCCTTGGGTTAGATTTGGAGGCTCTTCTGGTACCGGCCCTACAGTTATGGCTTCTGATATGGTGTTTCCATGGGCTCAGTGCAGATTTAAACAGTTGAGGACTAGCAGTGATGGTAGCTGCCAGGATCTTTTTGATTGGATCTACAGCTGTGCCAGTCCTTGAGGGCTTGTTAGTTGGTGTGCCAGAGGAGATACTCCTAAGTCTCTCTGTAGGGGGCTTTCCAGAGACCCACATGTTGGATTTGCATTTGGTAGGCAGTCTGAAGGTCAATTACCCTGCTCCCTGACAGAGCACTTGTGTTTACAGATCTCACTCTGATGCGCTTGGGCATTTTCAGGTTTTCACCTAAGAAGATTTTGTTCATGATTTCACTGCTCATTCTGCCCAAATCTTTGGTGCAGCTTCCACACCTGCCTTACTGAGGCCCTCTGCCAGTGCTGGGTGTGTGTGACCATGGGTGCTGTGGTTGCTCCTATTCCTTTTACTTTTTACCTTGTTGCTGCTGTGGGAGCACTTGTGCCCCTTGCTGGGTCTTTGGTCCTCTTCATGGATTGGCAATTTTCTTTCCTTGCACCCAGGCTTCCCATTCCTGCTTGCTGTGCTGCCACCTCCCAATGTCCAACTGCTTCAGGATTAGTTCACTCTCTTCACTTGGCAATTGCTGTGGGCTTTGTGATATCCAGCATTAGACTCTGCTGCTGCATCCCCTGTTTTGTCTGACCCCATAGGTTAGTCTGTTGTTCCTTTTGTGACTGTTTCGACTTTTCCTGTTCCCTGTGTTGCACCTGTTGTGAATTATGTTGTCTCTTCTCCAGCCATTCAAGCAGTGGCCAGTTGGATGGTTACAAGAGTCAGGACCAGTCTGGGACCAGTCTGGGACTTCTGTTGAGTAGTGCCCTGCTCTCCCTCGTCAGTGGGTTACCCTGGAGGAGTCCTCCTTTAGTAAAACTACTTCTACATAGTGTGGATGGCTCTCTGTAAAGGTCTGAGGAGAGATGCTGCAGTGTCCAATAATTGATTCTGGTGTTCTAGGAGCAGTAATAGGACTAGTGTTAACACAGATGTCCACCCTAATATGGGTATGGTTTATTATGGCAACACTACAATGTGCATAATGTGAGAACCAGAGTGTGGGTGAATATTAGAAAAGAGAAGTTCATGAACATATTTGTTGTCATGGTGCAGGGAAAGAAGTATCTGGTTGCCACAAAAGCTAAGGGTGGTAATATGGAGAATTCTTATAAATAACATTTTATTGAGTAGAGGGAATGTACATCTTCACTGTCTACTACCTTGAGACATGTCCATTGGATCAAGTTAACATGATTTGGTAACCCCACTTGATCCACATCAGTTTCCACTCTTCTAGGGGCCTGGTCTAGCACATGTATGGTTGAGAGTTTCACTTGAAGCAGGACGGCATGTCCATCATAGATTTTGGTGGTCAGGATGTAGAGGTGTGATTGGATGCAAACCAGCCAGGACATGCATTTCCTGAAACTCTTGGCTCGTGAAGCTTGAGCAGGCTTCTGCAGGCATGGTCATGTCTCACTATTTTATACACTTGTCTGCTTAAATTAAATGAGATCTGGGGTGTGGGTTGCAACTGCAGCTTTTTTTCCAGATCTATAGGATATGGGGCCTCTATGGATGATATGTGGTGTGCTGGCCAAAGGCACATGGAATGGGTGAGGAAAGGTTTTACCAAATACTTGTTTTTTTTGCACTTTTACCTATCATTGTGGTGTTTGAGCTGTGGGAGTAGTGTTTGCAAAATAAAAGCATATTTTGGTGTGACACTTGAGAGTGGCCATGACTATATGTAGACAACTGTTTTCCTCACTGCCAGTGGTGCACCTGATGGGGGACTTGGCCTTTTGTTTTAATAAAGTCTGTAAGATAAGACACAAGATTGGATATTCAAGACTTTAATTGCACCACTTGTGCTAAAAACCTGTATAGATTATTACCCCGCATGTCTTTACAAGATACTATTATCACTTTTTTCTGGCTTTGCCAATCATTGATATGCAGTATCCAATATCTCAGATCCTGTTAAACCCATTTGCATATTAATACATGTATTCATTTGTGTGTTTCCTTTTTCTTGCTATTTTCACCTATTCCCCACTACATACTCCAAGCCACTTAACCATTGCAACACAGTACACATAAAAAAGTGGATAAAGAAAAAACACAATAACAAAGCATATAATTATTATAACAACAAATAATATATTTCACAACACCCATCAACAAAAGTAGGTACAACACTGTGTTTTCTCAACAAACTATTTATTCCAATTACATGGTATATTTCCATGGATGAAGATGACTTTTCCTAAGGGACATGTAAAAAATAAAGTGGTGAACAAGAAGTCTGGGGGTATTAAATAAAGCATTACTATTACTATTTTCTTGTAATGTTTTCTTTCCAGGTGCACTAGAAGTGCCAGTGGGCCCTGTCTGCCAGGGCATGATGGCACTTTTGGTTCCCCAAGTATATTATTAGTATTGTTATCAGTGGCGTCACAAGGTGGGTGCGGGGGGTGCGGCCCGCACCCGGGTGTCACCCGCCGAGGGGTGACACCAAGGTGCAGGCTCCCCCTCAGTGACGGGAGCCGGGTGCTGCACTATAGCATTAAGTGCAGCGCTCGGCTCCTGTCAGTGAGGGAGCTGGCACTGTCCATGCCCGCACCTCCTGCACCCCCCACGCCATTGATACATAATGTATCATACATTTTTTTTTACCGCGGCCACGGCAGGGTAAGCGCCGTGAGGCCACGCCCCTCCCGAAGGTCCAATATGTGAGGCCACGCCCCCAACACACCCCCTCCTGAAGACCACGCCCCCATTTCGGCGATTGTGATGTGCAAGGTGTCCCTCCCCGCACCGGGTGTCACCGCGGGGAAGGACGCCACTGATTGTTATATATTTTTAAGAATTTATTTACTGTTTCAAAGAAAAATTAATCAAAGCATATGTGGTACCCCACTAGGGTAATGCTGGATCTTTGGATCTGGCCACCCCGCAACCCCACTAACATACCCTGTACCTAGATTTACAGGGGTATCACATTTCAATGTGACTGTGGTAAGGGCACTGCAGGGGTTAACCTGGTCAGCCACCTTTCACTTGCACTGCACAGACTTCATGGAGCCACAACACATGCATAGCCAGAGACTGAAAGTGAAACTAAGGAGTAGAAGGCTGGAAGCTAAAAGAAGAGCAACAATGTTAGAGAGCTGCATGATCGCAGGCTGTGGTGACCCGTACATAGATAAAGAGTGGGTTCCTGGCAACCATGACTGACAGCAAGAGGTACCAAAAAGTGGCTACTGACAGTGTTGAAGGTCCCTGAGATGCTTCAGAGCAGAGCAGCCAGCAGAGCCGCATAGTGGGAGCCTGCGACTGAGAGGCAGAACAGTGGTGGTGACAGAGGGGAGCACTGCCAATTCATATAGAACTGGGGCACCCTACAGGAGAGGAAGAATGCTGTGTAGGAGAAAGACAGGATAAGCCTGAGTTAGGCAGCTCCAGCTAAAAGGGACATAGGGCCTAATACAGCAGTGCCCCTGCAGAATGGTTCTGCAAGCCTACATGTAAACTGGCAGCAGACTGTCAGTGATTGACAGTCTGTTGCCATTTGTGGGCAGGAAGGGGGCGGTGATGGCCTCCGTTTCCTGAAATGGAGGAGTGTCACCACTATTGGAGGAGAGGATAGAGGCCAGGATCTCAGTCAGCTCACCTCTTCTGTGCAGCTGCGATGGCCGGCTGCATGACCCCGTGGGTCTCCTTAGCCGGCCGATGGTTTGCAGAGTATCTGATGCTGTGTTGGACAACGCAGCTTGGATACGTAATGCAGCAAGGGGACTTATGCCTGCTGTTGCATTACCATATCAGCATAGACGGAATAGCTAAACAGCTTGCGTGCAGCTTAGCTATTCTGTCTGAAGCTGAATCAGGCCCATAGTTTGTGTGTGTTGCCAGTCAGAATCTGTTCAACTCCAGCCAGTGAATGAGGTCAAAGCCAGTGTGAGAGCTCTCCAGCTACTTTTAGCATCAGCCAGCATGGGAGAGTAACAGCCATTGCCAATGTAAGGGGATCCAGTCAGTTCCCCCCATGGAGATACAGCCAGCTCATGGAAAGTGGTGAGACCTACCTTGTTTTACTTTACAACTGTGCACAAGCAGTGAAAACAAAAGACATACATTGACCCCTATACTCAGTGAGGCAGCCAGAATCAAAGCCCCTAAGAAGCCTGTTAAGGATTCTGTTGTGAGATAATTTCCTTCAATTTGAGCGCTCCATTTTGTGGCCACTTGGGGTAATACCAGGACATTAGTTAATATCTGAATTCTCAGAAGGGGTTCAATTGACTGTGGGCCTGATTCATTATGGATCGCAACTGTGATTGCAATAGCGATTACGCACGCAGTCTCACTGTGACAGTATGCTAATCCATTGCCATTCCTATGCCATCGCAGCACAACATAAGGACGCCCACTTTACCTTACACACACCTGTAATGTTTAGCAAGACCATCAGCAAAATCTAGTACTGCAATATTGTGAAAGCATTATAACTCAAGGTACGAGATTATATTTTAGGCATTTTCTGTATACAAGTGAGAGTAATCTTATGCAAGCGAGTAACTGTTTACTGCAATAGAAATATATTGTTTTCTGCAACGTTACCTCACTCAAGACACTGTCCTAACAGGAAGTAGTTAAATTACAGATGCCTGGGATGCCTTCTGTTGAAATCCAAGCGTTGGAATACTGACCCAGGATTTAACATAGGTGATTAAATCCCAATGCCAGCCCACAAACCGACACCGGAACCCGACAAACGGTATCCCGATCAAAGGTAAGCCTGCGCGAGACCCAGCTAGTGATTTTGATCGACAGCTCGCACCGTTTTGGAGGCGTGGTGTGTTGGTGGCTTCACAAATGGAGGCGTTCCCATGCAAATGCCTGCCATTTGTGGGCGGCCCCACTGACATCACCAGTGATGTCAGTGAGAGAGCTTCCGGCTCTATTAGAGCCAGAACCTCTATGGGGCTTGCGGCCATGAGACCCTACCACAAGGGTCTCGTTGCAAGCCTGATGGTCGCGATGGTCTTGACCATCACGACCATCATCCTGGCCGCTCGCAATAGCTGTGGGTGGTCACCCACAGCTATGCAAGTAGCGCGGAGGCCGCTCCAGAAAAAAAAAAGCTCCCTGATTCAGAGCGAGCGCTCTTTCAGAGCGTCCGGCTCTGAATCAGGGCCAGTGTCCACTCCAGGTGCACGTTGCTGATCAGTGAGGATGGCATATTTAAATTTTGAAGAGCTACATTTTAGAAGTGATGTATTGCTATAGCTACTGGACAGTAGCTATGGCAATACATCATGTCTAAAATTTTGCCCATTAAAATTAAAATATGCCCCCCTAACTGATCAGCACCCTGCACCTGGAGTGAACACTACCAGCCAGTCCCCACTGTCTCCCCAGCCAGCACTCTTCTGTCTCCCCAGCCAGCCACCTTTTGTATCTCCTGCCAGCCCGCCTTCTGTGTCACCAGCCACCCTCCCTTCTGTCTGTCAACAAGTACAAACATCTGCTTCTCCATAAATTCTGCCATCTTCCTTTGTAAATGTATGTGTTTTGGTAGAAATCTAGATGCACTTCTGTTAATTGAATCTCATGGTACCACTGTCTTTTTTGCTTTTTTTAATGAAGGTATTTTTGTAGAGAGGAACAATTGACACATCTCTGTATAACTAACAAGGCTCAGGAAGAAAATATTTTCTTCTTTTTGAATTAGTTAATACAATTTGTGTCAGATAGAATAATTCATCATTACTTGCTTCCTCACATTTCTTATTTAAGTTTGTTCAACCAAACCAAACTCAGACAGAAATGTATTCTGCTCATAGGGATTATCCAAGCCCTCCAAATCATTTTAAAATATGTTACAAATATCAACTATTTAATTATTAATTTGTCTACTCATTGTTCATTCAGTACCTAATAATAGAGAGACATGCCTAACTACCGTATCTAATAGTTTCACTGGAAAAGCCCATTAGACAAATCACATGGCAAAGATGTAAAAAAAACTATTAAATATAAATACTAAATATTGATTTAAAGAATGCCTTGTCTGGCCACTAATTAATAAAATGTCAACTTTCCAAATTTTAACAAAATAAAGCCTTTCATAATATTTTCCTGATTAATTAACAAGATAAAATCTTTTTACACTGATATTTAACTTCTAGCTGAAAGGACTGTGATTTTGCTTCTCATGCAGCATTTCAAAATATACCTTTGATCAGCCAGAGCAGTTCCTTTGACCTAAGACAGGTTTTAGCTCACTAGCTGACTGGGAAAGAAGTACTTGTTCCAAAATGTCATGTTAACCTACTAAAAAGACAGAGTAAGCTACAGTATGCAGCCACAGGAGGAAAACCACTTCTGCATTCATGCTGCTAGCAATACATATTTTTTTAATATTTGGGGCATTTTTCACAAACCAAGCAGAACTTAACATAATTATTTCTAAGCATATAATTGTGGGACTTTTTATCAAGTTTATATAAAACTTCAGAGACAAATATCACCCTTTTCAAGATGTCAATAATATTAGCTAATGATAAATATTAGAGAATACACAGTACAAAATAACAAAATAGCTAACATTAAAAATCCCAAGGAAAAAAAGAAAACAAATAAGTGGTTTCAGTAAAAAATTATTATTTTCCCCCAGTCTTCCACTTTCAAGTTTAAAGGACCAGGGGCCTGATTCTGAGTAGCATGCTGCAGCCACTTAACATTTTTTTGCCATTGTGGCATCTGTGACTTTATGCTAATACTAGTATCAGCCCTTCCCCTAGTGTACAAGTGTGCATCTTAATGTGCAAGGACTGAGATACCCACTTTGAGCATCTTTAGGCATTTAGGCACTGTAATAATGTTTGGCACATCTTGAGACTCCACCAGCAGTGCACCATGAAAACTTGCCCCTTTCCCATGCTAGGTGCAGATTTTCCATCAGAGTATGCTCTCCAATGTGAATGATTATGTGTCTGAGTTTGCAACCAGTTAGGTAACACACCTGTAACACTCTGATAACATGCCTATAAGATGGACTATTTTCATGTGTCTGAATAGCCACCTCCCAGGCACCACCCAGGAACACCCAGCACATTTCCAGTACATTCCTCATACCGTGTGTCTCAATCACAACTGTGATCTGTGCACATATACAAAGTGTAATGCATGGGCCATACAAGAGTGTAGATCATGTGGAGTACCAAAAAATGTATCAACTTTGTGAACATCAGCATTGTGTGTGACTCAGAATCAGTCCCAGACCCTAGATGTCACTCACATTGCACAAGGGAAAACAAAATTGATCAACAAGACAGTATATTTTCATATACCTGTAGAACAATTTATTATTTCAAAATAAATATTATAAAATCAGATACCTGCAAGAATGTCTTACAATCCAATCAGGACCACAGCAGGGGGATTGCTGGTAGGGTGATTGTAGGACATTGCCTCTAAGGAAGCTGTCAATACACAGCATTAGCCTCTTTGTCCTTGAGTTACATAATAAATGAAGATGGTTGCTATCTGCTCTTACTACGGAAACAGCATTTACATTAATCTCCAGTTGTATACTAGATATTAACACCAGTCCTTTCCAGCTGAGAGTGACTAGTTGAGGGATTCAACAATCACCAGCTTGGGACTGCACAGGCTGCAGGAAATCTCCATCCCGTAGGAGTTACTATATTATCCCTTTACTCTGGCACCGGTAAATATTTACAGCAAAGTAAAGAGACTTTTTTACTTTAGAGAGAAAGCAACCTATTTTTTAAACAACTCATTACCTGAACTTTATATAACATTTCCACCTATATGAGATATTTACCTTTATATTTTGTTTTATGCTATGCTGCTTTTAGAAATAATGCTTTAGGATACATATATATATGTATGGAGATGATGGAAGGCACTCTACAAGCTGGTAGTCAACATTTCAGAGTGACCTCTGTCATCAAGACTATAAAGCAGAAATGAGAAACAAACATACAATAAATACTTTATGAGCTCATCAGTATGACATGTGCATACAGTTTCAGTGCCAGCTGAGACCCGGTAATGTCACAAGCGCAACCCACAGACGACAGGGGAGAGTGGTGCGGAAACTCAATGCAATGGAACCAGCAAAATAGTTTTGCCTCTGAATAGGTGTCGAAAAAAAGTGCAGAATTGGTGTTTTGGTGTGCAAACTTTGGAAAACCTCCAGGCACCCTTGTGACAGTCCTCCAAAGGTAAACTGCATCAAAAAAAGTTTAAAAAATACTTTACAACACCACAAAAGAGTGCTTTAATTTTGGGGGTGAAAAAGTCCAAAGTTGGGGAACAAATTTAAAAACTAACGAAATAGACTCCAGGGAGGTCCCCATGTAAGCCCCATGTGTTTTTAAGTTTGCAAGTGGATGCAGCAGGTGGATATTTTAAGTTTTTTAAAACTTCACATTAGCAACTTTAAAATATGCTAGCACCCATTTTCGGGTACTCCAAATTTGCTGGGAGTATTCATTTACTTAAAAAAACTGCTAAATGCTATTCTTCACCACTTCTGCAAAGATACAAATCAGCAGCTATTGAGAGCATTTAAGTACCCCAAATACCTTCAGCAGGCCTATTCAGGAGTATCTATAGTGATCCCCAATGTCAGTGCATCTTTTGGGGGGTGTCAGGCTGATTTCCCCAAATCTGACAGCACTTTTCGCCTGTTTGCGCTTCGCTGGCTTCTGTTTTCATAGATTTCTAATTGAATACGGTAATAAGCGGGGATGATCGTGATACTTTATCACACGAAAACTAGTGATGTTGGCGAAAAGTCCAGCATGCGAAAAGTACGGGACCTAATTGAATATGCCCCTAAGATTGGTTACACCATTGCACTGTTTTTTTGATATATGTGTGTGTCACCTGAATAATAACTTATCTAAAATAAAAACATGGAAACATAATTTCATGGAAAAAGTCAACTATTTTTTGATAATCAAATTAATGGTACTTTAAGTTAGCAAGGAAAGGATAATTGGCCATGTGAGCAAGCCAAACCAATGCAACTGTATCCCTGGAAGGATGATATAGCCTTTATATGCATAACAATGAAGGAGAGAGCACCCAAACAATCTAGCCATACCCAAGGCCACACATCTGCTATTCTTTCCATGTACAACATGGTTTTGCTTACAGAACCACAGCTCACCATCTTATTACAACCTTTATATATTGGGCATAAACAAAAACAGAAGTGTTAGGGGTTTATTTATGAAGTGTTGAGTTGTAAAACCCAAGTGTGCTACTATGGCAGTATTGTGTAAAACACAAAAACACTTAAATAAGTACAATAGATGTGAAGATACACAAGTTGAAATATAGTAAATAAATGACACCACAGCAGTAATTGCAATAATTATATTGAATATATTTTATATAAACCGAACAGCATATCACATAATTCTCCCTATTATGTTTACTCCCCTAGAAAATAAACATCATATAATCAGTCATGGAATTTTAATCTAAATCAGTTCCTTAAGACAAAATACAGGGCAAAGTGATCCCAAGTTCCAGCAAGAGCAATGGAATTAAGAACTTTTGTAAAGTATATTAGGGTAAAGCTTTTTGCAAAAAAACCTCCTATTTTAACTAGAGATGTGCACTGACCCCCGTGTTTTGGTTTTAGTTTTGGATCTGGATCTCTCCTGGTTTTGGATCTGGATTGGTTTGGCCAAAACCTCACCTCCGTGTTTTGTTTTTTGTTTTTGGGTTTGGATTTTTTCTTAAAAAATCATAAAAACTGCTAAAATCACGTATAATGGGCATTTTTTTGTTCCTACAGTATTATTAACCTCAATAACATTTATTTCCAGTCGTTTCCAGTCAATTTTGATAACCTCACATCTCACTATATTGTTTTCATCCAGTTTAGGCCCAAAATTTGCACCAAGCTAGCTGGCTGACTAAGCAGTAGCAGTGGGTGGCACAAACACATGACAGTTTAACTTCAAACATGGCACATCAGGAAACACTTTTATTATTCAAGAGAGGTGTGAGGGAGTTGGAGTATGTATGTAGTTGAAGGCAAGGAAGGGACAGGAAGGGGTGATTGGTAGTAAATTTCATTTCAGTTTTTGATTACGAAGAAAATTTTTGAGGGAGAAGGGGAGGAGGCATTTACAAAAAAAATGTATACATTCATATCAGTCCTTGCCACAGAATAATACTTGAGCATGGCTTCTGCTGCTGGGAGTGGGTTTTCTCATCCCAGAAGGGGACCATAAAGACTTCTAGTAGTGCTTTCCACATGGAAAAGCATTTCCCAACCTGTACAGGGATATTAAAAAAACAGAGTTAGTAAAGCTGGACATCCACTATACAATTTTCTGTCAGATATCTGTCCAATCTGGCTGGTTGGAATGAAAACCTGGCAATGTATGGAGCAAATGACAGTCAATCATATGGTCCTAAACACTGAAAAAAGGACACTTTTTTTCAAATTGGTTAAATTTGTGTTTTTTAACTAATTTGTCTGAACAACCATTTTTAGCTATTTTCCAGTGTTTGTGAGCAAATGGATAATTGTCATTTGCTCCCATACATTACAAGGTTTTCATTCCAACCAGCCAGACTGGACAGATATTTTACAGAAAATTGTATAGTGGATTCCCAGCATTAGTAGCCTCAAGCATAAGATCTATGATTTAAGGCAGGGGTAGCCAACCCTGAGAGCTACCAACAGAGCATGTATTCCAGGTCTCCTCACAGAATAATAACTGTAATAATTAACTCCACCTGTGGATCTTTCCAAATGTTTTGATGAGTAATGAATACACCTGTGCACTAGTTAGGTGGTCTGGAAAACATGAACTGTTAGAAGCTATCGAGGACCAAGGTTGGCTACCCCTGATTTAGGCCTTACATTATGTCTTTCTTGAGAATCCTCTGCCTGCTACAGTGGCTAGGAGTGGATTTTCATCCCAGAAGGGGACCAGGAAGAGTGCTTCCAAAAAGAATTGATTTAAATAATCCTTTGGATTAGCAAAAGTAAAGGCATTTCCCAACCTGTACAGGGTTAGTTAGTGGCCTTCAAACTGCCATTGTTCCCACTGTCCACATAGTCATATTACTTAGATATGTGAACAAGTGGAACAGAGCATTGAATGCAACATTTCAGTTTAAGGTTTAAGTTTTATGTTGTGTCTTTCTTGGGAATTCTTGAGTGCCATGCCTGCTTCAGGGCATGGATTTTCATCCCAGAAGGGATGAAGACAATTTTTTTTTCTTCCCACAGATCTGAAGAGAAAGTGATACATGTAAATAACTACTGGCAGGAAAAAGAAGCAATTTGGTGGTAATTTTACTTTTACTAAAGTTTCTAAAAATTAAAAGTGTTCATGTTGCCCATAGAAGCCAATCAGATTGTAGTTATCATTTCTCTATTGCATTCTAGAAAATGATAGACAGGATCTGATTAGTTGCTATGGGCAACATGAACACTTTTCATATTTAGAAACTTTAGTAAAAAAATATACCCCTTGGAGGCCCTTACACAAAAAAACGCCTTTGCTTTATTTGAGCTGCCCACATTCTAGTGTGTACTCAGAAAGAGTTTTTAGCATAGCCGGGAACCTTGTCAGTGATCGGCCTGAGACTACTTCCCCAAAATGTGTAAAAGATTATGAGCATCAAAATTAAATACAAATTCTATGAGAAAAACCTTTACCATCAATTACGTGCAAAAATTACAGAGGCACCTGTAATAGTGGATTCCAGTGGGGACAAATTAATATTGTGTGAAGAAGATGATTTAATCATCACCCCAGATTAGACCATCACCCAAGCCTATATCATCATCCCATCCTGTTTTGTGTATAAATTGGGGATTCATTGTCCACTTTAGTGGATGTGAGCTCCATTTTTAGTCAATATCATCACCACACCCCCTGCACATCTTCTGGACTGGGCTACAGGAGAAACAGCAGAACTCTGGAATATGGTTGTATGGAGTTGACTCACTGAAAGTCACGTAGAGTTGCCATAGGTAGGGAGTAGGGACACTATAATCAGATAACACAGTTTTAGCTGCTTTATTCAATTTTTTTAAACCATATCTTCTATTTTCACCTTTGAAAATGTTTATGCAAATCTCAGCAGAGGCATTTGTGATGCCATGGCTAATGCACCCACACACACACACACACACACACACAAAAACCCACATTGATTGATTTATTTTTTTTTGGCACTTGAGAGGGAGAGCACCCGAACAATGCAGCAGCCTCTTGATAAACAACACAGACAGCACAGCACCCCTGCGCACCTATGTTGCTGATAAACGTGGCTAATGCACACATAAAAAAACTGTGGGTGAACCCCTGAAAGAGACAGCAGCCCCTTGACAGTCAGCAGCACAGTACCCCTGCGTACCTCCGCCAATGACAGGTGTGGCTAACATGCACACAAAAAAATATATATATTTGAACACTGGAAGCGAACCTCTGAAAGAGACAGCAGCCCCTTGACAGACAGAAGCACAGCACCCCTGCACACCTATGCCGATAACAAGTGTGGCTAACAAGCACACAAAAAAAATTGTTTATTTTTGGGGGGCAGCAGCCCCTTGACAGACAGCAGCACAGCACCCCTGCGCTCATACGCCAATGAAAGGTGTGGCTAACATGCACACACATTTATTTTTTTTATTTAACACTGGGTAGGGAGTAGGGACACTATAATCAGAGAACACAATTTTAGCTGCTTTATTAAATTTTTTAAACTATATCCTTAATTTTCACCTCTGAAAATGTTTATGCAAATCTTAGGAGAGGCATTTGTGATGTCATGGCTAACGCGCACACACACACACACACAAAAAACACATTGATTGATTAATTTTTTTTTTTTGGTACTTGGGAGGGAGAGCAGCCAAACGAGGCAGCAGCCTCTTGATAAATGACACAGACTGCACAGCACCCCTGCGCACCTACATTGCTGGTAAATGTGGCTAACGCGCACACAAAAAAAACTGTGGGTGAACCCCTGAAAGAGACAGCAATTGCTTCCTTTTTCAGTTAGGTGTACGACCGAGCGGCCGCTTACTACCAACTCTGAATGAGGTCCTGTATGTATAAAGCCTGGGAAGGATTGAAGCAAACCATTTGTCCTTGAAGTCCAAAGGAGGGATTAAACACATTTAGAACACCTATATATGAACCATAAATTGATTTTAAACAGCACTGTAGTCAGCATAACTATGTGTACAGTAGTTGCAACATTAGATGTGGAAATAAAAAGAGAGTTTCATATTCTGTCTGCTCTCAATTAAGTTGGGTTTAGTGTCTAGCCCCCTTACTTGCAAACAACCACCCTCGGGAGTGCAGAATGGTGGAGAACCAACAACTCGGATCTGCCTCGGATCCCTGTAGTTCAGGCGAGTTCGGATCTCTGAGATCCGAACCCGCTCATCCCTAATTTTAATGTAAAGCGCAGCTGGTATGTCTGCATGTAGTTGAATGATAAATCAGCTCTAATATGAACCCTATATCCACCATTGGACTAAAAACATATGTACATTGGAATATTAGGTTGACCAGCAATATTATTCTTAAAACATCTATATGCCCAAATGTTTAGGACAGCTAAAAAAAATCTCTGATATTCCTACTGCATTTATACATAGCAATCTGCAAACAATAATCAGGATTATCTCCAGCCAGCAGAAGTGTATAATATTTGGCATGTAATAGTTGGTGTTATAATATAATAGACAGTGTAACACTTGTGTAGTAGGGAATCAATATGTAATGCTGGCTGTCTGGATGCCTCCTGTCACATTACTGACAGCGGTATCCTGATGATTGGTATCCCGACAGGGGTCGGGTAAGTATACTTACCATCCCCCTTCTCCCCCTAACCCTGCCTTATTGTAGCCTAACCCTAACGCTCCTTACCCCAAATTCTAACCCTAACCCTCCCCGTTAGTGCCTAAACATAAAGGTGCCCACAGACATAGCAATATTTTACCCAATTTGGACGATTTCGATGAATCGTGATGACAAATCTTGTATTATATTACCAAATCATGAGTGTCCATTCACGATCACGATCACGATGCGCGTCCCGGCTAGTCATACATCGCATCTTCAAATCTGTCGTGCTGTAGGGCACATTTGCCAATCTGGGACAATCATGAGTGGGTGCCTATCATGAGTAGTTTTTTTTACTCACGATGTATCTCACGATTCATCATACATTGTGGAATTTGACAGACAGGGCCCGCTACACGCCCATCCACCATCTTGTGCAGCATCGTGAATAGAAGGATAAGGAAGCATGATTGGGAGCCTGTACACTGAAGTCTGGATTGCAGTACTTTGGTGAGTATTGGTATTGTATTAATGCAAGCCCACTGCCCACCAATGTGTGCCACCCACCTGCCCAACAATGTGTGCCGCCTACCTATAAATGCAAGATCCAGCCACCACCCACCGGAATGAGGTGGGTGTTGGCTGGGTCATGCATTAACCTCCCACTGCCCACCAATTTGTGCCACCAACCTACAAATGCATGACCCAACCACCACCCACCAGAATTAAAATCCTGAAAAAAACATTTTAAAAAATCTTGAAAACTGTAGAAATAAACATTAAATTTTACAAAACAATTTACAATTATAGCTTAAAAAAATGTCCTTATTATTTTTTCTTCATTGCAATTTCTATGGATAGTGAATGCAAGTTTGTGACTGGATTCCTCAAGATCCTACAGTCAAAGGAATGTCTATGGCGGATATCCAGTAGACAATACCACAACAAGTCTAAGAAATTGGCAGCTTTGGGGGTGTTGTTGGACTACACCAAAAAGTTAATTGCGGATGCTGACCACAAAATCCAGAACCTGTGTACCCTCTACATAAAGGAGAAGAAAAAAGTGGACGATTCAAAAAGCTGCAGAGCAGGCACCGACCACATGCACCAGCCAATACTGTCGTAATATCACCTGATAAGCTTCATCAGCGAACAGGAGCCACTACACCAGTCTGTCGTCCTGATGGCCAAGCACAAGGGAGAAGAAGAAAAAGAAATGATGGGACCGTCTAAGGAAATTTTGGTAAGTAGAGACACTGGCCCTGATTCAGAGCTGGATGCTCTGACAGAGTGTTCACTCTAAATTAGGGACGTCCTTCCTAATTTTAGAGCGGCCTCCTGGTCGCTCGTATAGCTGTGGGTGACCACCCACAGCTATAGCGAGTGGCCAGAAAGATGGTCGTGATGGTCAAGACCATTGCAACCATCGGGCTTGCAATGAGACCCTTGTGGTAGGGTCTCATTGCTGCAAGCCCTGGAGTGCTTTCGGCTCTATCAGAGCCGAAAGCACTCCCACTGACATCACTTGTGATGTCAGAGGGGCCGGCCCCAGATGGTAGGCGTTTCCATGGGAACGCCTCCATCTGGCCAGCCATGCCCCCGGCACGCCCACCAAATGGGGTGTGCTGTCACTCACCATCGATGGCATGCCCCCTTTGTTGTGAGACCCATAGCGAGGGCTTGCCCGTCGCTATCTGGGTCTCGCGCATGCGCACGACGGAGCCGGGTCCGTCATGCGCATGCGCACTGGGCCAACATCAACCCGCTTGTGAGCGCTCAGCATTCATGAGCGGGCCTGACTCAGGCCCACAGTTCATAAACCAAAACTTTTTATTGTTTTTGTAGCTCAATCCCAATTGTCCACTATAGTCGTTTATCTCACAAACAGTACTCCTGCCATTGCACCGCACCTGGTCCATTGAAATAGGCCATATACTCCTCCCTCACTTCTTTGGCACGTGCTGTCGATGTTGTAGGAATTTTTGGTGCAGACACTGATGTAAACTGGGCAATCTCCTCCGAATGTCCTGCATCTTCTGTTCTAGCTGGGACTGGTCCTCATTGTGTAGTTTTCCTTCGCAGAATGTAATGCAGCACACAGCATGCCACCACGACCCAGTCTATTTTCTCCACATGTAGGTTTAAGGCGGTGTGGAAAATGCAGAACCTGTTGCTAAGTATTCCAAATGCATTTTCCACAATGCGCCGTGCCTGGGATAGACGATAGTTGTAGATCCTCTTCTCTCTGGCCAGGCCCCTCAGTGCAAATGGCTTCATCACATGTTCATGTCACGCAAAAGCCTCATCTGCGACGAAAACTTAATTTAGGCCATGCTTAGTCTCGTCCAGTGATGGCAAGTTGAGGGTTTTGTTGGACTTATTTCTCCAACAAGCAGAACGCATCCTTCAGAAACCGCCGGATGATATCGACGATTTTACAGCACATATTAACAGTCAAATGAGAAAAATGGATAAGCTAACTAAGACAAATTTCCACAGGTTCGTCTATGAGCTTTTAATTAGGTCGCTCAATAGCAATTTACATGACTCAACTTACATTGCAGACCCACTTCTATATTCACCTGCCCCAACTGCCTATGTGAGGCCCCCCCAGACCAGTTGGAGATTACTCCCCACCCAGCACCCCAACCACAAGTCAGACCATTTATAATGCTCTGCTGGAGTAAGAGGAAGATTTGCCACATTACTCATAGTTTTTAGTTTTTTTTTCTTATTATTGTTGCCTGTGCTATCACCAAATTGTATCACTCCCAATAGGTGCTGACTGTACGGTATATGGTGGTGATGATGCTAATTGGACAAGGTCACTACACACATGGCGCAAGTACAGATTGATGGAAGCCAGGGCCACAATCTGTACTTGTGCGATGTGTGTATTGGCCTGTTCTATCTGGTGTCTGACCTACCGTACAACATACAGCAGCCTACCTATTGAGATTGATAAAATTTTGTGATAATGCTGTTTTGTACAATTTATATACATTTTTATTTTATATATTAAAAATAACAACAAAATATGTTATTGCCTACAGTTCAGTGCACAGTCTTGCTAATGCAGCCTTATTGGCTGTCACAGTTATAGGAAAGAGTTTAAATAAAAACAAACTAAAATTGTTATTGACTACTGTGCAGTGTTATTGCTACAGTGGCTGTCAGTTATTATAATGATTTAAACCTAAAAAAAAATAATTGACTACTGTGCAGTATTGTTGCCACACAAATCTTAATGACTGCTATACAGCACAGTCTTGTTAATGCTGCCTTATTGGCTGTCACATTTATTATACAGAGTTATATTTAAAAGAAAACAAAGAAAAAAAATTAAAATTGCAATACTGGTACTGCAGCACTTTAAAGATACTTGCAGGTCTCCAGGATGATGAGGTGAGATGAGTGTCCCAAACTTCAGGTCTTCCAATGACCTTCCTATAGCCAGGTACCTCAGGGTAGCCACCAGCCTCTCTTCAGCAGGGATTGCCCTCTGACACCTTGTGTCTTGCCTCTGGATGTGGGGGATCACCAGATGCAGCAACTCCAGGAGGGTGGCATTATCCATGCGCTGGTAGTTGCGGTAGTCATATGGGTTGTTATCCTTGATCTCGATCAGCAGGGACATGTGAGAGCAAGTATCCCTTTACTGCAGTAACTCTTTGGTCCAGCATGCTCTCTGCCTCCTTCGCTGGGCCCTCTCCTGGATCACCTTGACCCCAGCTTGGGCGACCAACACTTTATACTGATAGGGATGCATCAGCACAGAATGCAGGTAGCACACACTTGCAGGTAGAAGACACTTTGTAAAAATACAAAGCAGAGCACAGTAGCAAATGTACAGGGTTCAGCAGGTATACACCTAGCCTCGCTAGTAGCAGAGCAGAATGTGCACAGGGTTAAAATGGCGCCTGCTTTTTATACCCCCTAGCTAGCCCCACCCATTATTTAAATTTCCCACCAATCGTGAAGATCCTCATGTGTTGTTTTGTAAACTCATGATTTATCTTGCACGATCTCATGAATTGGACTTCGTACATGATGCAGGATAGATTGTGAATCAAATTGGCAGCTTTTTTTACCAAATTGTTCCCATGACTGCCGGGGAAATTGTACACAATGTTGGATCATGAGCACATCGCTATATCTGTGGGCACCTACAGTCTCCCCCCTTCGTGTCTAAACCAAACCCTCCCCCCTTAGTGCCTAACCCTAACTCCCCCAAATCCTAATGCTAACACTGCTAGGCTACCTAAACCTAACCTTCCCGATCCATGGCTAAATCTAAATGATGCTGGCATTGTGAGGTTGACATCTGACCTGATTCAGCAAGGAACGCAGTTGCTAATACATACACAACCAGTCAATTGTTGCGTTCTGCGCAGTCATCGCAGTGCAGGAGCCAGCCACTGCGATCAGGACTGCGATCTCAGAGGATACATAGGCCCAACGCAGAGTGATTTACAGGAAGTGCCATTTGTGAGTGGTGACAGGGGGGTGGTCGGACGAACTCAGGCGTGCCAGTGCGTTTCAACTCCGTTGCAGGGGCGTGCATAAATTAGCCACTGCAACAGCATACACAGAGGTCTCATAGCGTGCATGGCTATTAACAATTTCTGAGTAAGGTCAGGGTTTTTGCAAGTGTGTGTATGGGTGCAATGGTACTCGATTGTACTCATGGCTTCACTATTATGCTATGTATTATGGATGTGTGTATGGTAGAGTGGGCGTCCTTATGTAGTGCTGAGTTTGCATTGCGATCACAGTGGTTTAGCTTGCTATCACAGTTGAACTGCGTGCATACGCAGTATTGCAATCCGTAGAGAATTAGGCCCATAGTGAATAGTGATATTGTCACTATGGGCCTCCTAACCACATACCCCATAATAGTCACAACTGTTAGATTTCACATGTCACAAATCAAGATACATTTAAACTGTATCCAAAAGATAAGGAAATCTTTCATGTGGCTATATATTGTTTATTGTGCTCATTTGTCACTTTGGCACATATTTCATAGCCACTACTGCAGTTAAAAAGCACACTGATTTGTGCTAACATCCCTTATCAGAGGGACCACTGATGAATCTCCCAACACAGCAGCAGGCAAAGAACTGTATGTGACCAGTGGCATCCCTCCCCATAGTGTCACCTAGTGCGGGCAGGGAAGCAGTGAGTGAGGCAGAGCCGTGCACTGCCTAATGGGGGGCATGGCCTTGTGGAGAGGGGTGTGAATATGTGGGAAGGGGGCATGGCCTCTCAGCCAAACCCCTGTGGTCCCGTTATTACTGGGAGGCAACGGTGGTGCTGGAGGTGTGGACTGCCCTGTGTGCAGTGCCGGCCAGCTCCCTCACAGTTGTCAGGAGCCAAGTGCTGCACAGCAGGTGACACCCGGGTGTGGCTCGCACCCCCGCACTCACCTTGTGACGGCACTGCATTTGACCAATGTTAATTAGTGGCGCTGAATAAAAAAAGGTTATTACAGAGAGGTGTTCTTTTTGCTGTAAATGAAGGAATCCTCTGCTTATGGGTATTAGCTGCAATTGTTTGTTAAATCCAGAAAGTAGCTTCCTCAATCTAACCATAGACCAATCATAGTCATTGAGCAAGTGCAGTCACTATAATGTTAATGAGTCGTAGAGGTAAATTTACTAAAGTTTGATTTTGATTTTAGTGTGATTTAACATTCGATTTATATTTGATTTTCATTTTATTTTCATTCAATTTTGCGTTTGGATATTTACTAAAGGCCAAATCAAATGTAAAATCGAAAATAAAACCAAATTTCATTCAAATCGCACTCAAAATCGAACATAGGAAAAATATCGGTACTTTTACATACACAAACACACAAATCCCTTAATTACTATTATTCGATTTAAAATCGAACACAAAATGGAACTTCAAATCCCCAAATGAATAGACGTGCTTTATGCTTTCGATTTTAACATGAGCAGGTCGGATTGACACAGATACATGTATACATCAGTGAGATTCATGCATGTATCTTACTGTAAAAAGCTTAGAAAGAGTTACATTTAGAAAAAAAATTGTGTGGGGTCCCCCCTAAAACAGGACCAGCACCAGACTTTTCATAGCCAGTTCTGGTTGTGTAAGTACAAGGAAAAAATTGTGTAGGGTTCCCCCTGTACTTAGCACAACCAGGACTGGGCTCTGATCCTGTCTTGGTTCTGGAATTATAGGGGAAACAATGCGTAGGGTTCCCCTGTAATCTCCAGAACTGGCACCGGACCCTTTCTAGAGGGGGCTGATGCCACAGATAGGGGAGTCCTTTCACTGGCCCCCCAGCGGCAGCATCAGCTCTGACTGCTAGTCAGCCAAGGCCAGTTATCCCTTGGTCCCCCTCTCCAAGGCACAGTGATGTTTGAAATAATTGACATGTCATCCTGTTAATATTTAGGCAATATCAATTCATGCCTTTATATCTATATGCTATATAGAAAAATATTCATACCCTGATTTTCAGGCAAATACCAATGGGTGTGTTCTGATATCCATCAAGAACAGCAGCTTCATGATAAACAGGAGAATTGTCAGACTCCCTGGAGATCATGTTTTCTGCTACTTCTAAATTATTTCTTATTATGAGAACTAAATGTACAAATATCTGACCAACCTATTAGACTACATTTCTCATGGCCTCTGTACATATCTACTTATGTTATGCTAAATGGACATACACGTAATCCATTCAACACAGCACTATAATCAATGTTTGAAATAATACTGAGAGTGGCATTTGGTGTAATTAATTATTTATTGTCATTTATTAAATAAATAATAGTATATAGATATCCAGGATACTGCTAAAATATATTCAGAAAAATATTAAAAACAGACCTGTATTGGTACCGATAATCTAATTTAAAGACACTTTTTCTTACCTATATCACACATTTTTCTTTCTTTTATCATTTCATGGACTATATCATTGATATACATATTTTAAAGACTATAAAAGTTATATTTTAATTTTGTGCATCAATTACAGACAAGTCTTTCCATCTTCACCCATAATAGTGAGGCTAATGAATATACCCTATTGAAAAATGTCTTTATTAGTTCATCTATTTGTTTCATAGCCATTTGTCTATTACTGTTTATCTGCCGCATGTGGACCATTTGGGAGTATGGTAACCAGTGATGTGCGGTCAGGTGAAACAGTTTTGCAGAGCATTTCCTGTCATACTTCGGTATACTCTAATTTTTTCTTATCATGTTTATAGTCAAAACTTTGAAGAAATTCATTTAAATATCCTCTTTGTATTATTCTAATAATTTTTATAGTCAAAACTTTGGAGTAAAAAGTCTGTGGCAGGTGAGGCACTGCCTCCCTTGTCAATATTTTCTGCACATCCCTGATCAAAACTCTGCTGCACCTTTGTATAATGCCCACATGAACCCTCGGGTTCATATATGTATGTGCAAATCTGGCTCTGATACTAGCCAGTGCCTCCTCAGCCATTTACCTCACCGCACGTCACTGATGGTAACCCTCTAATTAGACTCTTGGGCAGCTATGTGCTTGTAACAAATTGTTCTGATCAGTCGGTTTGGAAAAGACAGTATGTAAATTTAATGGGGCCCTTTTTTGATTATGTGACTCTATTAAAGTTATAAGTTATCTCTCGTCACCGCTCCAAATTAAAAATATGTATTCTATAAAGCGTGTAAATTATATTATGTGGTCAATGATTTCAGGGTAATCAAAGAAAGCTTTTTCCTCTACTGCAAACATGAATATATTTGCATAGGCAGGTACTGCACTAGAACCCATAGTGCATGAAAAATTGTTTGTCATGGAGGAAAAAGTTATTAATAAGAATTATTTTCAAAAGCAACAAAATAATTTCTATGGTAGCCTCATCATAGAAAACCACTTTTTAATAAGAATTTTTTTACAACAGTTAGGCCTAAATCATGAGGAATGGAAGTATATAAATTAACGACATCTATACACGAAAACCCACAGCCTTCAGGTAATCTATCAGTAGCTCTTAATTTATTCAAAAATATTTTGGTGTCTAAAAGAAAACTCTTCTCTTTTTGAATTAATGTAATAAAGAGTCTAGAAATACAGTAGTCGTTTGTAATAGTGAGCCCTGGGCCGAAATTTTGGAGCAGCCTGGGTCAGGTCCAAATTCTTGAAGATTTTCGGGATAGTATAAAATAAAGGAACTAAGGGATGTTCCGGAATCAAAATATCAATCATTTTTGCTGTAATAAATAACATATCCACTGCCAGGGGTGTATCTATAATGGGTGCAGGGTGTGCGGGGAACATGGGCCCCTGGGTCCAGGGAGGCCCCACACCGCGCACCCTGCACCCATAATATTACTTCTCCAGAGTCCCACGTCGGCGCGGGGGTCTGGCACTGTAAAATGACTGGAAAATAGCCGCGGCCGCCATTTTCCGGTGACCTGTGCATTCATTATAGACTCTGGGCACACTCTAGTGCCTAGAGTCTATAACTCCGGCGCTGGCCACACACAGCTCAGTGCACTGCCAGCCGCCGGGTAGAGAGGAGGGGGCCTGTGTCGGAGACTGCACATGGGCCCCCTCCTCTCTAGAAACATTCCTGTCCACTGCACTTAATAAAATTTCCTTTAGACACTTTTTACAAGCCAGAGTGGGATCATTTTGTAACTTAATGTTCACTAGTTGATCTGAGAGTTGGCAGTTTGCTTCTCTTTTATAGTCCTTGATGTCCTGCAGGACTATTACCCCACCCTTAACTGCTGGGCAAATGATAATCCCATAATTTTTTTATAGTGATTCCAGTGCTTGGTATTCTAATACTGTAAAGTTAGGGTGATGAAGAGTTGACTTTTTCAGTGACTCTTGTACCTCAAATACAATATTTGCATATAGGTCTTGATACTTGGATTATTTGATAAAGGGTTAATATTTGTCCTCGGGCAAAATTGTTTTAACTGTCTGGGAATTTGGTCCTGATTATGATCATTTTGTGAATCTATTCTAGAGTATTCCCTCAGTTTTAGTTTAGGTTGTAAGGAGTGTTTTTCGATGCTCCATTGAAATTCGTCGAAAGAGACCGATTGTACAAAGGATAGACCTTTTCTTAATAATGTAGATTCACTATTTGAGAGTTTGTATGACGATAAATTGATAATTAAGTCTTTCTCACTAGGGGTGGTCTCCCCACTATGCCCCTTCCTCTTATTTTGTTTGCTTCTTCTCGTGAACCTCCTCTTTGCTCAGGTTTTGAAGCACTTGTGATTGCCCTTAAAGGGTCAGCTGCTTTATCCAGCTTATCAGATTCATTATTTGAGTGCCCAGTTTCTTGAGAGGAGTTTGTGTCAAAATAACATAACTGTTATCTATGTCTCCTGAAAAATTGATGCTTATTATCTTGTGAGCGATTTCCTGAGAGCCATTTATATGCTGTACAGTATGCTTTTCGTAGTCTAATTCCAACTTCATTAGAGTATCCTTTTTAAACCTAATGAGGTCCTTTTTATATTGGGACACTTGCTGTTTAATCTATCCATCCAATCTGTTTCTTTATCATTTGGCAGGATTGGCATATGGTTTGATTCAAAGGCAGACATTTTAGTCCTAATGTTTTCCAGTTCCTTTGTAGATTGTTCTGTGATCAGTAGTAGGAGGTCAAAGGAACAGTTATTATGAATTGCAATCAAACGTCTACAAAAGAAAGGGTCATAACGACAAATTGTGGGGAAAGTCTATTTTCTGAATCCCCTAGGGATTTTTTTGGACTTGTAATAGTCACTTAATGGCAACCCATGCAGATAAAAGTCTACTTCTTTTTTAGACGTAATAGATCTTTGTAAATTGTATTCACTTATATGGATTCAGCTTCATCATCAAGACCTCTCTCATATAGGATTGCTTCTGCCTCTGACTAAGAATAGGTTAAGGTGTCAACAATAGGGAACTGTAAATGAATGAGCTAAACTTATATTTATTTCATCTCAATTTTCCAAAAGGGGGCAAGAATACTCCAACATATAAAATTGTAAAATGAGCACTTTAGCTTGTTGCAATTCAAGCTTGTGGTATATCAGATCTTATGCCCATGTGGATTGTCTTATATTGGAAAGACTGAGCATAAGTTTAAAGAGCGCATGTCAACTCATTGCTCTGCCATCAGGAATGCTATGGCCACTGGAATGAGTGAGCAACCAGTCGCTCATCATTTCTTAGAAATGAAGCATCTCTTAAATAGTATCTGATATAGGATGATTGATCATATTGTACCATCATTAGGAGATGGCAATCATTCATTAAAATTGCTTCAGTGTAAAGCTAGATGGATAGCCTGTCTAGGAGTTTTTTATCCTAAAGGTCTCAATGAAACAATATCATATGGATGTTTTCTATAAAACTATGTGGATGAAATCTTTTACTACAGTATATGGTTTATTGGTAGTTATATTTAATAACTGCATACAGATGTGTAGTTTAATAATACAATGTACCCACAGGATAATTTTTAATAATTGGATATTTTTCCTGTGTATAAATTGTGTTTATGGCTGCTAATCATTACTATGGTGATGGGATTCACAGATGTGATGCACCGCAACTACGTGAATAGTGTGATGGCATTATCAAGTGGTGACTATGAGTTGGTGGGCAGTACCATCCCGGGGAGCTGGCATGGTACATGTGGGGTCAGTAACTCTGTGCTTGGTGACCTGTGCATTCATTATAGACTCTGGGCACACTCTAGTGCCTAGAGTCTATAACTCCGGCACTGGCCACACACAGCTCAGTGCACTGCCAGCCGCCGGGTAGAGAGGAGGGGCCCTGTGTCGGAGACTGCACACGGGCCCCCTCCTCTCTAGAAACATTCCTGTCCACTGCACTTAATAAAATTTCCTTTAGACACTTTTTACAAGCCAGAGTGGTATCATTTTGTAACTTAAAGTTCACTAGTTGATCTGAGAGTTGGCAGTTTGCTTCTCTTTTATAGTCCTTGATGTCCTGCAGGACTATTACTCCACCCTTAACTGCTGGGAAAATGATAATCCCATAATTTTTTTATAGTGATTCCAGTGCTTGGCGTTCTAATACTGTAAAGTTAGGGTGATGAAGAGTTGACTTTTTCAGTGACTACTGTAGACATAAAAGTATGTCTACAGCATGTTTTATTGTATTGAGTGCTGCACCTTTGGCTGCTTGTATTGGAATTTGTGAGGGCACCGACTAAAGCTGGGTTCTATTATTGGGGGGGCATATATATATATATATATATATATATATATTGTTCTACACTGGCACCCGGGCAGTTGTTCTAATACAGCGAGAGTGCTGGACCTTTGCTACCATATACAGTCAGGTCCATAAATATTGGGACATTGACAGAATTTTCAGATTTTGGCCTCTATTCACCACCACAATGGTTTTGAAATGAAACAAACAAGATGTGCTTTAACTGCAGACTTTCAGATTTAATTTGAGGGTAATTACATCCAAATCACCTGAACGGTGTAGTAATTACAACGGTTTTTATTTGTGTCTCCCACTTTTTAAGGGGCCAAAAGTAATGGGACTATCAACTCAAAAGCTATTTCATGGACAGGTGTAGGCTATTTCCTAGTTATTTCATTATCAATTAAGCAGGGAAAAGGTCTGGAGTTGATTCTAGGTGTGACAATTGCATTTGGAATCAGTTGCTGCCGACTCTCAACATGAGATCCAAAGAGCTGTCAATATCAGTGAAGCAAGCCATCATTAGGCTGAAAAATCAAAACAAACCCATCAGAGAGATAGCAAAAACATTAGGTGTGGCCAAATCAGCTGTTTGAAACATTCTTAAAAAGAAAGAACGCACCGGAGAGCTAAGCAACACCAAAAGACCCGGAAGACCACGGGAAAACAACTGTGGTGGATGACAAAATGATTATTTCCCTGGTGAAGAAAAACCCCTTCACAACAGCTGGCCAGATCAAGAACACTCTCCAGGAGGTAGATGTATATGTGTCAAAGTCAACAATCAAGAGAAGACTTCACAAGAGTGAATATAGAGGGTTCACCACAAGATGCAAACCACTGGTGAGCCACAAAAACTGGAAGACCAGATTAGAGTTTGCCAAACAACATCTAAAAAGCCATTACAGTTCTGGAACAACATCCTATGGACAGATGAGACAAAGATCAACTTGTAACAGAGTGATGGGAAGAGAAGAGAAGGAAAGGAACTGCTCATGATCCAAAACATACCACCTCATCAGTGAAGTATGGTGGTGGTAGTGTCATGGCGTGGGCATGTATGGCTGCCAATGGAACTGGTTCCCTTGTATTTATTGATGATGTGACTGCTGACAAAAGCAGCAGAATGAATTCTGAAGTGTTTCGGGCAATATTATATGCTCATATTCAGTGAAATGCTTCAGAACTCATTGGACGGCGCTTCACAGTACAGATGGACAATGACCCGAAGCATACTGCAAAAGCAACCAAAGAGTTTTTTAAGGCTAAAAAGTGGAATGTTATGCAATGGCCAAGTCAATTCCCTGACCTGAATCCAATTGAGCATGCATTTCACTTGATGAAGACAAAACTGAAGGGAAAATGCCCCAAGAACTAGCAGGAACTGAAGACATTTGTAGTAGAGGCCTGGCAGAGCATCACCAGGGATGAAACCCAGCGTCTGGTGATGTCTATGCATTCCAGACTTCAGGCTGTAATTGCCTGCAAATGATTTGCAGCAAAGTATTAAAAAGTGAATGTTAGATTTAGGATTTTTTAGTTTGTCCCATTACTTTTGGCCCCTTAAAAAGTGAGAGGCACATATAGAAACCGTTGTAATTCCTACACCGTTCACCTGATTTGGATGTAATTACCCTCAAATTAAATCTGAAAGTCTGCAGTTAAATCACATCTTGTTTGTTTCATTTCAAAACCATTGTGGTGGTGAATAGAGGCCAAAATATGAAAATTCTCTCAATGTCCCAATATTTATGGACCTGACTGTATATATATATATATATATATATATATATATATATATATATATATATATAAATCCAAAAGGGGGCACTCCGGAGAGAAAAATCACTCAATAATCCAAAGCTGTGTGAAGCAACGTTTCACACAATTTTGGATTATTGAGTGATTTTTCTCTCCGGAGTGCCACCTTTGGATTTATTTATTACAGTGGCTTGTGGTTCAAGCCTTTTGTTGGCAGGCACCTGGGACAGTAGTTACGTTACCCATTGAGTGCCAAAACTGGGTTATTTATATATATATATATATATATATATATATTCACATATGGTGCAAGTTAATTAACTATCACAGTTTCTAATTAAACCCGAACCCTGCTAATCTAAAAAAACAAAATTCAATATGTAATATTATACATTGCATACAGGGTCAAGGAGCCTTTAAAGCTCAAATAATATAATAATACATAAAGTAAAATAGATCAAACTACTTCAGATAAGATAAATAATGAATCTGTAATTTTAAAACAGGTAACCCTGTATCATATGAAATTACTACTAAAAAACCCACAAACAAGTGCCAAAAATATCTGAATACCGAAAAAATATGCATAGAATAAATATATACAGTCAATTGTCTCATTTAAACCATATGGTGAATTCATGGTCCAAAAAGCTTCTTGTGTACAAAGATGCCTATACCTATTGCCACCTCTAAGTGTGGCTTTTACTTGATCTACTCCCACAATATTTATTCCTTCAGGATTCTTATTATGGATTTCTGCAAAATGTCAGGAGACACTATGCATTGTGTACCCCTTCATTATATTATGTTTATGCTCTCCAAATGTAACCTGTAAATTCCTAATAATACGCCCTATATATCTCAAACAACAACTACATTCTAACAAATAGATGGTAAATTGAGATTTACAGTTAATTAATTCTTTGATAGTATATCTCCTCTCTGGGGTAATAAACTGATTTGTTTTGTTTTATCCATGGTATAATGGCACATCCCCCACCTATTACTACCACATTTATAAAAACCTCTAGGAGGTGGTGGTAACCAACTCAATTCAGACGTAGGGGAGGTCAAGGTGGAATGATTTTTGGTGAAACAACTAGGGTTATGAAGTTCTAAAGGTGTTTCCCCTTCTTAAAAATAATTAATGGAGTGTCAGGTAGGATGTCTCTTAATATTGGATCTTGTTGTAACAGGATAATTACATAGGACTACACAATGTGTGTACCCAGTGATAGCACGATACATTGCTCCATCACATCCACTGCATTGTGCAGTCCATACACACTGCATGATGCAGTGGACAATGGCACGATGTGTAGTTCCATGCTGCATTAAGCAGAATGGCGTCGTTCTTCAAATCGTCTCATCTGCTTTCAAGTACAGCAGGTGTGACGATGTGATGAACAATGTGAACACACATGGTCGGGCGTACACACTATGTGATCCACATGATATATTTTTCCGATCCGCATCGGAACAATATATTGTGCAATGGATCGAATAGTGTCTACCCAGTTTGAATCCCTACACTTTTAAATCCACACTTTTAAATCTGTCCCACCTGCAATGGAACATGGGGCCTGATTCAGAGCCGGACGCTATTTGTTCTCGCTCATTCCGAAAAAGGGGCCGGATATTTAAATAGAGCGCTCGCTCTTTGCAGCCTGTTGACGCCTCTGTGTCTGAATGAGCGAACGAAATATGCACTCGCTATTTTTAAAAAAATGCCCCCTGGCCACTCGCATCATACGTCATCTCCGCTATTTATTAGATTAATCGAGTACATCGAAAGGCATCTGAACTGCTCACAGTGCTTGTGGTTGCATTTTCCTACCGCAATCATGCGAGCAGTTCAGGCTAAAAGACAACTAAGTGACGTGGTCGATGATGCTGCTTTGTTAATTATGCACACCCTTAAAATGCCCGTTTTGACTGTTTGGCACGCCTGCGTTCAGTTCTCCACTCCCCGTTTTCAAGCACCTTCCCCTTTTACCACCCACAACGCCTCATTCTGTCACTCAAATTAGCAGGCATTCGCTATTTTGCGAGCACACAATTTCTGACCGCAATGACTGGTTCACGCCTGCGTATTACAACCCATACGCATGCGCAGTTGTGCGAACATCGCTCGGAGCGAACGAGTGGCCGCTTACGAGCGACTCTGAATCAGGCCCATAGTTTTAACAAGGTGACAAGTTATTTATAAAGCTTCAGGTTGCAAAACCCAATGTTTCTGATCTTAGGTGAAACTAGAGATCTGATAATGGGTGGTCCTAGTTTTAGCACCGTGTCAGATATTGTTTCTTTTTCTTGGAAAAAAAAATGTATAACATACTATGTACTGTATATATATTATAGAGTTTCCGTATATATTATAGAGTTTACGTATATATATTATAGAGTGTCCGTATATATATTATAGAGTTTACGTATACAGTCAGGTCCATAAATATTCGGACATTGACAGAATTTTCAGATTTTGGCCTCTATTCACCACCACAATGGTTTTGAAATGAAACAAACAAGATGTGCTTTAACTGCAGACTTTCAGATTTAACTTGAGGGTAATTACATCCAAATCACGTGAACGGTGTAGGAATTACAACGGTTTCTATATGTGCCTCCCACTTTTTAAGGGGCCAAAAGTAATGGGACTATCAACTCAAAAGCTATTTCATGGACAGGTGTAGGCTATTCCCTAGTTATTTCATTATCAATTAAGCAGGGAAAAGGTCTGGAGTTGATTCTAGGTGTGACAATTGCATTTGGAATCAGTTGCTGCCGACTCTCAACATGAGATCCAAAGAGCTGTCAATATCAGTGAAGCAAGCCATCATTAGGCTGAAAAATCAAAACAAACCCATCAGAGAGATAGCAAAAACATTAGGTGTGGCCAAATCAGCTGTTTGGAACATTCTTAAAAAGAAAGAATGCACCGGAGAGCTAAGCAACACCAAAAGACCCGGAAGACCATGGGAAAACAACTGTGGTGGATGACAAAATAATTATTTCCCTGGTGAAGAAAAACCCCTTCACAACAGCTGGCCAGATCAAGAACACTCTCCAGGAGGTAGATGTATATGTGTCAAAGTCAACAATCAATAGAAGACTTCTCAAGAGTGAATATAGAGGGTTCACCACAAGATGCAAACCACTGGTGAGCCACAAAAACTGGAAGACCAGATTAGAGTTTGCCAAACAACATCTAAAAAGCCATTACAGTTCTGGAACAACATCCTATGGACAGATGAGACAAAGATCAACTTGTAACAGAGTGATGGGAAGAGAAGAGAAGGAAAGGAACTGCTCATGATCCAAAACATACCACCTCATCAGTGAAGTATGGTGGTGGTAGTGTCATGGCGTGGGCATGTATGGCTGCCAATGGAACTGGTTCCCTTGTATTTATTGATGATGTGACTGCTGACAAAAGCAGCAGAATGAATTCTGAAGTGTTTCGGGCAATATTATATGCTCATATTCAGTCAAATGCTTCAGAACTCATTGGACGGCGCTTCACAGTACAGATGGACAATGACCCAAAGCATACTGCAAAAGCAACCAAAGAGTTTTTTAAGGCTAAAAAGTGGAATGTTATGCAATGGCCAAGTCAATTCCCTGACCTGAATCCAATTGAGCATGTATTTCACTTGATGAAGACAAAACTGAAGGGAAAATGTCCCAAGAACAAGCAGGAACTGAAGACATTTGCAGTAGAGGCCTGGCAGAGCATCACCAGGGATGAAACCCAGCGTCTGGTGATGTCTATGCATTCCAGACTTCAGGCTGTAATTGCCTGCAAATGATTTGCAGCAAAGTATTTAAAAGTGAAAATTAGATTTAGGATTTTTTAGTTTGTCCCATTACTTTTGGCCCCTTAAAAAGTGGGAGGCACATATAGAAACCATTGTAATTCCTTCACCGTTCACCTGATTTGGATGTAATTACCCTCAAATTAAATCTGAAAGTCTGCAGTTAAATCACATCTTGTTTGTTTCATTTCAAAGCCATTGTGGTGGTGAATAGAGGCAAAAATATGAAAATTCTCTCAATGTTCCAATATTTATGGACCTGACTGTATATATATATATATATATATTATAGAGTTGCAGGGGGCAGTGCACCGGTTAGCGAAAAAGGAACTATTTTGCTGTGGGTGCGCGCAAAGAAAAAAGGTGCATACCCATTATAACAGGCGGTGTGGTTGTCATATTTTGCAGCGCTTTGCATGCCAATTATCCCTTAGCAGTTTGTTTAAACACATTGCCCCATCTTCCCTAATGCCCCCAGTATCTCCCTGACCTGCTCCCCAAGCAGCTTGTTTCCCCATATGCCCCCATGAGTGCCACAATGCCCCCAGCAGCATCTCCCTGACATAGTGCCCCTGCAACCTGTTACCCCACATGCCTGTAAGTTTCTTACCCCCCCTTCCACCAGCAGTCTGTTACCCCACATGCCCATAGGCTTCTTACCATGTGTGTGATGATGTACCCTGCAAGCACTGGAGCCTGAGGCTGAGCACGTTGATGGCAGTGGAGCCTGGGCAGGCTCAGCAGGAGCACAGGGAGGCAGGGAGCTTAGCTGTAGGACCAGAAAAATATGATGGAGAGAGGCAGCAGTTGGGGGTGCATGTGTAGACACATTCTCCCTATATGTTTTCCGAAAAATACAGTGAGAAGAGTGCCTTATCCTTAGCTCTGTCCCTGCGAGTTTAAGCAAATATATCACACTACAACCACATTTGAAATATGTAAATAGGGGCCTTTGAGAGAGATAAAGTACCATCCAGCTTCTAAATGTAATTTTTCAAACACAGGGGGTGATTTATCAAACCTTGAAGAGAGATAAAATACCAACCAATCAGCTCCTAACTATCACTTTAGAGGCTGTTTTAAAAATGGCAGTTAGGAGCTGATTGGTTGGTTTTTTATCTCTCTCCAAGGTTTGATACATCTCCCCCATTGTCACTTCCTTCATACGAAGAGCAGAGAATGTTGCTATGTTAGGCTGCAGTCTAGTATTAATATCAGTTTTGTCACAACCCAGCAGATATTGCTAAAGCTATGTAATTAGTCCCGTATCCACTAAATGATGATATTAACAAGCAATACAAAATGCAAGAGAATGCAGTGATTACCACTAAAGCATCCATCCAGCAAAAATTGTATCATACATCTAAGGCAAATGAATAAAACGGAGTTTCCATGTATGCAATTAATACTAAATCTGTTCTGATGTCGCACCAGTAAATTGTGAGATATATATTATAAAAGATATGTAATTCAAAATGGTGTACTTCTGAGAAAAAAAACACAATGGAAATGCTCTCAGTCACATGGAGGTTTCAAACAGGCAGGATGGAATAGCTCCTGGAGGAGTCCAAGGTTGCCACAATGATGTCAAGGTAAGATGACAAATTCATTGGCCGGAAACCTTACCCAGCCACCACTACCATGGATCTATCTGCTGACATGGTGAAACAGAGCCTCTGTATTTCAAACATGGCACTGGCCACTCCTGATTGGCTGCCTTTCCAGGCTGTTTTACCATGCCCAGTGGCAGCAGTCGTGGACGTTCATAAATTATGGCATATCGGTAAACAGGGCAAATAGTTTCACCTATGCTTCTGATTTTGTTTATGTCTGATATTTAAAAGTGCAATACTTTTACTAGCTGTGTCTTGCTAGCAAAATCATTGCATTTTTAAATATTGGGCATAAACACCATCAGAAGCTCCAGATGCATCTTTTTTGCTTTGCTCCCAACTCAGAATCAGCCCCAATGTGTTTGGAAACATACCCAGCGAGAGTGGATCAAAGTAAAAGACCTTACAGTAGCTCTGTGTAGCCACAATGTTAACCTCAAAGCCACTGGGCTGCCATGAAAAAGGGGAGGTGGAGTGGTGCTTCTGCATTGTAACACTAATTAAGTCAGACTGAAACAATAGAAACACTCTCCGCATAGTGTTGCATCAATTAGAAACTCTACCAAATTAACCAATAATAAAATTACTTGAGCACAATGTCACAGGCAAACATACAGTACTTAACGAATACAATAGATATAGAAATACCCCATGTGTATGGAAAGATATGCCATAGAGCATTCAATTAATGTTATATTTAAATACTTATCTGATAAATGGCAAATTAAAAACCCCATCTAGCAATGGAACATACAATAAAGAATAAAACAGCCAGTGGAATTGGCTATCAGACCCTGGCCAGAAACGAATACATGCAATGGTATGCAGAATATGTATAGTATGGGATCTCTTTTAAATGGACAGAGAATAGACCATAGGTGATGCAGTATATGTTAGCCTCATATAAAACTTTACCAAATTGATTGGTCAATATACAACATAAAAGTCACCATAATATAGTGATTCAATTCTTAGATACACTGTCACCAAAATGTAATGCTGAGAGAGGTGAATCCAAAACATAAACAAGCATATAATATGCAATAGGTGTCTTATATTAAATATCTCTCATAGATATTCTCAATATAAGAGATAAAATACAAAAAGCAAAAATCAATAATCCAGTTCACAGGGAAAATATTGGAAGTTTCACACTAAACGTGTGATCCCGCTGCAATGCTCTCACCAAAGCGCTGATCCTATGTAATATCAGACAGCTGGCTCCATGTTATTAGGAATCCTGGGAGGCATCTAATGCACAGCTCCGTTTAGATAGATGAAATAATGTCTATTTGCAGGTAAGTGTAGCAAGGTTATTGTCGGAGGAGGCTGCATCCATGGAGAGACAGTGTATGAGCGGCTCACCTAATGATGCAATAAAGATGCTTCAGCCGCATTTCAATCCCTGACTCTACTCCGACTACCAGCAAATATCCTCCGGGGTCGCTGAAATCCACGTCACAGCTGCTGAACACCACCAATGTGTTTGAATGAGTCCCAATGTGTCCTGGAAGGATACCTCTGACCAATTTCAGTCCACAATACTGGGGCTTTATCAAAGAGTGACTAGATGCTGCCTGATGGCCCTTTCTATATGTGTCCAAATTGGTCATTTTGGTATATCAATCAATAAGATGTTTGACACCTGTTGGAATTCACCTCTCATTCACCTCCCTCGGCAATCAGTAGAAATCCTCATCAGCTGTGTGTTCAAGTCACACAAAGAGTGACATAATATTAACTGATTATAATATATATATATATATATATATATAAAAATATACATATATATACACACATATGCACAAACACATATAAATATATCTGTTTTAAATGTACCATATCCAAAAATGTTAAAACATAATTTAAATTAAATAACCTTTCAAACTTATCTGAACAAATATAGTAGCATACATTAAAAACATAATTTTAACCCAATAAAATTAATTTAGATCATACAGATGAGGAGGTCATAAAAGGTTTTTATAAATTAAAAAATCTGTTAAAAGATGAGATGAGACACTGGTGGGACAGTGTATCTTTGAAAAAATATTTAGCCAATAAGCAGATACCGCATGGGCTAAGGATTTTTAAGACGTTGGCTGTATAGGATAATAGTGATTTAATTAAAAAATGTAATGGAACTCTAGATGAGTGCTCATTTAGATTAATTGAATTACTGATTTGTTACAAAGATCAAAAAGTCTTAGAGATTGGACAGAAAATAGATGAGGTGAAAGAGACTTTAATTAAATATAAAGATTTACCAATATTTGGTGAGCAGGACAAAGTAACCAATCAAAAGGTTGAACGATTCGAGAAAGATCTGGTGGATATAAAAAACAAAAAACTTGCAAGGGATGATAGAGATTATAGGGACAATAAAGTCATAACCTATAGAAAAAACCACACCCTGCAGGCCCCACCTTATGAGATTTTGAAGACAGACCTGGGAACCCCTAGGATATTTGAAGAAACGTGAATTTGAGGGCCAGAGTCATCCTCATACCACTTTATTCAATCAGAGGCGTAAAGAGTATCCTACTTGATGGGAACATCCCTCTAGAGATCATGGGTCTACACTTAATCATCAGTGGAGGTCATCTGATTATAGATCCAAGAGGAATGTCAATCAACATCAAAATGCATCCCCGAATAGACCTTTTTTAGGGATAAACAAGGAGGCAGGATTCAATACCCACAACAGATTTCTTCCTCTCACAAAAGATACATCCAAACGCACAAGAGATGTAGAGGAAGAAGAGGAGGTAGAAAACTACATAAGAAGGCCGAGATTAAATTAGATCAAAATGGAATTTTTAACCTAATGACTAAAGAATTATCTCCCAATCAGATTAGACTTCTGAAAAAAGGTCTTAACTTTGCACCCACTAAAAATCCAAATTTATTTGACAATTTTGTAGAGTTAAACCATTTCACACGTGATCTTTGTAGGAAACATTATTTTGCTTTAAAAAGATTGAAAGATGAATCAATCATCCCAGTTATTTTAGATGATATGGATATTGATGCATTATTATCTTTGGAAGGTCTGTGGAATGAGAATAATGTATCAACAGAGAACTCACCCATTAAGATATTTGATATTAAACAACAGGAAGGCGTTTCAAGTAACTGTATACCTTTTTAAAATAAGTCCAAATTCTATCCTGTCAACAATAAGTCTTACACTATCCTGTATTTTTATAAAAAAAATGGATGATTTCAAGAAATTATGCACTAAAAAATCACATTTGTCTGATTTGACCAGGAGGGTTCAAACAATTTGAAAAGGATCACTCCATAGTCATTAAAAATGCTGATAAGGGTGGAGGGGTGGTTTTGCTAACTAGAGAAATGTGTTTACAAGAAGCATATCTTCAACTATATGATACCACCTTTTATAGAAAACTAAAAGGAGATCCCACAATGGAATTTTCATTATAGCTGAAGCATCTACTGAAAGATGCCCTCGAAGGAGGAATTATATCTAAGGATGAATTTAATTTTTTAGTAGTGGATTTTCCAGTTATTCCTTTATTTTATCATATACCAAAAATTCACAAATCCCTCACAGCACCCCCCTGGTCATCCTATTATTTCTGGTATTGGGTCCCTCACAACAAATCTTTCACAAATTATTGATTATTTTTTACAGAAATATGTTATCCCCCTGAAATCATATATTCATGATACCACTCATTTATTAAATGTACTTATGGATTTACATTGGAAACAGGGATATGCTTTTATATCCCTTGATGTACAGGCCTTGTACACACATATACCACACGATAAAGGGACTAAAGCTGTTGAAAGCTTTTTGAATAGTGATGTAGAAATTTCAGAGGGACTTAAAAAATTTCAAATCATGGCAATCACATTTATTTTAGAGCACAATTATTTTATATTTGAAGGTGAATTTTTTATACAGACATTGGGGACAGCCATGGGCACTAGGTTTGCACCTAGTTTTGCCAACTTATACATGGGTCAGTTTGAGGAGGAATTTGTGTGGACAGGCCCATTCGGTGCAAACCTAGTGTACTATGGCCATTACATAGATGATTTAATTATTATTTGGGATGGGGATGAATTTTTGGCACGTCAATTTATTTCACATTTAAATAATAATGATTATAATCTTAAGTTTACACACACTTTTAGTCACACAATGGTGAATTACCTGGATCTTAGTATCTCCTCCGAGGGAGGTAATGTTAATACAAAAAATTATAAGAAACCAGTAGATACCAATAATTTTTTACACTTCTCTAGTGGTCATTATAAACCCTGTTTACAAAATGTCCCCTACAGCCAATTTAGTAGATTGCAGAGAAATTGTTCCTCTATGGAAGATTTTAAAATACAGGCTAAAGATATGCTTGATGATTTCTCCATAAGAGGTTATCCTAAACCTCTGTTAAAGGCAGCATATATGAGGGTTGAGAGTACTGATGGAACTAATTAAAATGAAAACTAAACCTGCAATCGATTGACATTATGATAAAATGGGAGCTACCCAAATGAGCTTCATCTCTAAATTTAACAACCAATCCGTCAATATTAAAAAAATCCTAAGAGAAAATTATAGGATTCTTCAACAGGATCCTATATTACAATCCACCATTGCACCCCAACTTAAGGTAGTGTTTAAGAAAAATAGTAACTTAAAAAATATTTTGGCAACAAGTATGCTTAAGAAAATCTCAAATAACACTATGGAGAATAAGGGTAAAAATGCTATGTGGTTATCTGTCCCTATACTAGGATGTTATAGATGTGGGAAAACCAGATGTTTGACATGCACTTATATCTCAGATAAAACTATGGAAGTTATATCACACAGTAATAGAGAGATATTTCCCATTCTAGGGTTCATCAACTGTGATACAACCTACTATGTTTATCTACTGCAATGCCCTTGTGGCTTGCAGTATGTGGGCAGAACCACCTGCTCATTCAAAACCAGATTTAGAGAACACAGAAACAACATTAAGAGAAGCTATAGTAAACATAGTGTTTCTCAACATTTTTCCATTGAGCACAATAGTGATCTGAGTGGGTTGGTAGTAGTGGGATTACAACATGTGGCTAACACTTCTAGAGGTGGAGACCACTTTAGACATCATTGTGCGAAAGAAGCATGGTGGATATTTAGTTTGGGAAATATGTTCCCATCTGGATTAAATGACAATATAGAGTTTGAGTCATTTGCTTAATAATAATATGATGAAAGGTTTTTCCGTATAGTTTTGTAGTTTTGGGTTATAGAATTACATATACTTATGGTTGTTCATATATAATTGCCTCTTTAGAACGGATATATCTTTACCATGTACATATTAGGAAATGTATGGGTTTTAGTTAATATCCAAGGCAATATTTAGTATGCCGAAAATTGAGCAACATTTTGCATGGGAAGATTAGGACAGTATTACAATGTAATTTATGCCATTTTTTACATGGGTTCCATCATATTTGAATGTTATAGATTTGTATGAATGAGATACTATAGACCGTAAAATAGATAGTAATAGATGAGTTGGATTGTGTAGTGGTTAGAGCTACTGACTGTGATACACTAGTTCATGGGTTCTAGACACATGTCACCCTTAAAATACATAATGTGCTGATTATTGAGCACTATTTTTGCATGGGAGGATTAAGACATAATTTTAGTGGATTCTATCACACTTCCTTACATGAGTTTCATTGTACTTGAATTGTATTGACTTATTTACATAAAGTAATATAGAATGATAATATGGATAAAACAGGATGGGAGAGATAGTGTAGCGGTTAGAGCTACTGACTGAGATGCACTAGTTCATGGGTTCTAGACACACTTTATTCTCAATAGAGATGAGTTTATTTAAATTATGTTTTTAATGTATGCTACTACATTTGTTCAGATAAGTTTGATAGGTTATTTAATTTTAATTATATTTTTACATTTTAGGATATGGTACATTTAAAACAGATATATTTATATGTTTGTGCATATGTATATATATATATATATATATATATATATATTTTATAATCAGTTAATATTATGTCACTCTTTGTGTGACTTGATGAGGATTTCTACTGATTGCTGAGGGAGGTGAATGAGAGGTGAATTCCAACAGGTGTCAAACATCTTATTGATTGATATACCAAAATGACCAAGTTGGACACTTATATAAAGGGCTATTAGGCAGCATCTAGTCACTCTTTGATAAAGCCCAGCATTGTGGAGTGAAACTGGTTAGAGGTATCCTTCCAGGACACATTGGGACTCATTCAAACATGTTGGTGGTGTTCAGCAGCTGGGATGTCGATTTCAGCAACCCCGGAGGATGTTTGCTGGTAGTCGGAGTAGAGGCTGGGATTGAGACATGGCTGAAGCACCTTTATTGCATCATCAGGTGAGCCGCTCATACACTGTCTCTCCATGGACGCAGCCACCTCCGACAATAACCTTGCTATACTTGGCTGGAAATAGACATTATTTCATCTATCTAAATGGAGCTGTACATTAGATGCCTCCCAGGATTCCTAATAACATGGAGCCAGCTGTCTGATATTACAAAGGATCAGCGCTTTGGTGAGAGCATTGCAGCGGGATCACACATTTAGTGTGAAACTTCTAAAATTTTCCCTGTGAACTGGATTATTGATTTTTGCTTTTTGTTTTTTATCTCTTATTTTGAGACTATCTATGAGAGATATTTAATATAAGACACCTATTGCATATTATATGCTTGTTTATGTTTTGGATTCACCTCTCTCAGCATTACATTTTTGTGACAGTGTATCTAAGAATTGAATCACTATATTATGGTGACCTTTATATTGTATATTGACCGGTCAGTTTGATATTGTTACATTATATTTTATAATTAGTAAAGATTTATAAATAATTATAGCAGTGTGGTGATTGTCAGTTCATCCATTTCAACCCTTAAGCATATTAATTAGCACAGGGGTTCCTTCACATATTTTGTTTGTCCAACACACCCGATTCACAGGTGTGTAACTGTGTTACCACTAGAACATTTTTTTTATCTCTGCTGCTTTATACATCAAGTTTTGTTACACACAGGTAATTTGAGTTTATATATTTAAATTTAGTCAAATTAGCGCTGGATGGTTGTTTTTAGCCTCATATAAAAGGCCAGAATTGTGAGACGCTGAAGCAAGAAAAATAAACACTAAGCACCATCGTGTTACAGTTACTGATGTATATGCCTCCATTGACAACAACAGGGATGAGTACCCCAGAAATAACAAATTAATGAGTGCACAATAAAATATATTCGTACCTATGGAAGCTTGAAATATGTACTTTAGTGGAAACCCTCAAAGTAAATAGCTTCCAAGAGTCTCTCATACACACTATGGACCTGAGTCAGACCTGCTCGCTAAGACGCAATCACTCGCTCTGAGTGATTTTCGCCCATCTGCGCATGTGTATAATTTGCAGTGCGCTTGCCAAGCCATTCATTGCGATCTGATTTTGGTAGCTCGTAAGCCACTATCAGGTCGCTGCTTTGAGTGACAGATAGTGCCATTTGTGGGTGGTAACAAGTGAAGGTGCTTGTGAATGGGGGAGTGAATGTGTGAATGCTGATGTGTCTGGCCGCCAAAACACTGTTTAAAGGTCGTGCAGAATTAGCAAAGTAGCGTCATTATACACGTCACCTGCAGGTATTTCAGCCAGCGCTGATTTCTGTGCTTGCGGCAGGCTAAGGCAACCCCAAGGTCTGCATCTCCGATGGCTCACGATGGTCCAGAGTAATCCTTCATATCCCGAAGATGACATGTGTTGCGAGTGGCAAGGGGGTGTCTCCAGACATTTGCGAGCGCACTTTGCCGTAGCTCGTTAAAACATAGTGGGCATCCTTATGCAACACAGTGTGAGCGCTTAATTTAAATATCTGGCCCCTTTTTGCCAGCGAGCGATCGCATCTTGCGAGTGGGTCTGAATGAGCTCCTATATGTCCTCCAATAAATGATTTATAAATGCAGTGTACATACAAATTAATTGTAGCAGCTCAAGATCTATCAAGCTGAACCATGCATGTGCAGGACATGAACAACAAGAAGGTTTAAATGGAAGGCCTCCCAGCATCAAAACTTCATGACCATAAAGCTGCAACAGTGGTCTACAAATGTTTAAATAAACTTACTTTGTGAATCTTAGAACAAACTTAATCAATGCATTAATTTCCAAATTTCCGGTTTCATTATTGTAACTGCTGCATTATTTGTGGCTGCAGAATATATGTGTGCTATATAAATAACTGGTAATAAATAAATAATAAATAAATGTTATAAATGCAGATTACAGTCTGTGCCATCTGAAAAACATACATTTAGCTGGAAAATAGCAGCTGATGTGTAAATAGTGAGGAAAATAGAGAATGAAGTACAGTATAGGTTGAAACAAAAAACTATGTGGCATAATAAACCCCCCCAAAAAAACACCAGTGACACCCTTAAATGTCACCCTTTCTCCCAGCATGGTGAATTATCGGCAGGGGAATTGCAAAGCTCTGAGACTGACAGCATAATCAATTTACAGACACTTTGTCACAGCCCTCCATGGAGACCCCAGAATCTGACCTCATCACTTAACTTTGTATGCGCTGGGCCGTTGCATCTTCTGGCTCCCACGCTATGCTGCAGTGGCTCCATCCTGTCTGGTGGGTCCCACTGGTTTCCTCTCTCCTCACAGGCAGCTGCACTCTCCCCGTTGTATATCGGTCCTGGCATCCCACATGGTCCAGCTGACGCTCTCCGGGGAAGATGGGCACAGCCATCTTGGACAAATCCATGTGACTCCTCTTCCACCAATGGAGCAGCTCCTCTCCCAGTCCTCAGCCAAACAGTATGCTGCAGTCCCTATGAAGAAACATCCTGCAGCAGTATCAAGTTGCCAGTGCAACAGGACTCATAGCCTTGTCATTGAGCTTCCTTACTGTGCTCCGCAGAGTGATTTATCTATTCCTTCCATGAATTGTTCTTGCGAGATTCAGTCCGTCCTCTGGTACCAGCCTGGAGTCCAGTTATCCTCCAGTAACTACTTGGAGTCCAGCTACCCTCCGGTAACCTGCCCGAAGTCCAGTTACCCTCCGGTACCAGCTCGGAGTCCAGTTACTCTTCTAATGCTACATCTTCTTTTCGGATAGTATCCTGTAATATCCTGTAATTCTACTCTGTGTGCAGGAACGTCATTAAACCAAGCAGTTTCCAGCATGTAGCTGATCCTAACAAACAAGACCCAACTCCCAGCCTGAGAACACAGCCTCAAATCCCTATGTCTTTGACACACTTAGTACGTGTGGTGAATCAGTTGTCCAACATGTTGAATTTCACCAAACAATCTGGGCTGTAGATTGCTAGTGTATGGTAACAATCAGCCAATTTGCAGACTGCTACTAGTAAAATAATTAGCCTTTCAGGATTCGCAGATCTATCTTCCTGAAAATGATCTGCAAATCGCTAAAAAATATCTGTAATGTATGGGTGCAAATTGGAGGATTGGGGTATCTTTAAATTGGGGTAAAAATCACAGAATCCGTGAATCTTTTTTGTTGTGATTACTGATGTATTGGCCCCTTAAGTCTAACATAACATATGCTTACATAAACTAAAGCTGGGTATCCACTATACAATTTTCTGTCAGATATCTGTCCAATTTGGCTGGTTGGAATGAAAACCTGGTAATGTATGGGAGCAAATGACAGTCGATCATATGGTTTTAAACACTGAAAAAAGGACAAAAAAAATTGTTTGAATTGGTTAAATTTGTGTGTTTTAAGTTTTAACCAATTTGTCAGAACAACCATTTTTGGCTATGTCATTTGCTCCCATACATTACCATGTTTTCATTCCAACCAGCCAGATTGGACAGATATCTGACAGAAAATTGTATAGTGGATGGCCAACTTAAGCATTACCATACTACTAATCCAATAATAGGCTAACAGCAAACAACTGACAATGCACCCAATACAATCAGACATTTCTCTTTGCTTATATTGTCATCATGATACATTTCTCATCATCCTTTTTGTGGTGGAACTTATTGCCTAACCATAATTAGGTCTTAAAATCCAAAATAAACTGTTTTCTGGTTTGGAAGGTAATACTGTACCATTATGTTTGCTTCCCAACATCTCACTCCCTTTTGCTCTCTATATTCATTTTCAATAATAGTTAAAATTAGATGAATGTTTGAAACAAATGAAATTGTAAATTTGACGAACTGTTTGCTATTACTTTGATGACACTCTCTATACAATGTGTCTAAGCCTATATTAAGTACAGTACATTAGTATCGTGCAATAGATACTTTTATATTATAATAAGTTCCCCAGGCTGGGCCCATAAACTTAGTTTTTTGTTTTCACTGTACACTATTTATTTTTTGAGATGTATAGATCTGTCCTACTTCAGTTATATCATTGTGTACGCACATCTCTGCATAGCCTGCAATTCCAACTACATACCCATAACATGCCCTCATTCAGCTTAGCCTATTTGTGAACACCCTGTCACCAAGCAGTTCCGCAGTTCAGCCATAAGAGGAGCTGCAGCTGAGACTTGTACAGTATGACTCAGAATCACCTTTAGATACGAATGCTCAGGTAAGGAACTTCCACAGTGCTAAAAATCACAAGATTCTAAACAGACAACTCTTTTTCAGCCCTTATGTGTGTAGACAATAGATCATTATAAAGTGTGATTTAATAATGTTTACAGCAGGAATATACTTACTGAAATCATCATTTGAACTGGGATTTTTGCAGTCTGAGTAGTCCATGTTCAAATCCACTTGTTGATTTAGATAATGTCCATCATCTTGCAGTAACTGTAAATATACCTTCATGATAGAAAACAAATTAAGACTGTGAAATATATTTGTTTATACATTGCCAACCATCTGCTACAAAAAACATGAATTACAGTATATTGTCTTTTTTTGTTACTTCGGAGTCCTGTTACTTTATACACAACATATACTGTAAGGGTACGATATATAACATATTATTACTGGCCCCAAGCTACAAAACATAACGTTAATACAGTATGTGCTTTTACTCTGTTATTAACATTGGATAGCTTCTAGTGCTTCTTTGTGCTGTTATCAAAATAGCTGTATATTTATATTCATGCTTTGTCTGCTGATTAGGTAACACTGCTCCCCTAAGATATTTAATTGAAGTATTGATTTAGCTCTTGGTCTATATTGTCCTTCTGGAGTGGGTACTGACACATCCGCTACATTACATAATTTACTGGTGGAATATGATTTATATGATGTATGGCATGCTATGATTCCATCTATTAAAGACTATACTTACTCCTCTCATGTACACAAATAATATTGCCATATTTATTTGATCCTACTCAGTAAATGGAAGCTTCAAAATACCAGCCAGTTTCAGATCAGTCCATGTTTCTATGACATGGACATGGGGCGGTTATAATGTTGATGCCCCTCGCAGACCTTGGCCATTCCCTGGGTACTTGTCAACTAGTCTGGATGGTTTTACTAACTCCTTCTACAAACTTTTTGCTACTACTCTTATCTCCATGCCTACTACTTTCTTTCATTTTATTTCCCACCTGGATAAATATCTGATGGAGATCATAAAGGCTCAAATTATTATTTTACCCAATTATTTGTGGAAAAAACCCACTACATGTCAGAATTTTCATCCCATAGCACTTCTTAATTCTGACATCAAAATGTATGCCAAATGATAGCCAATCACTTGTACCTCTTGATTCCTCATCCGGACCAGGTGGGTTTTGTGAACGACAGGCATCTGACAAAACCCAGGTGTCACAACTCTCACTGGTGTCAAAAGTCAAATAATTGGATATGATTGCTTTACAATTATTATAGTCTGATGACGAGTTACTTGGACGCTACTTTGCATCGGTGCAATTCAATGCGTTCATATGCGTATTCACATACATACACATAGACGCACATTTGCTATTTCAATACACCGACGCACATATGCGAACGCATACATATAAAATGGTTCCACACATTATAGTTAATAACCAGAGTTATTAAAGGTATTGTTAGCTAATAGTTATGATGTGAGATATACTTAAAAGAGATCTAAGGTTCAGAATACAGTGGACATGTCATGTCATGTTTGGTATCATACTAAATCCCTGTTTGTTTGCAGACAGCCATTTCTATTGGCAAATAAGTTGCATCATGCATCCGCTAGTTATGGATGATAGGGAGTTATTGAATAGAATGTTATTACTTATATGCTGTGTTGTAGCCAGTTTTAACCAGTTCTTCAGTTGGAAGCTATACAATGTGACCGTTGGAAGACTGAGCCATACCCCTGATGACACCGTAAGAACTGACCAATGACCAGATTGACCAGAAGCAAGAACCAATGAAACCTGTCATTTTGTCCCTTTGTTAACTCTGAAACCTGTAAGGTATATAGGCTTGTGTACTGACCCCAATGTACACACATCTACATCTAATGTACACCAGTGCGCACGCATATGTATCAGCTATACTACTTTATTGCTTTTTACTCTAATTGTTAAACTTACATCGTGTTACCCCTTTTTTACATAAATAACTTTTTTGAGCTTTGGAAGCACACGATTGGACTGGAAAAGCAATTCTTTCTTAAGCGACTTGCACCGCAAATTAGCGACTGAACAGCATTCATAGAAGGGGGCTCACAGAGTACTCTCACTTCTCTATTCAGGAATTTGGGGTATCACCAGAGCTTAAAGACACATCACAAAAAAAGGTAAGAACAATTTGTTCTATATCTTACACCATCTGTGGTGATACAGCAGTTTCCTACTTTATGAATTGAGAGGATGCAGAGAGAATTCGGGACAAGGTAAAATAAATTGCATAGTCTGATTAGATATTATTTAAAATAACTTTATACCTCATAGTTACGTTGCCTTATCAATTAAAATTGTATAGAGTAGCTCTGTGTTTCAAATTATTGTTCCTGGTCAGACTTGCTAGACCAGAGCCGGATTTAGACATCAGGGGGCCCTAGGCAAGATACCGGTTTGGGGCCCCCTTCCTTCAAACAATAGATATTTTCATTCCACTTTTACTATCCATGTGGACATAGAGTGGGAACAGTAACCTGTGGTGAGCGAATGCTCTGGGCCCCATGCTCTGAACCCTGCTCCTTTCCCTGTTGTCACGGGTCACAGATCCTGCAGCCTACTTAATTTTAGACCTATCCCTACCCTCACACAGACCCCCTCCCAGCACAGACCACCCTCCGCTCAAAGCAAGGACCCATCTCCCCTCACAGCACAGACCCTCTCAACATAGACCCCTCTCCCCATACAGCACAGACCCCCCCACCCCTCACAGCAAAGACCTCCCCTCCCTTCACAGCACAGACCCCTCACAACACAGACCATTCTCACAGACCCCTCTCAGCATAGACCCTCACATCATAGACCCCTCTCACAGCACAGACCACCCCACCCCTCACAGCACAGACCTCCCCTCCCTTCACAGCACAGACCCCTCACAGCACAGACCCCTGCCCTCACAGACCCCTCTTCGCATATACTGTAGACTCCCCTCACAGAACAGACCCCTCTCAGCATAGATCCCACACAGCACAGACCCCCCTTCCCTTTCAGCACAGACCCTCCCCCCTGCCCTCACAGACCCCTTTTAGCATATAGACTCTCTCCTCTAACATAACAGACCCCTCTCAGCTTATTACCCCCCTCACAGTTCAGCACCTTTCTCCCCACGCAGCCAGCTCCATCAAACTTATCTGTCTGACATACCACATACCTGCATGGGTCTTCGAGTAGCTCTAGTGGTCCAGCCTCCATAACAGCAGCATAGTGGGGGGCCAAGTAAGTGACAGAGACTCACTGTCACTGACTACGAGCGCAGCGGCACCATCCTCACCATGGCGATCCATTCATCACTGGCAGCATCCCCTTCCTGTCTAACAATAGGTCTGGCCCTGGCTTTCAACTACTCCTCCTCCTCCCCCAGGGGCAGGGCCTTGGACATGCTGCTACAACTAGGCTCACTGCCTTATAGGTTTGTCCTCAACTCCTCTCTCCCTGGCTGGTGCTAGCAGCAGCAAGTGATGTCACAGACAGTGCAGCAGGTTCTCCAGGGCCAGATTTTGGGGGGTGCCCAGCCACGGGCCCCTTGGGACCCGCTGGGCCCTAGGCGGCCACCTAGGTTCCATAGCAGTAAATCCGGCCCTGTGCTAGACACATTAATTTAGCATGTGAAAACATTGAGCCAGGACACAGACAATAGAATCTGAGGTCTTCTAACAATACTGAAACTGGCTCGTAGTTTATTTTTATCTCAGACAATATATGTTTTAAATAGAAATTATTTTAAATAAAAAGTTCCGCCCCAGAATTCATTTTTATCAGCACAAGGGTTGAAGCATCTTTAAGGTAAGAACGTAAATCGCTCTTTTAAAGTGCATCTGGAGCTGGTAAACCAAATTCCTACAAAAGTCCTATTGTGATTTTTTTTTATTATTATTTTTTATTATGAAAAGAGATTGTGTAATTAAATTGGTGGTTATGTGCAAGTGCAAGTGGCTGAGTCTTTAAGTTAAGAATACTACATTTACTGTTTGTCACTAATTTAAAACGTTTATATTTGTTCTTCTATAGTATAGTATACTGAAGAATTGTTAGGAGTTTCTGGAAATAAGCTACCAGCAATAAGAAAAATTCCTGTACAGGAAAAAAAGTGTGTATCTGAATTGTGTGTTGGAAATATTGTTAAAAAGTGGAGGTCACATCACTTTGAGAAATGTGGGATACCCAGTGAGGTATCGAGCTGAATGCCCAGGTAAGAGGCATTCAGGTTTTTGAAATATAGAAGATACTGTATGGATTAGAAGTATTTTTGTTGTGTTGTGAGGTTAGATTAGCTTAATAGTATATTTCAGAAGTGCAAGTGATTAAAGCAAGAGTTTAAATCTGCTTGAGTTGTTTACAACAATCATCAAAGCTTGTGGTAAATAGTACCAATGAAAGCAGGTGATTGGCCTGGCTCAGAGACAAGTAAATTATAACTGAGTGACTGTACCAGTCTTTAACAGGGTGAGGTAGGGAACAAAGCCCCTTGAGGTTGGCTTGATTTGCTCCCAGTTGTGAAGAGTGGAAGACATGTCACTAAAATGAACGTGAGCTCGTGGACTCACACCACGCTCTGTGTGCATATGGCAGGAATGAGATTTTCCACTATGGGAGCAAAGCAGAGCCGGTAGGAGCATATTGTGACCGATGTGTAGGTCGAATTAGGACCAGTAGGGTCGGAAGGTATATTATGCACAAAAAGTATGGTGTGAAGGCGACACTGTATTGTGATAAGTGGATGAAACTGACTGAAAAATGTGAGAAACTATTTCCTAGTGTTGGTAGCTTTGACCCAGAAATATTGAGCACTGTTAAAGATAAAATGTTGTAAGTTAAGATCACTGAAGTGGTGATTTAAACATAGAACATGTTTGAATTTGTGGTATAAACAATTGGTAACACAAGTCGCAAGTGCACCACCTCCGCCATATGCAGATGATGGTTTAGGTATCGCTGATAAGAAAGTAAAATGTAATTTGTATCCAGGGTTGGAAAAAGAAAATATGATGATTGTAATGAAGACAATGAACCTGCTTTAATTCCTGCTTTTTCTCATATCATCTAGTTACAGGAGGGCCCAATGGGGGAAAGGGGTAATTTATGTTTCAATTGGACATTGTTGAGGATCAGGAGGTGCTCTCAGATGTTAAATAAGCCCAGGGCATTCATGTTATTGAAACAATGGTCCCTACAATCAGAATAAACAATAGCTGTTCCTAATAGTAAGCCTGCTGTCCTTGGAGTAGATCTGAATTAAGGTCAATTATCACTGATTTCCCTGATCCTAGGAGAGATCTAACCAATTGTCAAATATGTTTTAAGCATTTGGGTAATGCCCATGAACCCACAAATAAAGATTGGAGAGTAGTATTAAAGGCATGTCTTCCTCCCACAATTGATGTGCAAAAATTTATTAAGGATAGTCAACTGGAGGAAGACAAACCTTTAACTGATGAACACCCAGTCAAAAATGAACTTTCCTGTAGTTGTTGATTGGCATAAGATTTTCTCCATAAAGCAAAAAGATAATGAAAATGCTTTACAATATTTACATGGAGCTTTGTTGGATATTGCCAAGTATATAGGCCCTACAGGAACAGCATCCACAGCAACAAAGGTACAGTGGACGGTATGGTAAGAAAAGACAACCACAGTCAGGTAAATGTTACATATGTGGAAAAATAGGACATATGGCCAGGAAATGTAGATTGGGGCATTTGCAAGAAGGAAAATAGAGACTTAGGTTATTCTCAGGTACATGGGAGAAATTACCCTATACATAAACAGGAACCGGTTAATTGGCTTAGAAGGGATCAAGGATTAGAAAGAGGCCCACCAAATGGGAATTATTCAGAGAATACCCAAATACCTGATGCTACATACCAGAGACAAGCACAAATGTTAGCCACAAATGCTACACGACGGTATGTCAATAACTCTTGAAGTTTAGGTCATACCTGTGTGCTACAGCTAGTTAGATTGACAGAAAACCTCAATGATAAACCTAATGTAAAAATTAATGTCTCTGGTACTAATCAAACTTTATTGTAGATAGAGAGCCGACCAGATCCTTAACAACCTCTATCTGTATTGATCTTTAGTCAGATGGATAAGTTATTGTTATGATTAATTTTTTTTTGTCTAACGCTAAAACAATTGTTTCATCTCTTGCAAGCAGGACACAAGGTATAAGGATAAGCTACAGCCATATCAGTCAAAGGAGAAATATTTGGGATATATCTGACCCAGGGGACGAGACACTTGACACTGGACATGATTTAGGGAAAACAAAATATAAGGACGTGATCTAATGTTATTTGCACACTATGCAGTATCTGCTCATTCTAAATTTGATATAAATGAGCACAAGATGGAAGTTGTCACTTATGGCATTATCAAATAATAACCATCAAAAGATGTAATATGTGAAATCCTGTTATTTATTTACCATATGTATCTCATAAGATACAAAGGGTGGAGAGTGATGAGGATTTAGCAGTTACACAGATATGCATGATTGTATGGAACATTTATATCAGTTTGATTTCATATAATTTAAAGTTGGGGTCCTATGACAGACAAGAATCATGTTTTATGCCTATGACAGCAGGAGGCACACCAGTGGCACATGCATGACATATACACAGGCTTTTGACAGCCATACAACTACCAGGAGAGGTTGCAGTCATTAAGTGTAATGCACACACAGTTGACAGAGACCCAGTGTCATTTGCCAACAGTAGGGCAGACGAAGCCGCAAATTGGGCAGCAGACCTACATGTTAAGACAAATGTTACTAAGATAATAATACCAGAAGAACCGGTAACATATTTATCTATTTATGCACTGAATTTCCAACATACTTTATACGTGTCCAGTGCCGACTAGACTGTGCCTGTAAATGGTGTCTCTCTATTCTAAGAGCTTTTTAATCTGTGACATACATGTCTATTATTGAATAATTTGTATGATGATAGTCATCATTGTCTTAATGAGTTTAATCTGATTTAAATTATTAAAATGTTTTTTTACTTTAGCGCTGCTTTAGTTACCTTTTATCTAAATTGTTTAGGAGACTTACTATCTCATTCTGAGCAGTAGTTTGGACAAACCACTCCTAACAGTGCTTTATATTACTTTATTTTTCTCAGATAATGATGTTTGAAGTTCAAAGTGTACAGAAACTAATTGAAATGCAGGATTTGTGTTCCCAGCAGGAAAATGCCATCTTGAAGGTGAAAGAATGTGGTCAGGAGTCCATGGGACTCTGGAAGGATGGACAAGGTAGGCCAGTAGCCCCCCAAGCCATATCTTCCAAGCCTAGCAGAGGCTGCACATGATCTGACTTATTGGGGTAAGGAAGGTATGTGTAACCTAGTGGGTGCATATTGGTGTGCACCAGGATTCTCTTCACAGGCTAGTAAGAAAGAAATGTTCTGTCTTACTTGTTTGAGAAAGAACACTGAGAAAACAATACAGAACCATCCCATATTTCTCCTACAGACTGACCTTTTCAGGTAATACAAATCGACTTTATCCAATTATCACCCTGCAGGTAGTTAAACTGACATGTATTAGTTTGAGTTGACAATTTCTGTAACTGGATAGAAGCCTGTTCAGCTGCCTCTAATATTGCTGTTTTTACTTATAAGAAAATTGTTTAGGAATTTGTGTGTAGATGTGGTATTCCCAAAGTGATTGAAAGTGGTTGAGGTACTCATTTTACAGGTGAAGTTTTCCAGAACATGTGTAACCGCAGAACATGTGGTAGCAGGTTGCACACTCCCCCTAGTACCTAATAAAAATGAGTAAGCACTTGAGGAAGCAACAAAAGAACTTGAAATTATTGTCTCCTGAGCGGCCAGAAACAAATAGCCATGAGATTGAGCCTGGAGAAAATGTTATGGTCCGAAACTTTTTATATTCAAGTTGTTTAGCAGACAGGTGGGAAAGAACATACCAGGTTTTGATGACCAGCACTACAGCCTTGAATGTAGCCGAAATAGATACTTGGATACATGCCACCCACTGCAAGAAAGTCAGTAACACTGAGAATATCCCAGACCAAGCAGAGATTGAACCTGTTACAGTCACTCGAGAAACTATTCCATGAGAGTTAAGGAGACAACTGCCATTAAACACCTGAAATCAAGATCCAACAAAAGATCTACTTCTACAGCATTGAAGACCACAGTTCTTTCAGACTTTTTTTGTCTCCTATTTTCTATTTCCCTCTCTTTTTTTCCCAATTTTTGTTTTTTTCCACAGGACAATGTATTTTTGCAAAGGTAATTAGGTGATGGAGAATGGGTTTGGTGATGGTGCTGAAGGTGTGGAATCCGAGGAGAAATTGATAGAAAAAAATTGGTCCAGTTTAACGCATTGTTCAGCTTTAGTATAGTAAATAGACCTGATGAAACTTTGGGATTTTGAAACACTATGGAAGGTTTGTAAATACTATGAGCCCATAATTGAAGAGGAAAACGGTCTATGTATGCTTAATAATGATTTGAATATTCTTTAGAGGATTAGTATATATTGGTGGAGGGTAAATAAATGTATGTATATTTTGAAATATTTAAATTGGTTCAAATAAGGAAAGAAATGTGAATAGATTTAGCCATACATAATTATATGTATAGTGAATGTTACACCAGACATCACAGAAAATGTAGTCCTAAATTCCCCCAAGCATCCTTTATAGGTTAGATGAGTTCCCACATCCTACCAATGGTCCCTAGATATCAGCTGAGCATATATAAAGGTTGTCTTCCACTTTCCCCCTATACCCAAGTGAATGATTGATGTTTGATCTGTGTTATACTGTATGTATATATATATATATATATATATATATATATATATAAGATTTGATGTCTGACTAAATGTCATAAGAAGAAGGTATGATACTGTTTTGTGAACCATCAATGGGTGGACTGTTAAAGCTAGATGTTTTGGATGAAGGCATGTAGTTATATTTGTTACAAATTACAAATTGGTCGAATTAGGTTGTATGAGATCTGATTGTATAAAATCTGATTGTATGCTATTGTGATTCATAATATTACACCACTCCTTGGGCTTGTTCTGTCCTGTATTCCAATAGGATAACTTTGGTGACCCTGCAGAGACCACCACACCACACGGTTATGGAATATCATTAATAAAGTTCTTATTTTAAATATACTTTTAGTATATTTATAATGTTACATAACAGTTCATTGACTGTTTATTTTAATCAGCATTTAATTTGTAGCGTATTATAGGTAAATACTGCATCCCTGTTGTAAACATAAATGTAATATTATTGGTATAATCTTTTAGATCCAGTTTATATATAGTTAAACAATGCAGTGTGCTTAACTTGACACTGAAACTTCCACCTCTCCAATGATACTGTGAGACAAAGGTATTCCAGACTGGGATAGTTTTGGCTTGACCCTCAGGCTAATGAAGATCCAACTGCTCACACACAAAGGAGGAAGAACTGACCTATCTGACATCAAGTATATACATATCCCTGCCTGTATCCAATGATTTTATTCCCTAAGGACTATTTGAAAGTGAACTTATAAATTGTACTGCAGTGACCATTGGAAGTCAGTGTATTCAGAACTGAAGCCTTGTATTGGTGCCAATCGCACTTGCGTATTGTAAGGAGCGGTACGCTATTTAATTCTGTTTGCAAATAAATCTTTTGGACTTTGGAACTCCAAGTGAACTGAGCAGACTTTGTAAATTATTTACCTTTCACATTGGGATAATGCAGATTCAACCATACAATTACAGTACTGTAGGAATGGCATGGACAAAGAGCAGAGGCATGGAGTCTAATGTATAGGTGACCTACACAAGGCCACCCAGGCTAGAATCCTAAAGAGTACAGCATATTGACCTATGGATTGGTTTCCCAGTTTCAGGTGCAAAATGAAAAAGGGTGCAGATATATCCCATCTTGACTCATCAAAGACTTTCTTAAAGGCATCCAGAAAGTCTGTATTATTTTTTATCAGGGGATTGAGAGTCTGTACAGACCATATTCATTTTGTCAAACAGGTGGCACTTGTAATTCATATTGTATTGAACACTGGTTCCAAAAAACCCTGACAACTTTTAGGGTCTCCATCAAACTTTGAGGGGATAGGTATTCTTTGCTGAGACAAGGCACCTGCAGCTTGAACCGGAGCTGACAAGTCTCTGCTACATGGACAGATTGTGCAGCATGAGCAGACCTCTTCTGGCATCACTAATCAGACAACTCTCTGGGTCCAACTCTTCTCCTCCTGCTCAAATCAGAGCTCAATAAATATAGAGAAGTGCCAGTTTCTGGAGACCAGCTATGGTAACATCCAGGTAGCACTTCAGTAGCAAGAGCTATGCTCTACACTGTAGGTTGACTTGAAGTGCATGCCAGCATAGAAAAATATCTCCTCTCCTGCTCTGTGGATATCAGGACCACACATACAGTAGGATAGAAGTAATCTTACCTTGACTACGGACCAGTTCAATATATGGATATTTCACTTCATGACCTTTCTGACTAAAGAAAACAAAAGGGATTTGGAATTCTATTGCCATAAGTTCTGATTAAATATTAATTTAGGGACTATTCTATTTGAACCCCACAAGTATTTTACTTTTACATCTGAGCAATTTATGCTTCTGAACTGTTTTCCTATGGCAATCTGTTAATACTTATATAGGTTTGGAGAACATTAATTTCTTTGCTTGTCATAATCTGCTGCTGGTGAAATCTACTTAAGAAAGCCTTCTTATTAAATATAGTATTTGTTTTTATATTGATACATTTTAATTAAATTATTAATGCTCAATATAATGAGTTTGCAATTGTAATTTTATATACTCTGCTTGCAGCCATTGCTTTCTTTTATTTATCGCTTTTACATTGTGAGCCTGACTACCTCAAACAGTTGCAGGTGAGCAGAGTTTAATAACTCATTAGCACCAGGGTTCCACTTGTATTTTATGGCGAAAGTATACTGGTCCTGATTCAGCAAGGAATGCGAGAGAACGCACGCACTTGGCCGCTGCGTGTATATGCTAATCAATGCATTCGCACGGCAACCACAGCATAAGATGCAGATGCCCAGCACTACACAATGCCACCCACTTCCCTTACTCAAAGCCTGAGTAGTCTGCAAGACCAGAGCTGGCCCTAGGCATAGGTATAATAAGCAAATGCCTAGGGGTGACTGGAATGCCTAGGGACATTCCAGGGCTCTGCCGCAGTCCGTCCCCCCACTGGCACTGCATCCCCCTCCCCCTGCCCTGCTGCTGCTGCTACCATGTGGAAAGCTGTGCTGGGATCAAGTGGCTGATCCAAGCATCGGCACAGCAGGAGGAGATGTGTCCCCTGCGGGACACATCAGCGTCCAGCGCTGGGATGTTATTTCTCCTCCCAGCGCCAGGGAAGCATAGACAACTGTCACCCGGTAGCCTTGGTACAGCATCGGCCGTGGCAGGTGTTTGGCTCTAGCGGGCCAGCAGCCAATAAGACGCAGATATGATGAGCCAATCGAGGCTTGCCATGTCATAGCTCCGCCCAAATGCAGCATCTTGTATCAGATGCCGCTGAGCGGCAAAAGGCAGTATGGTGCTGAGAGGGAGGAGTGGAGACCTCCCAAAGAGAGCGTCGCAGCAAGAGTTCCGGCGGCCACGGAAGAGGCCAGAAGACGCTGTGATCAAGAAGGAAGACCGACAGCACCAGCTGGAAGAAGAAAGAAGAGGCGTCACTGCTGGCCAGGATGGGCCAGTGGCCGAAGAATATGGCTGAGGACCGGAGAGGACTGCAGGGGTGGAAAGTAAAAGAGCCAATGAAGCTTCCCCCTGCAGCCTCTTCCAATGGAGCAGGTAGGCCATCCATGAGGCCTACCATATAGCCCCCTCCCCAGACCAACAGGGTTGTTGGGCACTAGGCCCATGGGGGCACTGTTAGGCAATAGGCCCATGGGCATATAGGCGGGCACAAGGCCCAGGCTACATAGGGGGCCCTAGACGCAGTTATTGCCCTATTAGGTGTAAGTGACCTGGGTACTAGGCCCAGGTCACTATTGAATAAAGTAGGTGGGCACTAGGCCCGTAGCCATAAGGAGGGCTACCTGTTGTTTTCTAGAGTGGCTGTTCAGCTCGGTGTGGGAAGTTGTTAGGGGACAACAGGCAAAATTTTGCCTAGGGCAAAATGGGCTAGGGCCAGCTCTGTGCAAGACAGCAGAAACATCAGAAACATTGAGAACCATACGCACAATAGAGGTTGACCTGATATCGTGCAGGATTTTGCCCACTTCCTGCATGCATCAAGTCATCTGGCTGCATATGCTGATGCACTGCCTTAATTATGCATGTCCCTATAATGGCATCCCAACACACAGGTATGCCTGCATTCGTCTGACCACCCCCTGTGACCACCCACAAATGGCACTTACTCTCAATCAATATCGGAAGGGTCTGCACACACACTGTGTGTAATCTGCATAGCCTTACCAGATCGAACTGGCTAGTTCACAGTGTGATGCATACGCATGTGAAGTACAAAAACTTCAGCCGAGTGTGTGCATTCTCTCATATGTGTTCCTTGCTGAATCAGGCCCACTGTCACTACTCTTGCTTGGATAAAATGAATGCAACCATAAAAGTAGGATTGGCTTGGAGCCAGAGCAGAGTTATTGAGACTAATGTATTGGTGGCCTTCACCAGGGACCCTGACAAGGGGGTTTGGTTTTCACTGCACTGATACGCAGGTCATGGACCTCTGACTGGGTTCCTAATGTATGGGCTGGTGAACTCTGGAGAGAACAAGTCTTGCAGAAAGACTGGTTGCCATGAGGTATTTCAGAGAGTGGTCATCAGAAACAGGTCAGAACCATGCAGGCAATGCGGTACCAGGGGATGGGCAGAATGAAGTCAGTTGAAAGATGAAGCAAGAACCAGGAAGTCACACAAAGCACTATGAAAGGAGCAGGCAAGAAGAGTTGTCAAAGAGACTGGATCAGGATGCACATAAGTATTGAGGAAGATCAGGCAGAACGCACACTGAGTACTGGTTTGAACCTAATGCTCTGGCAGTGATACATATTGCCAGAGCAGTTTAAATGGGCTGGGCCATTTGAATTACATCAGTGGTCACATGACCTTTACTACAAACATCAAAGAGAGCTGCTTCCCATGCCTAAGTGTGGCAGGAGTAGAGTGTGTGGCCTGGTTTGTAATTTTTTTGTTCTTTTACAATGACAATAAAAGTATTTATGTTATCTTGGCAGCACAGCAGACAGAGGAGAGGGAACTTCAGGCAGTCCAACAATAAAGGATTACTGAGGCAGGTGCCAGACAGTAGAAGACTGGCACCCAACTGCCACAGAAACACAGCCTTCCTGGAAGACCTAGTACCACCAGAACCATTAAGAGGAAGCAATGCTCTAGTGTGCTGTCATGCCAGGTTTTTGATCTAGCACAATGAATGAAAAAAAGGCTCCATGAGTTTCTTCTCCTTTTTTTTAGATGCAGTGAAGGCATTTGATCGCTTTCATTGGTGGTTCTTCCACGACACCATGATGCGACGGGGGATCCGATGTCCAACATATCAGGCGGTCCCCACACATGGTGCGATCAGGTGGCCAACCACCCGATATGCCGGCTCCCCCCTCCCCCACCCACATAACACTGCATGGGATCGCACATCACATCCCCAGATTGACTGAACCTGCAGTAAGATCTGGGGGTGCGATGTATAACCCCACAGGTGCGCACTATGGCCCTGATTCAGAGCCGGATGCTCTGACAGAGCACTCACTCTGACCACCCACAGCTATAGCGAGCGACCAAAAAGATGTTTGCGATGGTCAAGACCATCGCGACCATGAGGCTTGCGACGAGACCCTTGTGGTAGGGTCTCGTGGCCGCAAGCCCTGGAGTGCTTTCAGCTCTATCAGAGCCGAGAGCACTCCCACTGACATCACTTGTGATGTCAGTGGGGCTGGCCCCAGACAGTAGTCGTTCCCATGGGAACACCTCCATCTGAGCAGCCACGCCCCCAGCATGCCCACCAAAGGGGGCATGCTGTCACTCACCATCGACAGCACGCCCCCTTTGTAGCGAGACCCAGAGCGACGGCTTGCCCGTCGCTATCCGGGTCTCACGCATGCGCACGACAGAGCCACCTCCGTCGTGCGCATGCGCACTGGCCCAACATCAACCCGCTTGAGAGCACTCAGCAGTCACGTGCGGGTCTGAATTATGCCTTCTGTCCGATATGATGCCCATACATGGTGCGATATAGCAGCCAATTAATACCAATCCGTTGGATTGGCTGATGTATCACACAGTGTATGGGCCGCTTTGGAATACACAGTGGTGATGAACACATTCAGGAATGTATCATTCAGCATAATGAGCACATAAGGCATGATTTAGTGATGTATGCTATTCCGATATTTATGCAGTTGAGTGATTATCTATTGACTGAGCATGCAACACAGTTGCACTGTGCAAATGCCATGGTAGAGTATCTCAGACGACTACTTTGCAAGTCAGGGACCATTTGGCCGAGGTAGTGAGTAGTGGCGACAAAAAACGCCGATGTGTCCCGGCCATTTTTGGGGCATGTCGTAATATGCGTCTGTGATCCCGTATGCAAATAAAGTGGTTCACATGGGTCAGATCAGATGGCATATTCTCCATCACCTTAGGGCTACTCATATGGACAATTATAGAATGGACTGCGACAGCGGCTACGTATTTGGACACACTTGCTTGTTGCTCTGTGAGGCCACTGCTGGGTTTCTCAATACATTTCCAGCAGGCTACAGTATTATTATATTTTAGCACAGCAGCTGTGTGCGGGATCGCAGCTGTGAATGCATTAGCGTACATTTCTGAATCAGGCCCATAAATAGCTGAGAATCAGAATAAAACATATCAGGTATAAGGTAAATAATGTATGAAGAGAAAAAATATTTGTTTCCTTTCCTTTGTATCCTTTTTTAGGAATTTAGATCATGTCCCATAAGAATGACAGGAGGACAAATCCGTAAGCTATAGAAATGTACTCCCAACTCCCAGCTGTGGAATATATTTTTGATTATTAACCCAATCTTCCTACTGTTGAAGTGAAGAATAGTATTTAATAGTGAATAGATATATTGAGCAGACAACTTTTATAGCCTGAAGGGGTAAATAAAGGGAATCATGTTATATCGTGCTCTGGTCTTTTCACTTATAAAACTTCAAACAGTATCAGTGGTTTCAGAAAATTAAAACTCCGCTGCGAGACAAATATATCACAATCTGGGTAATTGACAAAAAAGATTCCAGCAAAAATTCTGACACGTTTATCCAAAAATATATTTTATAACAACACTGGACAAATGTGCAGCAGATAAAACGATGTACAGTTGTTTTGTAAACATTTAAAGCATATTGAGCTATATGAATTCAATTGCCAATTTACAAGCAAGCTGTAAAATCGAGCACATCGCTAGTGTAGTTTCTAAGCAGAGTTATTCAAGAAATGAACAATAATCACAGTAAAATGTGAACCGCGCAATGTAATGTGATGACCTCTGGTTGCTAAGAAAAAAAGACATGCAAAACTGACATGTTCTTCAATGACTGAAATAGGAGAAAGGAAATGTTAAAGATGAAATAAAATAAACAGATATTTAGCACTAAACTGGGACTCTTTCACACAGAATCCATGATGCAATGCAGGTTAGAAATTTAGCTGCCTTCCTGGTCCTCGGGATGAAAGCACACAACCTTATCCTATAATAATAAAAGGTTAGATCCTCAGTAGATCAAATAATACTTATTCAAATAATAACATATATACAAACAGTGTACAGCATATATATTATATACAAACAAACAGTGAGCTGGAATGTGATTTTTTTAAATGTATTAGTATACTATATGTAAAGGATTATGGATGGCTGATTTAATTTAATAGTAACTGTGTTACCCTTAATTTTAACCCATGTTTTGTACAGGGATACTATTGTTAGCTAACAATGTATTCTTTATGGATTTGGACATAAATTGCACTGATTTTAGGTTTTGGTTGTTATTCATTCAATATTTTGGAATGCTATAATTCATTCATTGGGCTGTGGAACACAGATTTCCACCCATAGCTAGTGTTCCTGTCCCTGTCTATATAATGATCCTCTGCAGTGGAACGCAAAGCCGGATTTCCGGTTACGCCACACCAATGTATTCCACCCCCTCCGGCCTTGACCATACAAGCAAGGTGGAGATGGATCCACGTAAGGATCGGGTTTTTACAGCTGTTGCTGAGTGCGTTCCATAGTTGGAATGCATACAGGTAATTAAAGTTTTTTAATGCCTTTGGATATTTATACTAGAGATGTGCGCTGGGCCTTATTTGCTGGTTTTGGACCTGACTTTCCTTCATGTTTTGGATCTGGATTTGGTTTTGCAAAACCGCCCTTGCATGTTTTGGTTTTGGATCTGTATTTTTTTTTTAAATATATAAAAACAGCTAAACTCACATAATATGTGCTTGTTTTTGTTCCTACTGTATTATTAACCTTAATAACAATTATTTTCAGGCATTCCCAATCAATTTTAACCACCTCACAGCTCACAATATTCTTTTCACTACTTTTCACAAATATAGGCCAAAGGATGCAGCGAGCTGGCTGGCTAAAGTAAGCGCAGAGCAGCTGCACAAACACAAGGCAGTTTAAAAAAATATAGGATATCTATGAAGCATTACGACACAGCAGTGGTTGACAGGATGGCTGTTTAATAAGCTATAAAAATGTCAGCCAGCAATGCCCCAAACAGCGCATAATGCAAAGAAAAAAGGTGGGATATTAAAAAGGACATCCACAGTTTAACAAACCAAGCACTTTAGTGACAAGGACTGACATTTTCGTGGCTGAAGTCCTTGGTTTGTTTGGGCATCCACAAAACAATTTTTTGGAAGGACTGCCTCCAATCATTAAGGAGAAGGTTGATGATGAGGGTGTTGGCGATTGCATGTGCTGGTCCAAACTGCTAGTAGCTGATACTGGACTTCTTGTTATTAATTTACAAATTATTTAAATTTTCTTAAATAAAATTGTATGAACTCACTGCAAATGACATATCAAGGAAGAGGTGCCTACATGGTTAACATCTCTACCTCTACAAACTTTGGCTTCACAAATGATACTGATGCATTCACAATTGTTGTCAGGATTTGGGCTAAAATAATTCCACACCCAAGACGTGACTTTTCCGATCTTATGACCAGTCATGACAATGGCTTTCTTTTTATCATGAGCAAGAACTACATCCTCTTTAGTGTCAGATAGGACACAAATATCCCCCTCATCCTTTTGAACTCCCTACACACTTTCATCCTCAATTTCTATTATTTCACCATCTAATACTAGTACAGCTATCATGGCATCACTAATCTGTGCAATTGAGTCACAACTGTCATACATGCTTCCTCTATCAAAGGATTGTTTAACAGTCAATTGTTTTTTTAAAACTACTACTAGTAGTAGTCTTCTTGGTCCCTTTCTGGGATGAAGATCCACCTCCATCAGCAGCAGAAGGCCTAGCACTCAATGATTGTTCTGAGGAATCCTGGAATAGGGAGGATTAACCTAGCATTATCCTGTATGCAGAACTACCTCCAATCATTTAGAGGATATTGATGATGAAGGTGTTGGCGATGGAGATTGCAGTTGCTGGGATCTAGCTGAGGGAATGGAAGCTAACTGATGTTGGACTGTCTGTTGCTATTTTTTAGCACCAGATGGTTAAGGTCCCTATCTCTACTTACTCTGGTTTTACAAATGCTAGAGATGGCTTGACAATTACTTGTATATTACACTGCGGTATGAATGACCTACAGCATCACACTACTTGTATAATATTACACTGCAGTAAAAATGGCAGTGTCACAATACTTGTATGAATATTACACTGCGGTATGAATGACCTACAGCGTCACAATACTTTTCTGAATCTTACACTGTGGTACAGACTGCAGCGTCACAATACTTTTTTGAATATTACACTGCAGTATGGATGCAGTGTCACAATACTTGTATGAATATTACACTGCGGTATGAATGACCTACAGAGTCACAATACTATTATGAATATTACACTGTGGTATGGATAGCAGCATCACAATATGCCTGACTTAGATACTACTTGGATCAACTATGTTCGGGTAGGTCTGGCTCTCAGAGAACCGGTCCCGCTCATCTTTAATTTAAACATTATCAATAATTAAAAATGTTGCCCCTTATAAGAGCGATTCGCTAATTGGGCATATTGTATTAAGAATCTTGTATATATTTAAGGAGTTTTGGATGTTTTAATCCTACCACGCCCTTCTCACTCATGTGACCAGAGGTGGGGTATATAAGGACTTATGTGTGTCCACTTCAAACACACCTTGATAAAGACCTACCTAGGTCAATACATGTTGGTGGAGGACTTTGGATTTCAGGTTCCATCACCCCCTTCCACCGGACATCGGGACTCTTGTACGCATGCAAGACCGGTAGGTCACGCATGTGCAATAGCATCACAGCTCCGATAGGAGCAGTGAAAAGATTCACTGGTCTGAAAGGAGCTGAGGATCTGCTCGTGGGACAGCTGATTGTTGGATCAGCTGTCCCCAGGGTCCCCGATAATTAACATTATGAATAGACCCCTATGGGTGGTCTACTCTTGTGTGACAAATATTGTTAAGTATTTTCTAGCATTTGTCCTTTTATTTTCTCTTATTTTTTCCTACCATATATCAATAATGAATGCCGTCTGCTGAGAATCTAACCTCTTATTATTGTTTATGTTTACAATGCTTGGTGACTTTTGTCAGATACTTAGTGAAGTGTGCGGCTCTAAAATGTGAAGGAGCATTCTCATTTACTGTTTATTGTTCAAACCTTATCCTATAGATTGGGTTGGGAGTGTACACAAGCCCCATGTAGAGGGTAAGAAACAAATGTAATGTCTAGCCATTTACTCGATTAAAAGTACAGAAAAGTGGCATAATATCCAGTCTTGTGGCTGGAGTGCTAAAAGTCTTTATTACCCCTAATCCTAAAAGAATTAGAGGTAAAACAAAGCAAGGTGAGGTGACAGTTCTTTTATTGGCCACAAAAAGTACAGTTAGATTCTGTCTTTATTTAAGATTTAAATACATTTAAGGTGAAAATTATTGCTAAACCGAACACTTGCTTAGTGTCTAAATCACATTAGATGCAAAAAGGCAAAGGCAATTTTTCAACAGAGATGCAGTGTAAGTATATTATCCCAATTATATCATTTTAATTATTATTATTATTATTATTATTATTATTATTTTATTTTATCCTTTATGTATATGGTGCCACAAGGGTTCTGCAGCACCTTTAAAAGTACATAAATAAGTTAACAAGCAACCAGTGAATTACAGTACAATGTAGGACAACGTTTATTTACATTGCTGCATTAGAAATCATAACACTCAAATAAGCAATAGAGCGTAGGTGCTCTAGTTGGGAGAAAGGAGTAGATGAAAGTAAGGAGAAGCTCAAGATGGAAGAAGGCCTAGCTCGTGAGAGCTTACATTCTAATGGGGAGAGAGTTCCAGTGGTATGGAGCAGCACTAGTCAAATTTTGAAAGTGGGAGGATGAAATTCGATGGCAGGAGAAATTTTACATTTCAAAAAGCCTAGTTTTAGATAAAATAATTTTGAGGAAAAAACAAAGTCAGCTATATATTTCCAGCATTGGGCCTGTACTCTGTACCTGCAGAAAGCATGTAGTTTTGGGCTCCCTTCTAAGAGAGTGCTTTCTGGTTTACTGAACTATTTTACAGGTAACACCTTTAGTCAATTTTGAATTTACTACAGTTAACAGAAGCACAGATTTGTTATGTTTTATTCAGAATTTCTTTTCATAGCTTTTTGCATATCCTAAAAGCGTATTTCCTAAATTTGGAGCAGTATGACTAAATAATACTAAAGTAAATAAAGATGTGCGCAGAACCCCGTGTTTTGATTCTAAGAGGGGTATTCAATATGAAAGGTTAACTTCCCTGGCGAAGTCAACGTTTCATATCGGAGTTTTTTTCTGCGTAAAGGTATGATGCGCGCTCCCGCTTATCCCCGTATTCAAAATAAAATTAACGAAAACGGGAAACTCCGAAGTTGGATTTGCATAAAGTTACCTTAGAATAATTGTAAGACCCTCCTAAAGTTGTAAAAACATGGGGGATCACTATGGGTACCCCCGTTTTAGCCTTTAATTGAAAGTCGGGGATTTAAATAGCCGCAGCAGGTGTTTTTTTTTCCGACGTTGAAGTAGTGATGCAGAAGAGCACTTAGGTTATTTTTTTCATTTTTTGAAGTGGTCCCATCAAATTTGGGATACATGAAAATGGGTACTAGCATATTTTGGTGTCCATAAAGTCAGTTTTTAAAAATTCTGCATTTGTGCACCTGCTGCTATAATTCTATTCTAGAAAACATCTGCCGCATACTTGCAGAATAGCCCTGAACCTATTTCACTATTGTTTAACAATTTTTTCCCATTTTTTTTTTTTGCACCCCAATTTTTAAATAAATTTTTTGGGGTGTCCCTATTTTTTTAAAAAACTTTTTTTGACACAGTTCTTTTGTAAATGTCAATCTCAGGGGTGCAGGCTATTTTTTTTAAGCCTGCACCCCTAAACCCCAATTCTGCACTCTTTTTCGACACCTATTCAATGGTGAAAAGTTATCACCGTTTTTTATCAAAGACTTTTCAAAACTGCGATAAGTCTTTGAAATTGAATACGGTGTCAAACTAAAACAAGTGATATTAACACAAAAATATTAAAAAGTGCGATATTAACCCATATTGAATACCCCTATCAGTCTTCATCATGTTTTGATCTTGGCAAAACCATCTGCAACTGTTTTCATTTTGATCTGGATTTCTGTAAAAAGTGATAAAAAAGCTGCTAAAAGCATGTAATTTGGACCTTTTTTTGTTCCTACAGTATTATTATTATCATCAATAACAATTATTTACAGTCAATTTTCACCACCTAACAGCTCACAATATTGTTTTGCATCAATATTGGCCTAAGGCTGCAGTGAGATGGCTGGCTAACTTAAGTGGCAGAGCAGCGATACAAACACATGGAAGTTTAAAAGAATATAGCACATCTAGGAAACATGTAACAGCAGTGGCAGACAGGTTGGTAGTTTAGTAAACTATACAACTCTATATAATGTTTTCAGTAATCAAGAACAAATAGCCTACTGTAAAAGTAAAATCCTAGTAGAACAAAATATAATAAATGACCACACTTCTCCAAACAGCAAATCACAGGGCTCAGGCCAGTACAGGTAAACAGAGATGGAGTCTAGTCATATTTACACCAAAACAGCAAGGTGGGCGAAGCCCATAATGAAAAGTGATGCACAATGGAATTGTCCTTAGGCCCATTTTTATGTCGTACAGTATATTAAAAAGGACATGCACAGTTTAAAAAACCAAGCACTTCAGTGATAGGGAGTGCATCTTTTCAGGCTGAAGTGCTTTGTTTGTTTGGGCCCCTACAAATGAAAACATATTGATGTTTTGGTTTAATCAGTTTACCAATGGGCTTAAGGCTAACGGTAATATTCTTATTCACAGTTGGATGATGTCATTATTGTCATATTCACCCTCATCACTATTGTCAATGCCATCATTACACAATGTTAGCTCATCCACACTGGAATCCATAATTTCAGTCTCTGTTGTATTTGGCGACAAGTTGTAGTTTATTTTGATGAAAATCAGTTTAATAAAACATTTTGGAATTAGCCTCCCGTGCCTATCACTCACAAGGTTCCTGGCTATGCTAAACACTCTATCCGAGTACACATTGGAGGGTGTAAAGTTTAAGTTCACTATACTATAGCTAGTTTTTACAAGGGGCTCTAAATACCCAGTACTTAAAGGGACTGTGTGACATGCTAATTTGTAAATTATCATTAAAGTAATCCTCTCCCATTCTATTGATGTTTACTGTACCAGATTGAATCATGGTAGAGGTGTCAATAAATGTGGGCAATCCCTTTAAACCTAACCAGATGTCATAAAGTTTCACTCTGATGCACTGAGTAGACTCATATTCATCACGAATGGGTCTCTTGGACAAGGGCAGTTTGCAACATTTGCAGAAGAAACTGAAGCAGCTGACAGTGTCATGTCATGTGCCAATTGAGATGACATCTTGCTCTCAAGGAGCTCTTTGTGTCTCCAAAAATCTGTGTCAAAAAAGGCATTACATAGGACTTAAACCTATGATCAAGCATTGTTGCCAAAATGTAGCGATATTGCAAGATATTACAAACTCTTTGGTCCTGGTGAAGCAAAAATAGAATATAATGTACAAGTCCAACATCGCTTAGTTTGATCTCCTTCTTCAGCTTCTCTAGCTGTTTTTTTAGCAGCTTAATTAAATATGTGTTAAGGGTCCTCTGTTCTCACAGATTAGTTATTAATGCAGCGAATAATACATAATTTGTTATCCAATAATTAACATAATATTATCAGTAGTAAGTTCCAGCAGCATAAGTGCATTAATAATGTATAGTTATCAACACAGAATTGCCCAAATATAAGATTTCATATTGCTGTACAGATAGTTCAGGAACCCTGTAAAGGTTTTTAAAACTCCATAAGCTATATACATATGGGGGAATCCAATTGCTAGCAATGTTACAGCAGACATTGCTGTGATGCCCATGTGCACACATATCACACAGTTATTGTATGTTTCTCTATGCAGCTCTTTAGGTTACAAGGTAAAATTAAAAATGTAGATGGATGCAATTTGCTGTTCTAGAATGGGAAACCATGTCCATTGGGCTGAATTATATTCTTCCTAAATAGTCACTATTTTGTTTTTCTTTATTTCACATTTCAGGGATAGAATACTTTTTTGATAAAGTATCAATAAAATGTTGTTTTAATATTAACTTTGTGGCTCTAATGTGCCTTATTAAAAATATTTGTTGACTTTTGTGAGCAGCAATATATCAAATTTCCTATGAAGTATAGCTAATAGGCCAAATGTTAACATATCATGGAAAGAACCATATGTATACATTGATCTGAAATGTGCAGACTACTTTAACATATATTGATTTTATGCGGATTGCCTTTTCTCATTTGGAAACAGCTGCTATATTGAGACCTGATGTGAACACCTCTAAAAATGACTAGTATATAAAAAGCATATTTAAGAGAACAGAGCTCAATTAAATAGAATTTTAGTTGGCTGAGGAAAGACATTTCAGGAACTATTATGTTGGTGGTTTGTATTGAGCAATTAATGCTTCCATGTGCATATAGCAGCACACATACAAATCAATAAATGTACAGTATGTGTAAGGGATCTGCTACATATAACTGTATGTAGAGCTGTACATCAGACAGCATTTGGAGGAGTGTTGTACACATGGACATTTATGTGTTCTATTCTTTCACAACTGCTGTGTATACATGGTAAAATTTGTTTGTTTGGATGCCACTGTATCTAAAGGAATACCTCTGTATAGTGCTTGACAGCTTGTGGAATAGGAAATATTTTTATTTTCTGGAGCTTCTAAGTTTGAGGCTTAAGAAATTATACCTGGCACTTAGAATCAGTACCAACTGATTATTTGAAAGAGACTCAGGCCCTGAATCAGGGCCGTCCTTCCTGATTTTAGAGCGGCCACCTGACCGCTCGCATAGCTGTGGGTGACCACCCACAGCTATAGCAATCAGCCAAAAAGATGGTCATGATGGTCAAGACCATCACGTCCATCGGGCTTGCGACGAGACCCTTGTGGTAGGGTCTCGTTGCTGCAAGCCCTGGAGTGCTTTCGGCTCTATCAGCACTCCCATTTGTGATGTCAGTGGGGCCGGCCCCAGACGGTAGGCATTCCCATGGGAACGCCTCCATCTGGGCAGCAACGCCCCCAGCACACCCACCAAAGGGGGCGTGCTGTCACTCACCATCGACAGCACGCCCCCTTTGAAGCGAGACCCATAGGGACTGTTGCTCTGTCACTCTGGGGCTTGCGCACGCGCAGTGTGGCCACTGTGCATGCGCAGGCCAAACCTTTGAGTCGCTTACGAGCGCATCGGCATTTGCGACCGACTCTGAATGAGGTTCTCAATGCTTAGAATTGGTTACTAAGTCATATGTGCAAGCAATACCCCTTTCCCTTCTCTTGTTTTTCTTTTCTATCTTTATTTGGCAAAGTAAATGCAGAGAGATGGCTGACACAACACAAAGAGGCGCTGATTGACCTTTGCAAGTGGCGAGGTCTAGCCTGGACAGACCATTCTAAGAAGAGATTGATCTGTGACCTAATGGAATGTGACACAGAACATCATGATGATGGTGAACCAGTATGCGAGGAGAGTTCAACTGCTGGGGCTACTGTGGTAGCAGGAGGTGTGCTTCATTCTGGACTTTTATTTTCTGTGGAAAGTAATAGTGCAAAGTTGGATTCTGATGTGGACTCGGTTATCAAGCATGTGGGGCCTGTGGAGACAGCCTCAAAGTTGGATGTTATCCCTAAGTTTCTGGAATCTTCCAGAAATGCACTCCTGGCAGAGAGAGTGTTCCAGGGCACGAGAGGAGAGAGAGTTGGAGCATGTCAGAGCTGCATGCCTGACAAGGAGAGAGTGCTCCATAGTTCATGAGGAGAGTTCTTGTGGGGCTGCTGCTGTAGCTAAAAGTGAACTTTGTACTGGACATTTACTTTCTGCGGAAAATCATAGCGTTAACATGGATTCTGAGCTGGATCTTTATCTGGACTGTGTTATCAAGCATGTGGGACCTATGGATGCTGCCACAAAATTTGGACTGATCCACCAGTTCCAGTAGTTTGCCCATGTTCAGCGCCTGGCAGAAAGGTAGTCTGAAGAATGCCAGGCTGAGATAGAATTTCATCAACAGATTGCATAGCTCCAAAGGAGGAGTGATTCCTCCCAGTCCAGTTAGACCAGGGAGGTAAAAGTTAAACCTCACCGGGAGCATTTCCCTACTATGTCTAAAGATGGAGACCTGGATATATTTCTTTGAAAAAACTTGTCGGCAATATCAGTTGCCACCAGTGGAATGGGCCGAATATCTGATTCCCTATTCGAGGGGCTATTGAAATATTTGCATCACTTTCCCAGGAGAACAATGATGATTATGAGGCTCTAAAGCAGCCCTTAATCATAGACCATAACACAACCCCAGCTTTTTATCATCAAAGATTCAGGACTTTACACCGTGGAACTAATGAGAGCTATTCTGATATTGTGTATAGTTTGCGGTCCACCTTGCATCAGTGCTCTGTTTTAGGCAAATTGCCTAAAACAGGTTGTATGTGTTGTTGAGAAATTGTGTCTTGACACAAGTTTGTGTACAGATTATGCATTAAAATGTACTACTGATAATTTATGTTTAGAGGTACTTGTAGATAATAATGAGGAAATGTATATAGAACCTGCTAGAAATTGTGGGGAGAATGCTGTATACAATGTTCCAGGAGGGAGTTCTCTCCGTATAGCTGCTGGCATGTGCAGTCAGGGGGCTCAGGTTTTAGACCTTAGTCCGGAGAATGACCTTTCTGCTATCAGGACTGCCTACAAGGGGTGGGGGGGCATCTGTGAGCTCATATCCTCACCAGAGGTCACAGGTATATGGAAAAGAGGACTGTTGGATACTGCAGAATGCTATGAAAAAGTTGAGATAGAAGGTGATGACTCTGCTCTCCTATGCAATAGTGCTAGGGCCAGCAGTATTAATGTTGAATTCTGCAGTTGTATAGAAGTTTGTGATAATGCTGACATAATTGGTGATGTATTTGAAAACTACCAAAATGTAGCAGTACAAAATTGTGCAGAAGGGTCTTAAGATCTTGCTGTGCAATGTTTTGTAAAGGAGGAAAATAGGTCACCTGCAACACTTGTGTGTCACACATGGTGGAAACCAGTCAATCTGTACTTAGTACTGGTGTGAACAGTGAGCTAGTTAAACTGAGTGAAGAATCTGTAGCATTTAACATTATAATGCCAGAATCTAGCTCTGTAGCTTGGCCTAGCTCAGTCCCAGAGGTAGGGACTGCAGATGCTGTGCCTGCAGCTATTGGTCTAGGTTGGGTAAACATGAGAGGGTAATATGTACAGTAATTTGGCCCAAGAGTGCTGTTCTGATGTGAGATTGCTATATATCTCACAGGAGGAGGAGTAGAGGGAAACTGTTGGTCCTGCTGGACCAGAATTAGTGGCCCCTGTTAGCTGTTCCCAAAAGTGTGCTAGAGATATCCCTGTGAGATCAAAGAGGGTGCGTCAGTATATAGACAGGAAGGAGGGATCAGGCAGAGCTGAGTGTTAGTTTCAGAGCCCCTGTCTTAAGAAAAATTCAATTGTTTATCTGAGCTGAAAGCTTTTGCCAAGAAGTAGAATCAATAGCAGATGCTAAGGTGGTACCTTTCAAGGAATCTGTAGGAAATGATCTTGGGGAATGATGGGGTAGTCAATCCCCAGGCCATCTATTAAAAGGGGGAAGTATGAAGAATATATAGTGCAAATTATAATTTTCATATAATAACAGGTTGATAATTAAAAGCTATAACTGGTTTTCTAACTGTGAGGAAAGTTTGAGGGCAAGAAAGCTGACTGCCCTTATTAGGTCATGTATCCTGTGAGTTCTGTTAGAGGTTAATGAAAAGCAGGAAAGATGCCAAGCTAACCATTTTACATGTAAATGGAACCTAGCTCTGTATGTTCCAGAAGAGGCCTCTTTTCACATTTAGGAGACACATCTTAATTTTAAGAATTGTTAAGTGTACTGGGCAGAACGGCCTTTTGGTTAAAGTCTTGTCATAATAGCCCAGGTAGTGGAGTTAAAAGCCATGCCAAGTTTCCACTAGCCTGTCAACAAAGTCAGGAAATACTGTGCACATTTATCTAGGGTAGAGCCCATCTGTATGTTCATTTAATTAGGGTAACATTGTCACCAGGACATGTAGATTGCTCAGGCCTTTGTGTTTGCAGCTATAGGAAGCAAAACTGTAGGGAGTATAAAACAAAGAGTAGTCAGCCTAACATTCAGGTGTGATTAGATTGCCAGATCAAAGACCAGTCATATTTCAGATTTTTTTTAGATGAAATTGATGTATCAATGATAGCTGGAAGCTTGAAAAATCATATACACATAACTGGAATCAACATCTAGGTTTGGTGCGTTTCACAAATCACTGAGCCGTACAGTTTCAAAGATATAAGATATCTCAAGAATGCACAAACACATGATATCTACACTCATATAATAGCTAAAATAAGGGCAAGTAAGGTGAACACCCCATATTTTAGGTAATCCTTTTGCAGGGGAAGTTATTAAGTATTATTTAGTTTTGAGTTTCAAGGAATTCAGAAATTAGCTGGGAGGTACTGGGCCCCCATTATCTTAATCAACCAATCAAAGATAACTGGGATGACATCATCTTAGGTGTGATGCTCTGCTGATAAAAGGAATTGGAGTTCTGGGTTCAAACTGAGGGATCAATGTTGCCTTGAAGTTTAACTGCATTCCTTGCATTTCCTACCATTCCTTCCGGTGAGAATTAGCTGAGCATTAGTTTGTAAGTCTTCCTTTTTTATTTTAAATTGCTATACATGTTTGTACCTTTGTAACCATTTTTGTCTTTGTGACATTCTTTTTTAAGCATTGTACTCCTTTTGTAAATAAAGCATTCTTTATTAGTTTATTTCATATATGCTCTGAAACCTAGGCTTTGAAGAGATTAGTAGTCCTCTAGAGTGACACTACATCTATTGTTAATTACTAGAAGCATGGGTAGTCTCAGCAAACTGTGTGGTCGTCTGTGATGCTGAATCTACACAGCTGGTAAAGAGGTAATGCAATAACTGTGTTAATTGCTAGAGGCAGGTGGCAACAGATTAACTGTGTGGGAATCTTGTTGTCGAGTCTGTGCAATTGTTTGTTAAATAGGGTACTGTTGGCTGTCTTCCATAGGTGGTGGCAGTATATAAGCAAGGTATTTTGATCACAGTGCTCGGTCTATAGCAGAGTTGCACCCCAACATCAGGGATTCTTGTTGGAGGGCCTTGACATATTCTGCATGTAGTGGATGTTGCTGTATGCACCTTCATTTGTGGTGTTGTATGGCAGCTGTTATGTATACCTGGGAGTTTATCTGTATGGGGCAAGTGTTTATACAATGTTTTCTAGTGTGCTACTGGGTATATTTGTGTGTATACTAAATTGTTACAACATATACACCATCAACATGATCCAACAGTCCTTTATTTATCAACATTGGTTTGGGTATTAATATTAGTCTATCTTTGTAAATAAAAGCACAATCTTCCAGGTTCACATAGCCTGACACAAAAGAAGTAATTGTATGGAAACTACTGTTTATATTGGGAAGCCTATTTCTTTACACACACTCATAGTCCAAATATATTTTTGAACTGAAAGCAAAATATAATGTGGCTGTGATTACAAGTATTGGTTGTAAACATAGTAGTATGGGTTGTAAACACTAACTAGAGGGGTCGATTCAATTAGACATGGAAGTTACTGCCACTTATTCAAAATTGCTCCTGTGCAAAGCTGGCGCAAGTCACTAGTATTATCTAAAGGAAATTGCGGCTTGCAGTGCTTATATGGACTGTTTGGTGAATCCATGGATTTTACCCTTCCTATACCAGTATTGTAAATGATAAATATTCTATTTATGGTCTGAATGCTTTTATGTACAGGTATGACAGGGACAAACACACAATTTGGTCTTGTGTGAAGACTACAGTAACCTGCTCTCTGTTTACTAACAATTTGGGACAATGTAAAGTTTTTTGGGGACATATCACCTGGTTCCTTATGTTGAGGAGTAGTGGATTGATATCGGATTGAGCTCCTACTGTACTAATTTGAAAATAATTTTTCAACATTCCAAACCAGTCAGCAAAGAAGTTACTGCTTCAGAAATCTTAATTTAAATATACGACAAGGGATCTTTATAAGTGCAAACATTGTGATCAATTTGAATGTAGTGGTTATTTGCAACATAATTGAATATAAATATTGTTGCTGAATGCAAATTACTTCTGCTGCTGGATTTTGCAAATAATGTACTGCTAATTGTACTCTTTATTTATATATTTTAGTTGCCTTTTATTAAATCTTATTACTGTAGTCTAGTCTACTAATCCTACATCTATACTAATATTAAAAGAACATTGTATCGGTCTGTTTGTTCCAAGTTGATGAAAGAACCGATTTTCATGAAAACTGCATCATTTTGTAGTGGAAACTGACATCATCAATGCAAAAGATAGGTGTGGCACCATGTGCTTGGCTGGTAAGGGTTGGGGGAAGAGGTTCTTTGGGCCCGTGTTCACTTAAATAGGATAGACTACATAGCAGTCTGTGCACAGGGCACACAGTGAAATTTGTGTGAGTGTTGGGTGAAGGCGCTGCTGCCACCAGTCTGTATAGCACTGCTGGTCACATATACCACTCCCGCGATAGGGCCCCTATCCAAAGGAATACAACTAGAACACCTCAACTTAAAAAAATATTGGTAGAAGCAATTTCATGATGGGCGAAGCAGTGCCTAACTGCTAGTTTTTAAATAATTTTAACATTATTTAAACTTTATCCTCAATATTTCAACTTTAAATTTGATAATTTACTTCCTACCTGACATATAATAAATGCCTCTTGCCTTTACATAATCTTTATGAATCATTTTGATCAGGATACAGTTGTTACCTATTACAATTATCAAAATTACTTTTTAATTAGTATGCCTTTGTGTACTGTACTTTAATCAGAAATACAATATTTTACATTAGTATTCTGTATTTAATTAATTAAACAAAAATGGCATGTTTTTCATAACATTAAAAACATTAAGTGAAAAGGAAAAAAAACTTATCTTAAAGAGACTGAATAATACACCTGACTCTTTGAGCTTTGGTTGTAATGAAACATTGACTAGGAGTGCAGAATGAGGAATAATAATCAAAGAGGTATACTTTTATTTGGCTGATGATGAAAGTCATTTTTTCCTATTATTATTCAATTCAGTAAAGATATCTTCTCAAGTATAAATGAAAAGTGGATAATTACAATTGAATTCTATTTCAGTACATGCTAATGTGATTCAGAACTCTTAGAATGTATTCATTAAAAATCTTGACAAAACAGAGCGCTACATTATGTCTACTTGTACAAGTTTGTATTAATGAAGTTTATTTTAAAAAAAATGCAATTCTCTTCTAATTAGAAACTCTGGTTCACCAGCAGCTGTGCTTATTTTTATTGATATATTCCAGAATTAGGCATCCAAGAGTATTATTATAAACTATGCCACAGCTATTTGATCAGGATACTTATGAAGTGTTACCAAAAAATCTAATTCCCAGTCTCAAATAATTTGTTATTTCTGTTGTAGCGAAGCATCAGAGACAAATTACTTAGTGATAAATAGGGAAGCCAATCCTGGGATCGGGATTGGTGGGATTCCATTATTTAGCAAAAAAAACCCAGTGGACCCCAGTCATAGAAACACTGTGATTTCCCAAACCCTATCACTCCTATTCATGCTAGAAATGTGGCTCTTAACTGCTGATAAATCACTGCCTGGGCTTTCGGGCATATGCACATAGGTCCACTGTGCTTCGCCTGACAAATAAGGAGCAAATTGTGACACCCAATCCTTTACTGCCCATTTAAGCCAAGTTTCCGTCATCTCAAAGGACAACAGAAATGCCTCAACATTAACAGTTTGTTGCTCTCCAGCTGGGCCTCAGCGACTGCTAGCATCTGGGCTTGATGAGCCTGTTGTGCCGAAGCTAGGTTAGTTAAGCTCAGAGGATTTCCTCCATCTTGCTGTCTGAGCTGACTGAGTAGTGAAATTGGACTTCTCATATAATACACCAGCTAGCCAGTGTTTTGACTCCAATATAAACTAGCTGACAGCGGCCACTGCGTATTACCTTCTAAGAGACGCAACACACCAAAAAAAACCTTCCCCTTTAAGTGGGTTTAAAGAGTCTTGAAAATGAAAGGTTTGTTCACAATACACACAGGAACAAATTTCCCTTGTTTACTTGTACCACATTGCATTTAAATACAGTCAAAACATTTCATCATGTAGCACTATAATAACCAGCAATAACTAATGCACTGTCCCTTTAATTGGGCTTATACAGACTAACACAGATACCTTTCCTTATCTGCCTGTGCTTATATTCTGTACCACAACCAAACTTAACAAGACCACAGAATAAAACCTTTTTCTCTGCTGCAACAAAAACAGTAGAATTTGTTTGGAAATAACACTGTGTATACACTTGTTCCTCTTCACAAATAGTACAGGATAAACTTGGTACATTTATACCCAGCAAAAACTTTCCACATGTGCAAATAAATTGATTTTTAAAGGCCGGTTAACGTCACTCACCAACCCAACAAGATAGCATCTGGTCTCTGCCACGTGAATCATACCTAGCAGAAAGATCCCACGAATGACACCATTTTGTAAGATTCTCCTTACAAAGAAATACTTGACAGCAGTTGTCCTTATCAAATGGCTTTTACTGATGCAAAATGTTATGTCAACACATTTATATATTCAGCATGTGGCTCCCTGACACTAAGCTAAACATTGACAGTTCTTTATCACCTGGCCAACTAATTCAGCATTAGCAGCACCTTCCCTTTGAATTCCTGAACACTTTATGCTTCACAGACACAGACACCAATAAGACCCATGCAAAGCAGCTGTCCTTTTACGGTATCCAGAAGTTTTGTTCCAGGGGATGTCGTGTTTTTTACAGCAGAACATGGCAAAGTACCCTCTTCACCACAATATATATATATGAATAAATTGGCTTAACTTATACATCCTGGAGTGATGCGCTGTGGTCTGTCGTACACTGCGACAGCACACTTTGGATTTATATATATATATATATATATATATACTGTCTATTTTTATATATATATATATATATATATATATATAATATATTAGGGGTGTGCACCGGCCACTTTCCTTGTTTTGTGTTTTGGTTTTGGATCTGGTTCTTTCTTCGCGTTTTGGATCTGGATTGGTTTTGCCAAAACCACCCTTCTGTGTTTTGGGTTCTGGGTTTTGTGTTTTTGATCTGTATTTTTTTTTTAAAAAGCATAAAAACAGCTAAAATCACAGAATGTGTGGGTTTTTCTGCTCCTATGCTATTATTAACCTCAATAACCTTAATTTCCACTCATTTCCAGTCTATTCTGAACACCTCACACCTCACAATAGTGTTTTTATGTCCAAAAGGTTGCACCGAGGTAGATAGATGACTATGCTAAGCAACACAAGTGGGCGGCATAAACACGTGGCCCATCTAGGAGTGACACTGCAGTGGCAGACAGGATGGCAGTTTGAAAAACTAGGCCCCAAACAGTACATAATGCAAAGAAAAAAAAGAAATGCAAGATGGAATTGTCCTTGGGCCTCCCACCCACTCTTATGTTGTATAACCAGGACATGTACACTTTAACAAACCAATCATTTCAGTGCCAGGGTCTGCCACATGACTGTGGCTGAAATGAATGCTTCGTTTGGGCCCCCCACAAAACAAGCTGGCAATTAATCTGTCCCTGCACAAACTGGCTCTACGGCGGCAAGATGTCGTCCTCATTCTCCTCATCCACCGATTCCTCACCCTCTTCAGTGTTGTGTACATCCTCATCCTCACAGAGTATTAATTCGTCCCCACTGGAATCCACCACCACAGGTCCCTCTGTATGTTCTGGAGGCTGGTCTCCCTGGAAGAGTTGATAATTCATTTTTATGAACATCATCTTCTCCACATTTTGTGGAAGCAACCTCCTATGCCTTTCGCTGACAAGGTTCCCGGCTGCACTAAACACTCTTTCGGAGTACACACTGGAGGGGGGGCAACTCAGGTAAAATAGAGCCAGTTTGTACAGGGGTCTCCAAAATGCCTCTTTTTTCTGCCAGTAGAGGTACGGACTGTCTGACATGCCTACTTGGATGCTGTCACCAATGTCATCCTCCAGCATTCTGACAATGGTGACAGTATCATATGCAGTGACAGTAGACATGTCAGAAATTGTTGCCAGGTCCTTCAGTCCGGACCAGATGTCCAAACTTGGTGCCTGCCCTGCATTACCACCATCGGGTTGCTTAGGATACCTAAGTTTTTTTCCTGGCAGCCCCAGTTGCGGGAGAAAATAAAGAAGGAGCTGTTGATGTGTCACATTCCGCTTCAGCTGAGTGTTTTCACCAGCAGGTCTTTGCACCTCTGCAGGCTTGTGTTGGCCAGAAAGAGAGACACCACATAGGCTTTAAACCTAGGATCAAGCACAGTGGCCAAAATGTAGTGGTCTGATTTCAACAGATTGACCACCCTGGAATCCTGGCAAAGCAAATGAAGGGCTTCATCCACAAGTCCCATATGCCGAGCGGAATTGCTCCATCTTAGCTCTTCCTTCACTTTCTCCAGCTGCTTCTGCAAAAGCCTGATGATTGGAATGACCTGATTTAAGCTGGCAGTGTCTGAACTGACTTCATGTGTGGCAAGTTCGAAGGCCTGGAGAACCTTGCACAACATGGAAATCATTCTCCACTGTTCTTGAGTCAGGTGCAAACCCCCTCCTTTGCCTATGTTATAGGTGGATGTATAGGCTTGAATGGCCTTTTACTGCTCCTCCATCCTATGAAGCAGATAGAGGGTTGAGTTCCACCGCGTCACAACCTCTTGCTTCAGGTGATGGCGGGGCAGCTTCAAGAGTGTTTGCAGGTGCTCCAGTCTTCAGCACGCAGTCGCTGAATGGCAAAAGTGGTCAGAAATTTTTTGGCCCACCCAAAGCATCTCCTGCATGCCCCTGTCGCTTTTCAGAAAATTCTGCACCACCAAATTTATTGTGTGAGCAAAAACATGGGACGTGTTGGAATTTGCCCAGATGTAATGCCTGCACAATATTGGTGGCATTGTCAGATATCACAAAACCCCAGGAGAGTCTAAGTGGGGTAAGCCACTGGGCGATGATTTCCCTCAGTTTCTCTAAGAGGTTATCGGCAGTGTGCCTCTTACTGAAACCGGTGATACACAGCGTAGCCTGCCTTGGAACGAGCTGGCGTTTCTGAGATGCTGCTACTGGTGATGCTGCTGTTGTTGCTGCATAAGGTGATACATTTACCCAGTGGGCTGTCACAGTCATATAGTCCTTAGTTTGCCCTGTTCCACTTGTCCACATGTCCGTGGTTAAGTGGACATTGGGTACAACCGCATTTTTCAGGACACCGAGGACACTTTTTCTGACATTTCTGTACAGTCTCTGTATCGCCTGCCTAGTGAAGTGGTATCTAGATGGGATTTGGAACCAGGGACAGACTACCTCCATCAATTGTCTAAATCCCACTGCACCAATGGCGGATACCGGTCACACGTCTCTCACCAACATAGCAGTCATGACCTCAGTTATACATTTTGCTTCAGGATGACTGCTGTCGTACTTCATCCTCCTTGCTAAGGACTGTTGGAGGGTCAATTGTTTAGTAAAAGTAGTGGTGTGCCTACTTCCTCTCTGGGATGATGAACGACTACCAGCAACAACAGCAGGAGAAAGGAGAGTAGGTCAGGCCAGTGACATGGCCTGCAGGACTACTTCCGATCCTGACTAAGGAGGAAATTGACGAGGATGGAGTTGACGGTGTGGTTTGCAGGTGCTTGGATACAGCAGGACGAAGGGATTTAGGTGTCCCTGGACTGCTTATGGTCTTAGCCAAAGTTTCTGAACTTGACAGTAACTTTTTATGAATGCACTGCAGGTGACGTATAAGGGAGGATGTTCCTAGGTGGTTAACATCCCTACCCCTACTTATTTCACCTAAACATATGGTACATATGGCAAGACAGTTGTTGTCCGGATTTGGATAGAAATATTGCCAGATCAAAGAGGTGGAATGTTTGGTCTTCTGCCCAGGCATGACCATGCTGGGCTTTTTCATACCACAGACAACAACTGTCTCCCCCGGAGCCTGATTTAAACAAACCACATCACCATCAGAATCCTCCTTGCCAACTTCCTCCTCAGCACCAGCTATACCAGTATCCTCATCCTGTTGTACTTCAACAGTGACATCTTCAATTTGCATATCAGCAAGTGTTCTGTGGGTGCTCCTTTCAGCACGTGCAGAGGGCGTAAAAATGATGGAAAGAGCCACCTCTTCCCGTCCAGTCCTGGGAAGGTCAGGCATCGCAACCGCCACCACACTTGGACTCTCCTTGGGGATTTGTGATATCTTCTTAGAATGCACAGTTCTTTGCTGTGCTTTTGCCAGCTTAACTCTTTTGATTTTTTTAGCGGGATGAGGGCTTCCATCGTCATGTGAAGCTGAACCACTAGTCATGAACATAGGGAAAGACCTTAGCTGTTCCTTGCCACTCCGTGTTGTAAATGGCATATTGGCAAGTTTACGTTTCTCCTCAGATGATTTAAATGTTTTTTTTAAGGTCATTTTCCTGAACTTTGTCATTTGGGATTGTATATGCCCTCTACTGTGACATTCTGCATCAGCCTTGGCAGATGACATTGATGGCATGTTATCGTCTATGTCATGACTAGTGGTAGCAGCTTCAACACTAGAAGGAAGTGGTTCTTGATCTTTCCCTATTTTATTTTTATCGGAGAAAGTTTGGTCCTCCATTTATGTTATATTGATATATATGTGCAGCTAAGGCGCACACAAACACAGAAAATATTTTTTTATTATTGTTGGAGACTAGGGCACTTTGTGGGTTACACCACCCTTTAAGAAATGAGCCAGCTGGCACTTTACTTATGGGACACAGGCGCATGCTTGGCACTGCTCCTTTGTTGATGCACGTGCAGCTACAGTGCACACAATTCACAAAGACAGAAAAAAAAGAAGAATTTTTTATTTTTTGTGGAGCGCACTATGAGGGTTACACCACCCTTTAACAGACAGATGCACGATTGGCGCTGCTGCGTTGAGGATGCACGTACAGAGCAGACAATTCACAAACACAGAAGAAAATATTTAATTTTTGTTGGAGTGCACTTTGGGGGTTACACCACCCTTTAACAGACTTATGGGACACAGGCGCATGCTTGGCGCTGCTCCTTTGTTGATGCACATGCGGCTACTGCGCATGCATTTCGCACACAACCACAGAAAAAAAGAATAGTTTATTTTTTGTGGAGTGCACTTTGGGGGTTACACCACCCTTTAAAAGAGTTATGACACAGGCGCACGCTTGGCGCTGCTCCTTTGTTGATGCACGTGCAGCCAAAGTGCACACAATTCACAAACACAGAAAATATTTTTTTATATTGTTTTGAGTGCACTTTGAGGGTTACACCACCCTTTAACAGACGAGCCAGCTGGCCCTTTACTTATGACACAGGCACATGCTTGGCGCTACTTTGTTGATGCATGTGCGGCCACAGTGCACACAATTCACAAACACACAAAAATATATATTTTTTATTTTTTTGGAGTGCTCTTTGGTGCTTACACCACCCTTTAACAGACTATCCAGCCGGCCCTTTACATATGACACAGGCGCACGCTTGGCGCTACTTTGTTGATATAAGTGCAGCCACAGTGCACACAATTCACAAACACAGAAAATAATTTTTTAATTTGTTTGGAGTGCTCTTTGGGGCTTACAGCACCCTTTAATGGTCAAGCCAGCCAGCCCTTTACTTATGACACAGGCGCACGCTTGCCGCTACTTTGTTGATGCCCGTGCGGCTACTGTGCACACAATTCACAAACACAAAAAAATATATTTTTTTATTTTTTTTTGTGCACTTTGGGGGTTATACCACCCTTTAACAGATGAGCCAGCCGGCCCTTTACTTATGACACAGGTGCACGCTTGGTGCTACTTTGTTGATTCACGTGCGGTCACAGTGCACACTATTCACAAAGACAGAAAAAAAGAAGAATTGTTTATTTTTGTGGAGTGCACTTTGGGGGTTACAGCACCCTTTAACATACAGACCCATGCTTAGTGCTGCTGCTTTGAGGATGCAGGTGCAGCCTCTGTGCATACATTTCACACACAAACACAGAAAAAAAGAAGATTATTTTATTTTTGTTGGAGCGCACTTTGGGGGTTACACCACCCTTTAACAGACAGATGCATGCTTGGCGCTGCTGCTTTGAGGATGCACGTACAGTGCACACAATTCACAAACACAGAAAAAAAAATTATATTTTTTTGAGTGCACTTTGGGGGTTACAGCACCCTTTAATTGATGAGCCAGCTGGCCCTTTACTTATGACACAGGTGCACGCTTGGCACTACTTTCTTGATGCACATGCGGCTACTGCGCACACAATTCACAAACACAGAAAAAATATTTATTTTTTTTTGCACTTGGGGGGAGCCCCCCTGATGGACAGAGCACCCCCTAGACAACACTACAGCACCCATTTAGGACTGGGACACTGCACAGGACTTTGGAGTGGACACAGCCCCTATGGACAACTGACTGCACAACACAGCCCAACCAGACCCTATGGACTTTGGAGGAGTGGACACAGCCCCTATGGACAACAGCAGCACAGCACAACACAGCCAGCCCCTATGGACTTTGGAGGAGTGGACACCCACTATGGACAACAGCAGCACAGCACAACACAGCCAGCCCCTATGGACTTTGGAGGAGTGGACACAGCCCCTATGGACAACAGCAGCACAGCACAGTACAGCACAACACTATACTGCACTACACTACACTACACTACACAGCCCAGCCAGCCCTAACTCCCACCCTCCCTCTTCACTGTCCACAGCCGAGTGAGAAAATGGCGCCGACGTGGGTACCTTATATAGAATCCAAAACCCGCGAGACCAGGAAGGCGGGAAGATGACGTTTTGCCTCGATTTCAGATCCGAGTCAGGTGGGAAAAGTCGAGCCTGACTCGGATCGGACTCGGATCGGGAGGACTCGGATCGGGAGGGCTCGGGGGGGGGTTCGGATTTCAGAAATCCGAACCCACTCACCCCTAATAAATATATATATATATATATATATATATATATATATGAGAGAGAGAGAGCACATGAAAGTGCAAAGTGCCTTGTAAACATAAATGGATAATTGGATATATGATTCAACCACTATTAAGGTGCAAATAATAAAGTGTGTAAGTGCAATAATGAGTGCAAGATGCATAGAGACATGTATTTATATAACAGAGGAGATGACAGTTGTAATAGCTATATAAAGTGTTTTAAGTGCATTTAAATGTTCATATTGCATATTGGGGAAATGCATATATAAAAACCACAATAATATGTTCATTTCACTAAAAAATTATGTTTATTTCAAAAATACAACAATGCTCTGCAACAAAGGTTTGCATTGAACAACATACACATGGACTATACAAATGGAATAAAAATGGTCAATAATATAAATATAAAACATTGATGGAGACGCTTAGAACAGCAAAGAATGAAAATGTTTTGAGCTTATCTCAGTTTTAAGAAGGTCCAGAAAGGCAGGATAGCACTGCTGCCAATGCGTTTTGTCTGGTAGCTAAACTTCTTCAACCCCTCTGCCTGGTATGCCTTAAAACAAGGCGGGGTTTGATATGGCATCACTTCTGGGTGACGAATATCCTGTGCACTACATATAACGATCAATGAGGGCCTTTCAACAGGACTAAAAGTTATAAGCTATGTTACACCCTTTCCCTCAGGGCGCTAACAAATGTAGATGTCGTTTATAGAAACATATAAACATAAAATTTAATGGCAGATAAGAACCACTTGGACCATCTAATCTGCCCCAATTTTAAACATATTGTTACCTCAACCCTTATTGATCCTTACTTCTTCTGAAGGATATCCTTATGTCTATCCCATGCATGTTTAAATTGCTCTACTGTCTTAGCCTCTACCACCTCTGATGGAAGGCTATTCCACTTGCCCACTACCCTTTCCGTGAAGTCATTTTTCCTCAAATTTCTCCTGAACCTATCACCCTCCAGTTTCGGAAACATGTCCTCTTCTTCTAATACTTCTCTTTCTTTGAAGAATGTCTCCTTCCTTTACCTTGTTAAAACCCTTTCTATATTTGAACATTTCTGTCATGTCCCTCCTTTCCCTTCTCTGCTCCAAAGTATACATATTAAGATCTTTTAGTCTTTCCTGGTACGTTTTGTGGTGTAGACCTTGCACCATTTTAGTTGCCCTTCTTTGTACAGTCTCTAATGTATTAATATCCTTCTGGAGATATGGCCTCCAGAACTGAACACAGTATTCGAGATGAGGACATACCAATGACCTATGCAGTGGTATTATCACTTCTTTCTTTCTGCTACTAATTCCTCTCCTTATGCAACCAAGCATCTGACTTGCCCTCCTCATTCCTTTGTTACAATGTTTGCTTGCCTTTAAGTCACCTGAAATAGTGACTCCTAGATGCCTCTCCTCTTCAGTAGTTGCCATTAATACTATATTTAGCCTTCAGATTTTTGAGAACCAAGTGCATGATCTTGCATTTTCTGGCATTAAACTGTAGTTGCCACATTCTTGACCATTCCTCTAGTCTACCTAGATCAGGGTCAGGGAACTTTTTTACCTTTTACCCTAAAATATATTTAGATATGCTGACATTACCCCCTTGATTTGAAAGGAAGGAAATCATATAGTAGTCCCCCCATGTAATGCCCCTGTAGTAGTGCCCCCATGTAATGCCCCTGTAGTAGAGCCCCCATAGTTATGCCCCTGTAGTAGTGCCCCCATAGTTATGCCCCTGTAGTAGTGCCCCCATATAATGCCCCTGTAGTAGTGCCCCCATAGTTATGCCCCTGTAGTAGTGCCCCCATATAATGCCCCTGTAGTAGAGCCCCCATAGTTATGCCCCTGTAGTAGTGCCCCCATAGTTATGCCCCTGTAGTAGTGCCCCCTTACAATGCCCCTGTAGTAGTGCCCCCATAGTTATGCCCCTGTAGTAGTGCCCCCATATAATGCCCCTGTAATAGAGCCCTCATAGTTATGCCCCTGTAGAAGTGCCCCCATAGTTATGCCCCTGTAGTAGTGCCCCCATAGTTATGCCCCTGTAGTAGTGACCCATATAATGCCTCTGTACTGCCGCTTGTACAAAAAAAAAACACTTACCTTAATCCCTGCTGCTGCATTCGCCACCGTCCTGTCCACTTGGCTGCCCCTCGGAACTATGGGAGAGACATTATGACATCTCTCTCATAGTTCGCATGGAGAGAGCTGGAAGCTGGAGTTCAGAAGAGAACTCCAGCCTCCAGCTAATGCAGCACTGCAGGGAAGGAGTCGGGTGCCCGTTGGTAATAACATCTCAGCGGGCATCCGGCTTAGAGCCTCCCTGTGGCACAGTCGGGCATGCATATGAATCATTCTATATTATAGAATGATTCACATGCATGCCCGGCTGTCCATCCATTACCCCCAGGAATTCCATTTTACCCCATTAGGGGTAATTTATCCCTGTTCCCTGACCACTGACCTAGATCATCAATCATTTGTTTTACCCCTCCTGGTGTGTCTACCCTGTTGCATACCTTTGTGTCATCTGCAAAAAGGCATAGTTTCCCTTCAAAACCATTTGCAATGTCACAATAAAGATACTAAAAAGCACTGGTCCAAAAACAGATCCCTGAGGTACTCCACTGGTAACATTTCTATGCACTTCGTTTACTACAACTCTCTGATTCCAGTCCTGCAGCCATGATCTTATCCATTCTACTATCTTTGTATCCAATCCCATGCTTTCCAGTTATTTAACAGTCTCCAAAGTCGAACAGTGTCAAAAGCCTTACTAAAGTCTAGATAAGCTATATCTATGGCCCCCCATTATCTATTTCCTTAGTCACCCAGTCAAAAAAGTCAATAAGATTTGTTTGACATGATCTCCCCCCAGTAAATCCATGCTATTTGGGGTCCTGCAAATTACTGGAGATAATCTGCAACTCTTTCTTTTAAAAGTGTTTCCATCAATTTCCCTACTACTGATGTAAGGCTCACTGGTCGGTAGTTGCTTGCCTCTTCCTTGCTTCCCCTTTTGTGCAGTGGGACAACATTTGCTCTTTTCCAGTCCTCTGGAATTACTCCAGTGGCTAGTGACTGGCTGAATAATTCTGTTAATGGTGTTACCAACACCCCTTTAAGCTCTTTTAGTATCCTTGGATGTATCCCATCTGGCCCCATTGATTTATCCACTTTTGGTTTTGAGAAGTCTGTTAGGATCTTCTCCTCTGTAAATGTGCTTATTGCTACCTCATTTTTCTGATTACACCTGCAAGTTAACTGTGGCCCCTTACCCTCTCTTTCAGTAGTGAATACTGAACAAACATAATTATTAAGATGATCAGCTATTACATTGTCTCCCTCAACAAGACTCCCTCTTCCTGTCTTTAGTCATTTTTTTCCACCTTTTGTTTTTCTCCTTTCGCTTATTTACTTAAAAAAGGTTTGTTCCTTTTACCCACTGACTATGCCTTTTTTTCTCAGCTTTTGTCTTTGCAAATCTGATTACTTTCTTAGTCTCCTTCTATTTTACAAGATACACCTCTTTGTCTTCATTATTTTGCGTCTGCTTGTATATCCTAAAGGCCATATTTTTTGCTTTCACAATACTTGCTACCTCTTTCCCAAACCACACTGGCTTCCTTTTCCTTGTGGTTTTCCTCACCCTTTTGATACAAAGGTATGTTGTCTTTCATATTGCGCTTTTTAAATGTTCTCACCTCTCCTCCACTCCTTTCATGTTCCTCCACTCTGCCAAAGATTTGCTTACACATTTTCCCATCCCTGCAAAATCAGCCATCCTAAAATCTAACACCTTTGCTTTTGTATGGGGTTAATCAGTATCTGTCTTTATTCTGAACCATACTGCTTGATGATCACTGGATCCCAGGTTTTCACCCATTTTTACATCAGATATTCTGTCTCCATTTGTAAGTATTAAGTCTAATATTGCATCTTTCCGAGTGGGCTCCCTCACCAATTGCTGGAGGGAGGCTCCCTGCAATGAATTCTGGATGTCCCTACTTCTAGTGGAACTTGCCACAGACACCTCCCAGTTTATATCGGGCTGATTAAAATCTCCCATGATTATAACCTCTCCATTTAATGCCATTTTAGTGATATCCTGCAATAGTTTATTGTCCAGTTCCTCTTCCTGATCTGGTGGTCTGTAGATCACCCCAATGCAAAGATTCTCTTTCTCCCATTTCTATAGTCACCCAAAGAGACTCAGGGCCTGATTCAGAGGCGCTCGCAAAAAGCGAGTGCTCGCTCTGAATCAGGGCATCCGCTTTTTTTTGTTACCCGGCCTCCTGGCCGCTCGCTAAGCTGTGGGTGACCACCCACAGCTTTTGCGAGTGGCTAGGTGATGGTTACGATGGTCATAACCATCACGACCATCGGGCTTGTGACATGACCCTTGTGGTTGGGTCTCGTTCCCACAAGCCCCAGTGAGCTTCCTGCTCAAATAGGGCTGCCACAAATGGCAGGTGTTACTTCAGGAACGCCTCCGTTTGTCCAGCCCCCCCCACAAAACGGGGTGAGCTGTCGATCCAGATCAACAGCCATCACGTTTGTAGCAAGCCCGTGAGCGAGTGAATTTCTCACTCGCTATGGGGTTTGTGCACACAAACGGCATTTGTGCGGTGCATGCTCAGTGCCCCACCATTGACTCGCTTGTGGGCACATAGTGCTTGCGAGCGGGTCTGAAACAGGCCCACAGTTTTTTCTTCAATACTATTAACATAATATTTATGCTTTCCTTGACAAACATTGCTACTCCTCCTCCTATTCTTCCCATTCTGTCCTTCCTAAATAAAGTATATGCCAGTATAGTTATGTCCCATGACTCCGTTATAGCCACAATAACCAGATCATCCTTTGTCATTATTGCAATTAGTTCGGGGATTTTATTTCCTAAGCTCCTAGCATTTGCACACATTTCTCTTAGAGTTTTATTTGTTTGCTTATTTCTCCTATTCCTAGGTATTTTCATATATCTGCCTATGTTTATTTGGTTTTGTTCTGAATTATCTTCTCTTGATGTGGATATGCTTCCTGTTCCATTTGCCTGCATAAATAATACCTCTTGGTTGGGGGATCAGATTTCTCTTTTCTTGTTTGGTTCACTGTACCCCTCTTCTAGTGTAAATAGTTCTTGGTGAAACTTTCAAACTGTTCCCTCAGTATTCAAGTTCCTTTTGAAGATGGGTGCAGGCCATCATATTTGTATAAGCTTCTATCTTGCCAGATGGCGTGGCTATGGACTTCCAATCCAAATCCTTCCTCATAACACCACTTCTGTAACCAAACATTGCAGTTTCTGATGCAATGATTTCTATCTCCCCTCTGTGTAGTGGCAATACATCTGACAATGTTACAGTGGTTGCGACCTGCTTCGGAGCAGTCCCTAACTTCCTGAATTCATTTTTTACTGCCATGACTTCAGCATTGGGCAGATCATTTGTCCCTAGGTGGACAATGACATACACCTCTCCATCTTTTCTTGCTCCTTCACAATTCTTAGCATGCGCTCTTTATCCCTTGGAGCTGTGGCTCCAGGTAAACACCTTACTTGTCTCTCTACTTCAGCAGTATTTCCCAGATGTACTCCTCTAATAATGGAATCTCCCAAGAGAAGTGTAGTCCTTTTTGAAGATGTCATATTTCTGTTCCTATTCTGTTTACTATAGTCAGTAGAAGACCCCATACCTTGCTGTTCTGTACTGCCTATATTTGCTGTACCTTCCAGCCCTGTGAGAGCAGTATATGAGTTTTGGAGTGTCACAGTTTGTGGGAGGTGTCTGTGTCCTTCTGGAAATCTCTGCCTTTCAGAGCCCACAGTAGTCCAGACAGTATATCTTCTGGGGGCTCTCTGAGGCAGTGGTGGCCTCAATGACACAGACATCCTACATACTGTATCTTAGCATGCAGTTTTGTGATATCCTCCTGCAGCAGAGAAAATTGATTACAGATTGGGCAGCTGAGACCTCCATAATTCTTCCTGCAAAATAAATGCATTACAGCCCCTGCACTGCATTAGGCCAAGCATTGTCTCAGATGTAAGTGGTATCGGAAATATGTGTTACTGTTTGTGTATAACAACTCACCTTTTTCTGTATTCTAACTCACAATTCACTTAAGTATTCAAGCTTCACTTTAGTCTGCAAGCTTCTCTCAATGAACAAGCTCTAATGAGTCTGAACACTGTTTAAATAGTCTCTCATGCTGCTGTTAGATTCAGCCCCTCCTCCTACTGTCACATCACCTTAGATTCAGCCCAGTTTCACTTCACACATAGTAAGAATGCACGACACAGAAGCAGACAACCAAATCCACACTCAGATTTCTCCCTCAAATTACAATACTTATATAGATAGGCAGAGAATACTCAGAATACTCACCAAAGTATCTAGGTACTGTAGCATCTGATTTCATTTCCGGGAGCCACTGGTTAACATGCTGGGGGCAAGAGTATTATTTAAATTCCTATCTTTCCTGAAAACCATAGGCGGTTTGGGAGGTAGTGCATCTTTAAGCAATGGGTCCATCAATAGAATTTTCCAGTGTTTGCATAAGTTTTCCTTTATTTTTTGTTCTTGTGCACTGTAAGTTGTGATAAATGTAATCAGTTTATTTTCCTCTTCTTTTGCATTATATGACAATAATTCAGATCTTGCTAGGTTATCTGTTTTCTGAGTTGCTTTCCTCAAAACATCACTTAGGTACTCTTTGTCTCTAAATCTTTGTTTATAAACCTCAATTTGTTGAACACACATATCCTTGTCACTGCAGTTGCATTTGAACCTGTGGAATTGGGAATATGGTATGTTGTCCTTCCATCTCTTCAAGTAATTACTTTTATAATGTAGTTAACTATTAGTGTCCACTTTTTTATGTAATTCTTAGTTATAATGCTGTTACCTTCTCCCACTAATACTATGTCAAGGAATTCAAAGGAATTGACATTTATGGTTGATGTGAATTTCAGGTTCATATTGTTTTGCGAAATGTGGGATATAAAATATTTAAAAGTTTCCTCAGAACCTTCCCAAATAATGAAAATATTATCAATGTACCTCCTGTATAAAACAATATTTTCTTCAAAAGTGTTATTGTAGTAGACAAAGTTTCCCCATCGCTGGTCCACAAACTTGTTTATAAAAGTTATCCAAAAATGTTAAATAATTGTATTCCAAAATAAAAGCCATTAAATCACATGTGTGCATTATTAAGGGACTGATCACTACTTAAAAACAGTCTGCAAGCATTGATCCCTTTTGTATGTTCAAAGCTTGTGTATAACGATTGCACATCAATAGTCACCCAAAAATAAGTTTCTTTCCATTGTAAATTCTCCATAACTTTTATCACATTAGTCCTGTGTTTGATGTATATATGGGTCTACATAGTGGTTCTGTGATGGATTTGTGAATCTTCAGGAGAAAGTACAATAAAGGGGTAGTGGGATTAGTTTTCATGAGATATTGGAATTAATTTCTGTCCAGGATCCCATTATGAAGTCTATACACTAATAGTGTCCTTAATTCTTCAAGGTATTCTTCAATGAGATCATGCTGTAGTAATATATAAGAGTCCGTGTTCCCTAGAAGTCTACTAGCTTCTTTTAAATAATACAACCAGTCCATTATCGCTAACCCCCCCTTTATCGGCTTGTTTTAAAACAATATGTTTATTCTTCTGTAGGTTTTTAAGAGCTTCTTTTTCTCTATTACCTACATTATAAAAGAAACCACTTGAGGAGTTGGAAGGACAACATACCATACTCCCAATTCCACAGGATCAAATGCAACTGCAAGGATATGAGTGATTAGCAAATTGAGGTTTATAAACAAATATTTAGAGACAAAGAGTAACCGAGTGATGTTTTGATTAAATCAACTCAGAAAACAGATAACCTAGTAAGATCTGAATTATTGTCATATAAGGCAAAAGAAGAGGAAATTAAACTGATTCCATTTATCACAACATACAGTGCACAATAACAAAAAATAAAGGGAACCTTATGCAAACATTGGAAAATTCTATTGATGGACCTAGTGCTTAAACATGTACTACCTCCCAAACCTCCTATGGTATTCAGGAAAGCTAGGAATTTAAAGGATACTATTGCCCCCAGCATGCTAACCAGTGGCCTCCTGAAATTAAATGAGATGTTACCTAGATGCTTGGGATGTTACAAATGTGGCAGATGCAATGTATACAGATATCTACATCCACAAAGGAACAATTTTAAAAAATCATGATAACACAAAGAAATGTCAAGAACTGCAACTCAACATCAGTCATTTATTTATTGTAATGTATATGCGACATAAAACATGTGGGCAAAACGAAGAGACCTTTGAAGCTCAGAGTACAGAAACATATTAGAAACATCAGAAACAAAATTGAAAGCCATCGAACTCGTTACACTGGGAAAGAGGGGAGGGGATTTGAGTAATAAGCTTTCAAAACGAAAGATGTTCTGGATTTTTGAGCTGTATACCTTAACTCCAACGGATTTTAATGACAATTACGAGATAGCACCATTTTATAAGAAAATTTTATTGACTTTTAAATAGCTTTTCTCAATTTTTTACAAATTATTTGAAATAATTCATTGACCTTAGCCCTTTTAAAGGATAAAGTGAATATCTATTATATTTACTGCCATACCAATATGTCAATGTACAATCTTGGAAGTTAAACATAATTGGGTCTTGTTAGTACTGGGATGGAAGACCTCCCAGGAATACCGGGTGCTGTAGTTAACACATATAGATATACTGTGCATATGACTACTAAATATGGTTCAACAATTGGTCAGGCTCTGAGTCTTATTTCATCCTTGTTTTTATAACTCATATGTCTGTATTATTTATGGAGATGCGTTTATTCAGGTTCTTTTACCCAAACATTAAGGGTCATATTCAATTAGCGGTGAAAAGTCTGTTGCCAGACTTTTTGTTGTCATCGGAGGTTTTGTAAGAGAAAAAGTATCAAGTGCATGCCCGCATATCCCATATTCAATTTAAAATATGCGAAAATGGGACCCGGCAGAACGGTAAGTAGCGAAAAGTCCTGTCACTTTTGGGGAAATCAACCTGCCACCCCCCCCCCAAAAGATGCACTAACATGGGGGTTCACTATGGGTACCACTGAAAAGCCCTGCTAAAGGTATTTGGGGTTTTTAAATGGTCTCCACAGGTGCTTTTATGTGTCTTTAACAATGTGGTGAATAATAGCATTTAGCAAAATATATATATATATTTATTTCAAATTTGGGGTATATGAAAATGGGTGCAAGTGGGGGGGTGGCCTGACTGCTGACTGAGAAGGACATGTGGCTCTGAAGCTCCTGCTATAGTACAGCCTGAAGCACCTACAGGTCAGCTACCTGGTGCCCAAACTCACCCACAGCGACCCACTAGTGCCCCTTGGATGGTGTGTGGGGGTAGTCATTGGTATAGAGTCGGGAGGGATCTCCTATCCCTTGTGAAGCTGGGACATAAATTAGTTTGGCCTCCGGGCCTCTCCATTAGTGCTCCCGAGGGTGCCGGTGGACGCGGCTGGCTCCTGGATTCCTGCTCTCTAGCAACACCTTCTGCTTCTGGAGAGTCAGAGACTACAGACCTGCTGCCCGCTGGTGCTGTCTGGCTCCCTGCCCTGGGGACGTGGATCTCTGAGGTCTGTGACAGCTGCCATCTTGTGATTAGCAGCCGCAGTACTCGAGACTAATAGCAGCAGCAGCTTCTAAAGCAGGATGGCTAAGTCACATTCTACTCCTATACTCTCCCTCTTATGTCCCCTCCTGCTGATTGCATTAGCTCCAGACTTAACATTCCCTCTGGGACCTATAAAATACCCCACCACTGCCCACACTGCATACAGGGTAGACCCTAAACATCCGCTACCCACCTGTGACACTACCCCACCTCCAGAGTGGCCCTGTGTCCCTGTAACAGTTGCGGCCTACTCTGTGCACTGAAGCCGCCGCCTTGAGTTGGAGACGACCGTGGACCGGCTGTCTCATCATCGGAGTGGCAGTTACCGGACATCACCACTGCCTCTGGAAGGGCCTGCTGGCTCTCTCCTCCTGCTGCCGGCTCCCACAGACCTCCCTGCTGCCTTCTCATGACCCAGGTAACGGGTGTCCACAGACCCACGAATTGCAGAGAGCCGCCATTTTGGCTCTCACAACCCAGCCCTGAATCTCTGCTGCACTTCAACCAGCAGACCTCTGTTTGCCATCCCACCTTCATTGCAAACACCTCTCTGGTTAGTACAAGTCCTGCTTAGTTTTGGATGTCCTGGAATCAGTGCTTACAGCCTCTGAAGACACACTGCCCTGTTGGCTGCCCTCTTCTATTTATTTACATTCATTGCTGCCTTCCTCCCTCTGGAGTCTACATACACCATCATGTAGCCCTCTATGGCTCCCTGAAGTAGATTTATACCATTGTAATATGGGTCTACAGCACTCAACTTGTCGGCTGCTTGTTGCTTGAGTTATAATGTCCTCTCACAGAATATTTCCATATTAGGGATGGAGACACCCTTGCCCATGCAGTATTAAAGTGCGCAAACTTTCTTATGACATCACTACCAAACATCACCTGTCTTCTAGAGGTCATTTACATGCTTATTTGTATTACATTCTGTTCAACAATGCCGCCTAAACATGCAGGGAAAGCTCAGCGGTTACCATCACAAGTCCAGTTCCCTACTCCATCCTCCACTAAACAGAAATCATCAACTTTGGCATCACTGAAAAATGCAAGGACCTCTGTTGCACCATACTCCCATGGCTCCATGACCCCGGCTGATTTGGGCCTAGATCTGGATCCAGCAGCTCCTCTCACTACACATTCTATGTTCCAAATGTTTGCAGCTTTTCGCAATGATATCCTCTCTGGGGTGGAATCCTAAGTTCAGTCACTTAAAACGGAACTCGTGGGATTAAGTGATCATACAGATCATTTGGAGTGAAAGATGGGTGAATTGATTTCCTCACACAATGACCTTCTAACTGCTCATTCTGAGCTACAAGCAGAAGTACCATCTATTCGTGATAAGATGGCGGATATGGAAGACAGGTCAAGAAGGAACAACATTAAAATTAAGGGTATCCCTGATTCGGTTGCTCCTACAAAAATACAAGAATATGTGACTAAACTATTTCAAAAACTCCTCCCCTCAGCTTCACCTCAAGACCTACTCATTGATAGAGTTCATCGTCTGCCTAAGCCGAGAGTGGGGTCTAACAGCTTCCCTAGATATACCCTGTTGCGAATACATTTTTTTCATGTCAAGGAACTTATTTTGAGAGTTGCCAGGCAAACTGAAGGATCCGATACACTGGGAGGTCTTCAGATTTTTCCAGACTTCTCAGCACACACCTTGGCTAAGAGATGTTCATTTCATTCCATCACTTCAGCGCTTCGTGAATACAATATTACCTACCGCTGGGGATTCCCGGTCAAGCTCCTAGTACAATATGAATTATCCTCATATGTTATCTCTTCAGTTGAAGCTGGCATTAAATTACTAACGGAATGGGACATCACTGTTTCCACAGCTACTTCTAGATCTTCTGAACGCGCTTCTCCTGATTGATCGTGTTTCCAAGAGATCATACTATATGTAGATATATCTCTCTTTCTTAAATGCTATTGATAATGGAGATCTCTACAGAGATACCATTCAGCAATGGTGCCTTACAAATCCACCATTGCTGAATGGTATCTCTGTTCTATATCCCTTGTTCTAGTTGACATGTATTTATATTGTTCTTTTATATAGGAATGTTCACTCTTTTTTCATTTATTTATTGTTATGTTCCACCTAATTCAGTGATTTACAGATTAGATTATAACTCAAGTGCTGACTAGTATTATTATAATTTCCATAATTCCTATATAGTAAGTAATGATTGTATCTTTAAACTGGGTCCAAAATGTCAAGTGTGTTTTAACATTTCTACAACTGCCTAGTTTTGCTCTGATATTATTAACTGACTGCATGGGTGGGTGGTTTTCATGCTGAGCCACCTCCCTGATGTTTTTTGTTTTGCCATAATTTTTCCCTTGCGGCAAACATTCTAGCCCCGATTCTTGGGCTAATTTTGTTTATTTCTTTTTTTTTCAATATATTGTAGTGTTGTTGTTTTTTTATTTTTTTCTGCCCCTTTTATCCCTGTTTATTTTTAGGAATCCGGATGCACTGTTTTATATATGTTTGTTATAGCTTTGGATCTATATAACACCAAATGGTTAATGTTTTTTCTTTAAAAACACATGGGTTGAATTTCCCTAATAAAAGGAGATTAGCACTGGTCACTTTTCATAGGGAAAAAGCAAAGGTGATAGCATTGCAGGAAATGCATTTTTCTTCATTAGCTCCTCTGGTGATTTGTGATTCTAGGTATCCAGTAGCATATTATGTCAATGTTCCCTTAAAACGCAAAGGGGTGGCTATACTATTTCATAGGTCAATACATTTTGAACTCTCCTGAAAAACTGCAGATAGGGACAGCAGATTTCTAATCTTAGTGGGGAAATTAGATGATAGAGAAGTTCCCTTTTTTCCCTCTATGCTCCAAACTCGAGACGAGTTTATTTTAAAAAAAAGGTATTAGAGACCATCCATAAAGTCCAAAAAGGTCATCTTGTGATCATGGGTGACTTTAACTGGGTCCCTGATATTAAACTTGACAAATCATCTAATGTAGGAAATTTGAGTCAGGGATCAGTTCCCTCCAATAGTTTCCATAACCTAATGGCAGAGTATGATTTGTATGATGTCTGGCGTGTTCAGTCTCCAACAGATAAAGATTATACCTATTTCTCCCATGTTCATAATTCCTACTAATCAATTTGATTCTATTAGATAAATGGATATTGCAGGCTGCTTGCCAGGCTAAAATTGTCCTGATAGTATGGTCTGACCATGCAGCTGTAACCTGGTTTTGGGACTATAGTAACTCTAGATTCCCTCCTAGACCATGGAGATTCCCTGAGTATTTGTTGACCTCTCCAGAAGCAACGACATCTATTTCGGATGCTTTTTCCACCTATAAGGCTACCAATTCCCCAGAAGACACGTCTATCTCTATTTATTTTTGTGCGCTTAAGGCAGTGGTGAGGGGAGTAGCCATTCAGACTCGCTCTAGACTAAGATGGCAATATCTACAACAGTCAGACCTAGAACAATGTCTTGCACAAATAGATTCCCTGAATCGTATTAGACCGTCTCATCTCCTTAGGAGAGAAATAGTGGCCATCTGGAATCAGCTTCAAAAATTATTTTTGACTCGTGTGAAAAGTGCTCTGTCTAAGCTACAACAGAAATTCTATACTTTGGGCAATAAGTCTGGTAAATTTCTAGCTCGAAAGTTGCGATTATGCCAAACAAGAAATAGAATTAAAGCCAATATCACCCCAGATGGACAGAGGTTACTTAACCCATCGTCCATAGCAAACGCATTTGCTAGCTACTATGAGAAATTGTATAATTTAGATACAGATCCCACCACCCCTCAACCCACAGAGGATCTTATCACTATGTTTTTGGACAAATTGCATTTGCCCAAATTGAAAGCTGATGAGTTGGAATCCCTCAATGCTCTGTGGATTGAGGAGGAGATTTTAGCTGTTATTAAAACACTTCCATTGGGGAAAGCTCCTGGGCAAGATGGCTTTACCAATTTCTTCTATATACACTTCTCAAATGAAATTGCCCATGCTCTTACTATGCTTTATAATTCAGCTACTAAGTATGGTTCCCCTCCCTGCTGAAATCTTATAGGCCCAGTTAATCACTATTCCCAAACATTGGAAAGATGCTTCATTATGTCAGAGTTATAGACCTATAGCTCTCCTTAATTCTGATGTGAAAATTTTTTCAAAATTGATAGCTAACCAGCTCTCTCCCTTAGTTCCCCAACTTATCCACCCTGATCTAGTGGGTTTTGTCCAGGGACGTCAAGCCTCAGACAATACCCGTTGAGTTTTCGTGGGTTGATCTGGAAAGAACTCCATTTTCCTCACTTCTCACTCACAGAATTGATCTGGACCGCTAAACAACTTCGCCCAATATCATTAGAGGCCCCTAGAGCAATATATGATTCCCTTACAGCTTGGGATACTACTATAAGTACTTCACGTTGCATGATCTTACCCACTCGTAATCTCTCCTTATTAGCTCTATCTAGTTTAGTCACAGATCTACATATCTCACTATGGTGCTCTTGTGGTATAGTTACAATTGCTGATGTGCAGAGTAATAACTCTATGTTCCCCTTTTCATATTTGCAGACGCATTATAAACTACCCGAAGGAGAATATTTTACATATTTACGTATAAGCCATTGGGTCTCTGCTATGTTTCCAATTACAGGCTCCTTAGCTCCGCCTCCTACACCTGTTCTAGCTAAAATGTCAACTGGTAATTCTCAGGGAGCTATTAAGTTTTGGTACTCCCTATATATGGAGGATGTGTTGATAACTAAATCTGCTCCACAACTACAGTGGGAAGTGGATTTGCAGGTGACATTTACCCTCCAGCAGTGGGAAGAGATTTACTTAATGGCTCATCGCTTCTCTAGATGCTCCAAACATTTGGAGATGCAATTCAAACTGTTACATAGGTTATATTTTACTCCAACCAAGCTACATAAGATATGGTCTTCACAGTCAAAGTTTTGTTGGCGGAGGTGTTCGGAGCCAGGTGATATTTTCCATATATTTTGGGGTTGCCCTAACATTCGCAATCTTTGGCATGAGATATTTGAGTTGGCCTATAAAGTTCTCAACACTCATTTTCAAGAGTCACCTTCTATAGCTCTTTTTCACATATATCCCTCAGAGTTGTCTAAGTTGGATAGCTATGTTTTAGGCCATATTTTGATAGCCTCCAGAGCGGCCATAGCACAAAATTGGAAGTCTCCATCTCTCCCTTCTATACATAAAAGTTTATGTAAAGTTCAGTATGCTTTCCAAATGGAAACGTTAGGTGTTCCCTATTCCTCTGTGGTCTCTTCCCCATTGGTTAGGTGGTTCAAATGGCATGAATTTGTTACTGATGGAGAGGGTGACACTTTGCTTCTTGATTGTTCCTGATTCTAAGTGCTCTTTTCCACATATGGGGTAATTGCTGATACTATTAAAGGTATTAAAGGTATTTCATATTCGATATTTGATGTTTTATACATGTATGCGTAATCGCTATATATTTTCTTAATGTTTTAACTTTGTGATATTAATATATTGACAGTGTTGTTTGATTCCTCCCTCTTCATGTTTTCTTTTTTCTGTAATTTTTATTTTCACTATCCATTTTGTTCTTGGAAAAATTCTTTAATAAAAACTATTGATGAGAAAATGGGTAAAAGCATATTTTTAAGTCCCTAAAGTGAACTATAACAAAAAAACACCTGCCGCATACTTGGGGACCCCCCAGAGTCTATTTTGCTAGTTTATAAGTTTGTCCCCCAACTTTTTTTTTGCCCGCAAAACAAAAGCACTTTTTTGGGGGTGTCCTGTGGAACTTTTTTTTTAATTTTGACACAGATTACCTTTGGGGGACATTCCAAGGGGTGCAGGGTACTTTTTTTTTGTTTGTACCCCAATTCTGCACCTATTCTATGGTGAAAAGTTATCCTTGGTTTTTGACAAAGACTGTCGCTATTGTGAAAAGTCTTTGAAATTGAATATGGGGAAAAGTGAAAATGGCAATAATTACATCATTGGCAATAAAGTATCACCGACGAGTTTTCGCAGCCTAATTGAATATGGCCCAAGAACTATGGTCCTTTTTTTCTTCAGTAGACAGTAGACTATATACAGAATATTTACTTGTTTACACTGATGTGTTATTTATCCCTGTATTCAGGTGGTTCATTGTGAGAGGGTTTATATTTTTAGATGTGAAAAAACCTTATTGGTGGGTGTTTTACATATATATGCTTTTCTAAATTTTGTTCTGAATACTTAGGAATCAGCTAAAAAATCTTACTACATTCATTGAGATAATGACCATTGGCACAATAAAATTGTGGCTTTACTAAGAATCATCTCATAACATCAAATAAGAAACTCCTGGAACCAATCGATATTGAAAAAGAAAATCGCTATATATATAAACATTTGGATACAAGATGGCCATCGCCAATGAATAAGAGCCGCAGCAACCAAAGCAGGATACAATAAAATGGCCACCACCACTACAGTCTGCTAATAGATATAAGAAATCCAAAAAGATGGCCACCATCAACTAATTATGGGCGCGCATGCACAACAGATGCAGTACAATGGGCGGACGTGACGTCCAGCCTGCCCGAACCTAGTACTTGCACAGGATCACACTGTAGATATATTCTATGGGCGTAAGTGATGTCACATCCACCTTTTATGTGATAAATAATACTATCTGCGCTCATTATCAATTGTGAGGTAAGTAGGTATTATTATTATTATTATTATTATTATTATCCTTTATTTATATGGCACCACAAGTATTCCGCAGCGCCTTACATAGTATTTAGAACTAATAGTCTCAATTATATGTTGCCTCTCCACAGGCTATACCTTTATTGTATGTTTTAAATTGATGGAAATAGTCCTCTGTATCCAGACTATTAGATGTGATTTATTACGTGTATATTTTAATACCAGATTTTATGTAAAGGCACATCCACCTGTTAATTTACACACTTTAAATCTCCGGTTTTCACATGGAATGGCATCTACATTTGTTAGCGCCCTGAGGGAAAGGGTGTAACATAACTTTTAGTCCTGTTGAGAGGCCCTCTTTGACCGTTGTATGCAGTGCACAGGATATTCATCACCCGGAAGTGATGTCATATCAAACCCTGCCCAGTTTTAAGGCATACCAGGCAGAGGGGTATAAATACATGGACACTGCACATAAAGGACATCCACTTGAAGAATTCTAGATACCAGACAAAACACGTTGGGACAGTGCTATCCTGCCTCCCTGGACCTTCTTAAAACTGAGATAAGCTCAATACATATTTCTTCTTTCCTATTTTAAGTTTCTCCATCAATTTTTTATATTTATATTATTGACCATTTTTATTCCATTTGTATTGTCCATGTGTGTTTTTCTGTGCAATCTTTTTTTGCACAGTATTGTTGTATTTTTGAAATAAATTGTATACCATTTTTTAGTGAAATTAACATATCATTGTGGTTTTTATATATGCATTTCCCCACTATACACTAATGACTCTTTAAATGCACTAAAAACACTTTATATCACTATTACAACTATCATCTCCTCTTTTATATAAATACATGTTTCTCTATGTATCTTGCACTCATTATTGCCCATACACACTTTATTATTTGCACCTTAATAGTGGTTTAATTATATATCCAATTATCCATTTATTCTTACAAGGCAGTTTGCACTTTCAGGCGATCTATATCAAATCCAGTCAATAACACATTCTATTTGTGACAGAATCCAACTGGCACAATTTCTTTGATAGAGCTGACACTCTTTTAAAATTAGGGGAGTGTAAAAGGGGGGGAAATAAAACCAGGCACTTTAAACCAAACACCTATATAGCAATTAATTAGAATTAATACAATTTTAGTCCAGCTGCTTTCAGGAGATAAGTAAATGCCTCTAACTATAAGAAACACAAAAAGAGCAAAACATACAGACAGCGCTACTTGACAAAAATGTAATACAAAACAATTACCATACAAATAATTAATAATTAATAAAAATACAGCGTTATAAACAATTAGAAATTATTAAATGTATGGAACCGGCCGTTATAAACACTCATCAAAAAAAACAGCTAAAATAATATTTCTTATATTAAATATCCATAAAAAAACAACAAGCCATGTGGTTCTAAATGGAATGGATAAACTCTATTAGCAATCATCAAGAAGATTAATAGTGAACCAAGGCTAATTCCTCTGTAAATAAATAATAGCTCAAGCAAGCTACTTGGAAAACAAAAAAAACTATAGATGTTATAAACACACCATGAATGGTATTTTGGTAAGAATAGTAAGGATAAAAATAACTTAGGCTATGACTCTGTTTGCTCAGAGTGAATGTTCAGTTCATGCCCAAATCAAAAGATGTTAATAAATATTCATTGCAGACAGGGCTGGACTGGGACTAAAAATAGGCCCTGGCATTTTAAGAGCACACAGGCCCACTTTGCGTTAGCATCATGCTCCTGGCATAGACCCCTCCCCTTACTATTCCTGTCTACTCCCATTTCTTAGTCTATGCTCCTACAAATATAATTAATATTAGAACAACATACAAGTACACATACAACAGAGCACATCCTGCAGGGGATTCAAACATGTGCCATAGTCAAAAATTTGGTATCATGTTGGTTCTGTTAAGCTGTGTACACACCTATAGATATATCTATCACATCCATGTGGTGGGAAGGAAAATCTGGGAATGTATGGGATCAATAACAGAAATTTGCTTCCAGATGCTGGAAAATGGACCAGATAACGCTCAAAACAAGCAGAAGAGAGTCGGCAATCAAGTGTTAGATGCCCTTATGAGGAGTAAGTAGCAGAAGAAAATATTAGGAGTAGCACATGAGGAAACAGTGCCCTGCTCATGAGAGCTTACAATCTAAAGGAATTACACCACACAGTAGTGCCCCTTCATCACAATACACCACACAGTAGTATCCATTATTCACATTACGTCACACAGTAGAGCCCCATAGTCACGTAATGTTACACAGTAGTGTCCCTTAGTCACATTACACCATATGGTAGTGTCCCTTCATCACACTGCACTGCACAGTAGTGTCCTTTATTCACGTTAAGTCACATGGTAGTGACTTTTTCCACGTTACATCAGTGTCCCTTTTTCATGTTACGTCACACAGTAGTGTCTCTTATTCACATTACACCACACAGAGCCCATTCACGTTATGCCACTCAGTAGTAGTGCCCCTTATACATTATGCTACACAGTAATGCCCCTTATACATTATGACACACAAAATAATGCCCCTTATAACACATTATGCCACACACAGTAATACCCTGGTGTCCGCAGATGGTGTCTGTCAGCAGATCATGAGGTGTCTGAAGATGGCGTCCAGTCCATCCAGTCAGCTTCCCGCCCACCCCTGGCGTGCTATTCATCCCTGGGCCAGCTTCATCATGACATCACCCCAACCACACATGACACTTCAGTGACTCCACCCTGACCTCAGCACGGTGCTGCTGGGCAGTTCTGCAGGCAGCTCACAGGAGCTATCAAAATGCCATCCATTCCTACCAGATTACTCCCAGGCCCCGCCCGCACTGCACATCTCATCCCCGACCATGTCATAACGTCATTACGCAGCCTGTGTGTAATGACTTCACTACATAATGATGTGGCCACACTCAGTGCCGGCCCGAAGCTAATTTTTTTGGTAAGCGAATATTGATGTTCCTTAATGGAATAAACATACACAGATAAAGATAAATGAGGCCTATTTATTATTACAAATTATAGTACAAAGCGTGGAAAATCATGTAAAAAATTATTATCCCTGCTGTGATGTGCTCCTCGATTGAGATAAACACTATATAGTGCATCACCCATATACAGTAGATTGTATAAAAACAACAAATAAAACATTATGAATATTTGCACATAAAATATAAATATTATAAACAATATATTGTATACAACTATTATTACAATATGGATCTGCAGGTGTGAAATAGCAACATACTAAAAGGAATAGAGGGAGACAAGAAAGAGAGAGGAAAGGAGGGAGCCAGGAGAAAAAGAGAGGAGGAATTCAGGGAGCAGGGGAGAGAGAAAAGGAAAGATGGGATCCAACATAGGAGAATGAGAGAGAGAGAGAGAGAGAGAGAGAGAGAGAGAGAGAGAGAAAAGGAAATGGGAGAGGCGAGAGAGAGAGAGAGAGAATGAGAGAGAGAGAAGGAAACGGGAGAGCTGAGAGAGAGAGAGAGAGAGAGAGAGAGAAGGAAATGGGAGAGGAGAGAGAGAGAGAGAAGGAAACAGGAGAGGAGAGGGAGAGAGAGAGAGAGAAGGAAATGGGAGAGGAGAGAGAGAGGGAAACGGGAGAGGAGAGAGAGAGAGGGAAGGAAGGAAATGGGAGAGGAGAGAGAGGGAAATGGGAGAGGAGAGAGAGAGAGGGGTAAACGGGAGAGGAGAGAGAGAGAGAGAAATGGGAGAGGAGAGAGAGAGAAACGGGAGAGCAGAGAGAGAGAGAGAGGGAAAGGGGAGAGGAGAGAGAGAGAGAGAAATGGGAGAGCTGAGAGAGAGAGAGCCGAGTGAGAGAAGTTAACACTAGAGCCGAGAGAGAGAGAGAAGGAAACGGGAGAGGAGAGAGAGAGAGAAAGAATAGTGAGAGGCCTGAGAGAGGGGAGGAATAGGGAGAGCCCCGACAGAGAGAAAGAAGGAATAGGGAGAGCCCCAAGAGAGCTAGAGAAGGAAGAGAGAGAGAAAGAGAGAGAATAGGGAGAGCCCCAAGAAAGAGGATAAATAGGGAGAGCCCCGAGGAGACATAGGAGAAAAAGGGGAAGGAGAGACATAGGAGAAAAAGGGGAAGCCTGGAGAAAGACAGAAGGAATAGGGGAAGCTGGGAGAGACATAGGAGAAAGAGGGTAAGCTGAGAGAGGAGGAATAGGGGAAGCCGGGAGAGAGCACTGAGGAATAGGGGAAGCCGGGAGAGAGAGTGAGGAATAGGGGAAGCTGGGAGAGAGAGAGGAGGAATAGGGGAAGCCGGGAGAGAGAGAGGAGGAATAGGGGAAGCCGGGAGAGAGAGCGGAGGAATAGGGGAAGCCGGGAGAGAGAGCGGAGGAATAGGGGAAGCCGAGAGAGAAAGCAGAGGAATAGGGGAAGCCGGGAGAGAGAGCGGAGGAATAGGGAAAGCCAGGGGAGAGAGCGGAGGAATAGGGGATGCCGGGAGAGAGAGCGGAGGAATAGGGGAAAACGAGAGAGAAGAAAAAAAAATAATATATATATGACTGAGGGAAGCTGGGAGAGACATAGGAAGAAGAGGGGAAGCTGGGAGAGAGAGAGAAGGAACAGGGGAAGCCGGTAGAGACATAGGAGAAAGAGGGGGACCCAATAGAGAGAGAGGAGGAATAGGGGGTGAAGGGAAATAGAGGGTAGGAATAAGGGAGACAGGATGAATAAGGGCAGACGGCAGAGTTTAGGTATAGGGGGAGATGAGAGAAGAATAGGGGAAACAGAAAAGAGAGAGAGAGAAGAAATCAGGGGAGATGGAAGCAAGAGTAAGAGGAGGAGGAGAAATTAGGTGAGATGAGAGAGAGAAGGAAACTAATGGGGGAGATGGTAGAGCCAGAGAGAGATACCGCATGTAATTTTGGAGTGTGCAGAGAAAGTTTTAAACGGTCCCCATATGCAGTACTCTGTGAAGCTGCGTCCTGCTGCACTTCTGTCGCTGATGCCCGAGTTTAATAAGCTCTACCATTTCTTTAACGGCACTATAACACGGAAGTGTGGCATCTCTGAATGGTGTGCGCTTCGTCTCAGCTCCTCGTGTGGCTCCACCGGCTCCCGACCAGCAGACTGTCAATATAGTGCGCCGCTCACCCAGATTGACAATGCCGCCATTGCCAAGGGCTTGGATGCTGGCCGCGTCATGACGCAATGATGTGGCCGTGTATTAGTGAAATTCCTTGCTGAGCATGGCGACGCCCGGGAGGTTGTACTGCCGGGTAAGCCTGCGCTCAGCCAAACTGGCCCATTTGGCCATCGGCCCTTCTGGCATTTGCCAGAAGTGCCCGATGGCCAGTCTGGCCCTGATTGCAGATAACTCCATAGATCAATTTGTATTGCAATTGGTGTTAAACATGCATGCATCCAAGTTTTAGTTCCATAGTTAGATGTTAGTCTTTTGCCCAGAGTGTTAGTAGGCAATCCAAAGAGCAAGCAATTAGAAGCTTTCAGTTCCCTTTTTATGCAAACAGGAACCAATGGAGTTAATTCCCTTTGAAAGCTCAGGAACACAGCCTGTTGGCTTGTCTGTCCTGTACTCACAGTTCTCCCGGGAGATGTGATAGATGTTCACGACCAGCTGGATCAAAGTAACAGACTTTTTATGCATTTCTCTGCCTCCGTTTGTGTTCAGCGGCTTCCTCAGAAGTAACATTGTCCGTTCTGAGTCATCCGGTTTTATCCCGGAGACCGATGGCTAGTGCATGCGCCATGCATCTCAAACCAAGCCTCGTTTTCAAGGGGGATCACGTGGTTGATACTCAGCAACCTAATAGGTTGTCTACATTTTAGTCACACACTTGTGTGGATCGTCCCCTTCATGCATTCTGGCTGGGTATTGTTTGCGTGTCATTAGACAGCAGATCTTATACATGGTGGCACAGCTTGTGCATTACAGTCTAAAGACACATTACCCATAACAGGGGAGAGGTTGGGTAGTTCAAAATAATTAGAAACAATATTATTGCAGCTTAATTCAATATACAGAAATATATATAATACTTATTTTAAAAATGATTAATAATAACAAAGAACCCATAAAATTCTAACACTTTAGTACAATTTTATGAGAATAATAGAAACAAATACTTAATAAATAAAAATAGAGCAGTATATATAAATAAAGATATATAGAAGAATAGACAGAATAAAATAACAATTAAAAAATCTATATATAATAGTGGATAATACATATAAGATAAATAATAATAATCAATAAAAGTCACATATAGTCACTATTCAGACATTATTCAATTCTACCGTGTCTTTAAGACCACCCTGTATTAATGTGCCCAACCTGTATATCCAATAGGCTTCCCTTTTACAGAGTGTTCTGAATCTATCACCTCCACGACATGTGGCTTTAATCTGTTCTATTGCTTTTATTCTCAGATCTTTTAAATTTTGACACTGGGTGACATGTTTTGACAATGGGTGTGTCTTAACACCTTTAAGAATATTTCTGTGATGTTCCATAAAGCGTATGTGCAGGGACCTTGTTGTTCTACCAACATATTGGATACCACAGCCACATGTGATAAGATAGTTCACAAAAGAGGAGGAACAATTCATAAATTCTCTCATTTTAAAACACTCCTTATTCACATTTGAAGTAAAGTCTAAACTTTTTTTCTCCAATTGCAAACATGTGCCACATATGTGTGATTTTAAATAAATATATGGTATGAATAAATATATATGTTATGCTAGTTATTGATTTTTATTATTTATCTCATATTTATTATTCACTATTATATATAGATTTTTTATTTTTATTTTTCTTCTTTCTTTATTTCTATATATCTTTATTTATATATACTGCTCTATTTTTATTTATTAATTATTTGTTTCTATTATTCTCATAAAATTGTACTAAAGTGTAAGAATTTTATGGGTTCTTTGTTATTATTAATCATTTTTAAAATAAGTATTATATATATATTTCTGTATATTGAATTAAGCTGCAATAATATTGTTTCTAATTAATTTGAACTATCCAACCTCTCCCCGGTTATGGGGAATGTGTCTTTAGACTGCAATGCGCAAGCTGTGCCACCATGTATATATAAGATCTGCTGTCTGATGACACACAAACAATACCCAGCCAGAACGCATGAAGGGGACGATCCACACAAGTGTGCGACTAAAATGGAGACAACCTATTAGGTTGCTGAGTATCAACCACGTGATCCCCATCAAAATCTAGGCTTGGCTTGAGATGCACGGCGCATGCGCTAGCCATTGGTCTCCGGGATAAAAACCGGATGACTCAGAACGGACAATGTTACTTCTGAGGAAACCGCTGAACATAAACAGAGGCGGAGAAATGCATAAAAAGTCTGTTACTTTGAGCCATCTGGTCGTGAACACTTATCACATCTCCCGGGAGAACTGTGAGTACAGGACAGAGAAGCCAACAGGCTGTGTTCCTGAGCTTTCAAAGGGAATTAACTCCATTGGTTCCTGTTTGCATAAAAAGGATCTGAAAGCTTCTAATTGCTTGCTCTTTGAATTGCCTACTAACACTCTGGGCAAAAGACTAACATCTAACTATGGAACTAAAGCTTGGATGCATGCATGTTTAACACCAATTGCAATACAAATTAATCTATAGAGTTATCTGCAATGAGTATTTATTAACATGTTTTGATTCGGGCATGAACTGAACATACACTCTGAGCAAACAGAGTCCCAGCCTAAGTTATTTTTATGCTTGCTATTCTTCCCAAAACACCATTCATGGTGTGTTAATAACATCGATAGTTTTTTTTGTTTTCCAAAGTAGCTTGCTTGAGCTATTATTTATTTACAGAGGAATTAGCCTTGTTTCACTATTAATCTTCTTGATGATTGCTAATAGAGTTTATCCATTCCAATTAGAACCACATGGCTTATTGGGTTTATATGGATATTTAATATTAGAAATATTTATTTAGCTTATTTTTTTATGAGTGTTTATACCAGCTGGTTCCATACACTTAATAATTTCTAATTGTTTATAACGGTGTATTTTTATTATTTATTAATTATTAATTATTTGTATGGTAATTGTTTTGTATTAATTTTTTGTCAAGTAGTGCTGTCTGTATGTTTTGCTCTCTTTGAGTGTAATAGGGTTATCATTGAATAATCTCTGTTTTAAGTACATTTTATTTTACACATTCTTATCTACCCATTAGTGGTTTCTCAAGTGGCACCGAATTTTCATTTATTTATATATATATATATATATATATTGGGCTGCCTGTCTATCAGCACAGTGCTTGTTATGCAATACCTTATCACCATGGCCCGAGGAAACAGGAGGCCAGGTATGCCTTGCATACACTGCAGGCAGCCTGGGCTTTGGTCTGAACAGTCTCATGAGATTTGACGTCCTAATCTCACGAGACTGTGACTGTAGTGAAGCTCCTCGGCAGCCACTGTAAGGGAACAGCTGAGCTGCCAAGGAGGACCACAGCGGAGACAGCTAAATGAGGTACTCTGGGTTTTAGTTAGTAGTAGTAGCCAGGGGCAGTGGACAGTGTGGGGGCCCCCAATGTGTGGGGCCCCAGGGCCACCACCTCTGCCACCCAGCCTATAATTTGGACCTGTTTATAAATAATATTACTAACCACTTCAACATTTTTTTACATGAAAAGTTTTCACAAATCAGTATTGAATATCTAGGTTGGATACGTTTAAAATTGTATGCTAACTTATTGTCACAAATAATGCTTGTCCACTCTATGTAGACTTTCAGCACTTACATTTTGAACTCATTATTAGATAATGGGTCCTCTCTTTGGCCGCCATAGGCCTTCAGCCTTTGGCCCTTAAATGCTGTGCTGACCTGCCCTCCCCCTTAGGGATGGTGCATAGAAATTTGAATACTATATTTTTGTGATCACATGGCTGCCAGGTGCTTCAGGGCACCAGAATTGAAAACCCACACAGCCTGTTATTTGCAGTTTTGTTCACAAACATATGGCAGTGTATTGGGTCCATAGCTAAACCATATGTTACAATGTTGTGTATTGCCTTACTCTGCATCCAGAAAAATGCAAAATGGCTTTTACTATCTTACTGTACTTCTGAGACTATACTAGGTTCTCTTTGTCACTCCCCTTCCCTGGAAACTTTTCAAAGTTTCACTTCAATGGTGTGTCTGGTGACTCATATACAGCTTATTGGGCTTGACACTTTCCTATATTCTAAAACTTTATTTTTGCTTGACTAGATTTCAGCATGGTATACTCATATAATTTCTCCCCAATGCTATTTCCATCAATTTTAATGTTGGGGAAAATTGGGTAAACTTTGGTTCAGTCTTGCAAGAGTCCAAGGGGGGAATTCAATTAGATGCGAAAACTTTACATTTTCGCATGTGCAAACTTTTCGCACCCTTTGCCAAAATGTGTCACTTTTTGGCGCTATCACGTATGCAGGTTTTCAGGCAATCCTATTACAAAAGATGCGATATGGCATTTGCCTGAAAAATATAAGGTTGAAAAGTGAGCATGAAAAGGGGGAAATGTGCCTGTACTTTGTAAAAAAGGAAAACTTACACTGGGTAATAGTTTAGAAGTATTATTGCACAAAATCAAAGGGTTTGGGGTTTTTAAATGTTATGAGCATTTTTCATAAAAAGAAAGCAAGTTTTTTTGGCCAAAATAAATGCTGCAGTTAAATTAGGGGTACATAAAAATGGGTGCAACTGTATTTGTGTGTCATTTTAGGGTACTATTAAAAAAAATACACCTGCAATACCCAAAACACCTGTACCACCCATAAAGCCTACCAAAATACCTACCACACTACTTTAAACCCATTTTACAACACTTTTTACATTTTGACCACAAAAATTAAGGGGAATCAAGTAAAATTATTATTTTTTTGCCTAATTAGTCATTGGGGGATGGCAAAGGGGTTTAGCCCAAAATAGTTTTTGCACATTATTTCACCTGCTCTGAGATGGAGAAAACTAGAGATGAGCGGGTACGGTTGTCCGAGGACCAGAAGGAGAACCGGATCCGATGCCAGGTTTGAGTCTGGTTCAAGTTTTCCTGCCTGACTCGAATCTCAAAGTGAGCCAAAACGTCATCATACTGCTGTCGGATTCTCGTAGGTTTTGGATTGTATAAAAGTCCCTCCCCTATGGTTATAGGTGCCATTTGTTTGCTGAGTCCCGGGCTGTCAGGGTTGTGCTTCATCCAAGAGGGGCTGTTGTGTCCACCAAGGGCAGGGGCTTCTGTGTCTATCCAGGGTCTGCTGTATCCATCAAGGGCAGGGGCTTCTGTGTCTATCCAGGGTCTGCTGTGTCCATCAAGGGCTTCTGTGTCTATCCAGGGTCTGCTGTGTCCATCCAGAGGTTATTGTGTCCATCCAGGAGCAGTGGCTACGGTGTCCATCCAGGGGCTGCTGTGTCCATCAAGGGCAAGGGTTTCTGTGTCTATCCAGGGTCTGCTGTGTCCATCCAGGGGTTGCTGTGTCCATTCAGGGGCAGTGGCTGCTATGTCTATCCAGGGGTTGTTGTGTCCATCTAGGGCAGGGGCTGCTGTGTCCATCCAAGGGCAGCGGCTGCTGTATCCATCCAGGGCTGCTGTGTCCATCCAGGGGTTTCTGTGTCCATCCAGGGGCAAGGCCTGCAGGGGTGTATTCATTAAAAATATTGTCACACTGTAAGTAGAAAATGCAGTGTATTCGTAAAAAATATTGTCACATTGTAAGTGGAAAATGCAGTGTATTCATAAAAAAATATTGTCATACTGTTAATGGAAAACGCAGTGTATTCTTAAAAAATATTGTCACACTGTTAAGTGGAAAACGCAGTGTATTAGTAAAAAATATTGTCACACTGTTAGTGGAAAACGCAGTGTATTCGTAAAAAAAATTGTCACATTGTTTTGTAAGTAGAAAATGCAGTGTATTCCTAAAAAATATTATCACATTGTAAGTGGAAAAAGCAGTGTATTTGTAAAAAATATTCACACTGTAAGTGGAAACGCAGTGTATTCATAAAAAATATTCACACTAAGTGGAAAATGCAGTGTATTTGTAAAAAATTTTGTCACACTTAGTGGAAAATGCAGTGTATGCATAACAAATATTGTCACATTGTAAATGGAAAACACAGTGTGTTCGTAATATATCAATACTGTAGGTCACTGATACCGCAGTGTAATATTTAAAATTGGTACAAGTTGACGTGTGTACTGTACCCTACTTCATTTGTGTTTGTTAATATGGAGAATGATCAGTTGAGAAGAGAGCAGGAACTACATACTAGTGGAGGAGCTGCTGCCAGTGCCACCAGTCATGACAATACTAGTCCATTTACATCGTCTACTAAAGCCGATGCCCAAGGGCATACACGGCATAAGTCAATGCATCCAAAATCAAGCAAGCAATGTTTTACAGTGTTAAAGAACAAAATATTAAAAGCTAAGTTAGCTACAGAGAAACAAAAAATTGTCTAAGTCATTTACTACATGAAGTGGCAAGGAAAGGATAAGGCCTTGGCCTTTATTTATGTCTGATGGTTCTGCATCTTATGATGATGTAAGACCTTCTCTCTGTAGAAGTGTAAAAAAAATGAAAATTGCTGAGGCACATGAACCAACTGTGTGCTCAGAAAATTCACAGATCCCCGAGGAGAGTCCAAGTGTGTCCGTTGTTGCCATGTGTGAGCCTGACCTTTCTAATAATGTACTTGAAAAGGATCCTGCTTCCACCATTTGTGTGCCCTCTGCAAATGTGGTGATGAGCAGCTCACGTCAACATGGTGACGTAGAAATTGAGGATGCTTCTGTGGAATTGTACCAGGAGGATATTTCTGTAGTTGACACTAACAAGGATGATGAGGATGTTGATGATGATGATGTGGATGCCGAACATCTGTTATGGCACAGCGGAATACTGATGCCATAACAGCTATGCTGGTATTAGATGTGTGTCCAGTATCGACCATTAATGCATTGGGTTTTAGACAGTTAATTGAGGTCCTGTGTCCCTGCTACCATGTCCCTTCTAGGTTCCACTTCTCTAGAATAGCAATTCCCAATCTGGACAAGGACATTAAAAAAAACGTATTAATGTCCTCCAGAATGCCATTGTGCCCATTGTCCACTTAACCACAGATATGCAGACAAGTGGGATAGGGCAAACTAAAGATTACATAACTGTGACAGCCCACTGGGTAGATGTATTGCCTCCAATAGTGCAAAGAGCAGCAGCAGCTAACAAATGCCAGCTCATTCAGAGGCAGGCTACTCTGTGTATCACCGGTTTCACTAAGAGGCATACTGCTGAGAACCTTAGAAAAACTCAGGGAAATCATTGCAAAATGGCTTACCCCACTTGGACTCTACTCAGGATTTGTGATTTCTGTCAATGCCACCAATATTGTACAAGCATTAAATGTGGGCAAATTCAAACAAGTCCCATGTTTTGCTCACACAATTAATTTGGTGGTGCAAGATTTTTTAAAAAATGACAGGGATGTATAGGAGATTCTATCGATGGCCCGAAAGATTTTTTCACATTTTTGACATTCAGCAACTGCGTGTCGAAGATTGCAGTATCAGCGACTACTGTTGAATTTGCCCTGCCATCAGCTGAAGCAAGAGGTAGTAATTAGGTGGTATTCTACCTTCTATATGCTTCAGCGGATGTAGGAGCAGCAAAAGGCCATCCAAGACTACGCTACATCCTATGACATAGGGAAAAGAGAGGGAATGCACCTTAGTAGAGCGCAGTGGAGAATCATTTCAATGATGTGCAAGGTTCTCAAATCCTTTGAACTTGCCACATGTGAAGTTAGTTCAAACACTGCCAGCTTGAGTCAGGTCATTCCATAAATCAGACTTTTGCAAAATCAGCTGTAGAAACTGAAGGAGGAGCTGAAACGGAGTGACTCCGCTAAGTATGTCGGACTTGTAGATCAAGCCCTTTATTTGCTTCACCAGGATCCAAGGGTTGTCAATCTCTTGAAATCAGATCACTATATTTTGCTACCATACTTGATTCTAGGTTTAAGTCATACCTTGTGTCTTTCCTTCCAATGGACATAGGGCCTGATTCAGAGCCGGACGCTCTGAACGAGTGCCCGCTCTGAATCAGGGCGTTTTTTTGGTTATTTTTGGTGCGTCCTCCTGGATGCTCGCATGGCTGTGGTCTACCACCCACAGCTTATGCAAGTGTCCATGATGATGGTCGCGATGGTCAAGACCATCATGACCATAGAGCTTGCGATGAGACCCTGCAGTAGGGTCTCGCTGCCGCAAGCCCTGGAGTGATTTTGGCTCTGTCAGAGCTAAAATCACTCTCACTGACACTAGTGATGTCAATGGGGCCGGACCCAGATGGTAGGCATTCCCATGAAAACGCCTCCATCTGGGCAGCCACGCCCCGGCACACCCACCAAAGGGGGTGTGCTGTCACTCACCATCGACAGCACGCCCCCTTTGGTGCGAGACCTGAGCGACGGCTTCCCTGTCACTCGCCGGGTCTCACACATGCACACGACAGAGCAGCCTCCATCATGCACATGCGCATTTGGGTACTATCGACCCATTTGCGAGCGTCCTGTGCTCGCGAGCAGGTCTGAATGAGACCCATAAATCTGAAAAGATGCAAAGAGCTGTTGGTGAAAAAATTGTCAGCTCAAGCAGCATGTGACATGGCAGCATCTCCTCCTTCAGTTTCTGCAGCTGCCAGGTAAAAACAAAATATTCCTTAGAGACCCACTGCAGATGGTGATGCAGGTCAGTCAGCAAAACCTAATGACATCTTCTTTGGTCTGAAAGAACTGCCTATAATTAGTGACATGTCTACCTTGACTTTGTCTGATACGGTCACCATTCAGAGAATGGTGGATGATTATTTTAGGGAGAGTATCCAAATAGGCATGTCAAACAGTCTGTGTCACTACTGGCAGGAAAAAGAAGCAATTTGGAGTCCCTTACACAAACTAACTTTGCTTTACTTAAGTTGCCCACCCTCCAGTGTGTACTCTGAAAGAGTTTTCAGCACAGCCGGGAACCTTGTCAGTTAGCATTCCTGTTAGGCTGTTTCAGTGGGGCACCACACCCTGACCTATTTTTGAAGGGCAGAAAGCACCCTGCCCTCCAGCACGGTGCCCCGCTGAGACAGCCTGCAGGTTCTGTCTCCACCCATGGGTTGCAGTGTCCCACTGATGGTCAAAACAGCATGCGCCCGGCATCCATTCATAGTGACCGCAGTGCTTGGGGCTGCCTGGCATGTCCGTAAATGAGGGGCACGTCCCCAGGATTGACGAAAAGGGGATGCATTATAAAGACATGTCCCCTTTTCTTTGGCCACCCGAGCAGAAGTGCCCTGTCACTAGGTCCGATGCTCCGCCTGCTGGAGGACCTTGAGTGAACACTATCAGTGATTGGCGTAGGAGGTAATTTCCCCAAAATATGGAAAAGATGATGTTCATCATAATGAATTACAAATTCCATGAGGAAGACCTTTACCAGCAATTAAGTAAAAAAAAATACAGAAGCGTCTGTAATGCATGGATTCCAGCGGGGACTAATTAATATTGTGTGAAGAAGAGGATGTACACACTGATGGGGATGACGATGGTGACATCTGATCTTACCAATGTTGTAAAGCCAGTTTGTGTATGGGATCATTGCCACCAATATCCACTGAGCATTGGCAGCTTGTTTTGTGGGGGGACCAAACAAACCAATCCTTTCTGCAACAAGTGGCAGTCCCTTTCGCTGAAGTGATTGGTTTGTTAAACTGTGTATGTCCTGTTTCATTTATATATACAACATAAGGGTGGGTTGGAGAGTCCAAGGACAATTCCATCTTGCACCTCTTTTATTTTCATTATGTGCTGGTTGGGGCATTACTGCTTGACATTTTTAATTTTATGATTTATGAATGTCCAGAAATTGTTATGGCCACAGACAGCATCTCCTGCATGCCCCTCTAATTTTTTTTAAAGAAAATTCTGAACCACCAAATTGATGGGGTAGGCATATATGTGCTGCAGTAGCACAGATCATCTTCCTGCCAGGATGTGTACAATAAAGTGCACTGCAAATACGTTTCATACAAAAATTAGTTATGTATATTGGTCACATACAAATATATTTACATGGTACATAAAGTGCGTTAAGCAGGCTGAGGTAATCTGAAGCATACCACCTGTTGTTGACAAATAACTTCCAGTAGGCCCAGCAAACATCACAGATGGTGGGAGTTCTAATTCAGCCAGAGAACTACATGCAGTTTTTCTGCAAGTCTTGGTACCATTATCCCTAGCAACCTCCCTGAGTACAAATTAGTAAACATCTGTTTACAGTATGTTCTAACAGCACCTCCACAAGCAAGGCCACCTAATTTTTTTTATTAGATCATGATGTATAAAAAATTAAAAACCTCCTCCAGATCAAAGATGTCTTTTAGGAACTAAAGAACTTGATCCTAGATTGATCTTCCCTCATAATTTTTTTAAGAATCAAAACATTAAATTGAATATATTAAAAACTGATCAATCCTTCCGTCCTTTCCCTGTCTTCAGTCAAAAAACATATTCCAACACCATTGGGCCACTGACCTAGTAGAGGAAAACATTTTTGGTTTTTAAAATTCCTAGGGGTCGTATAGTTTATTAAACTGCAATCCTGCCTACCACTAGCATTCCCGCTAAGCTGTTTTAACAAGGTGCTGCACCCTTCGGAGTGCCCTGCCCCCAGCGCACATCGCCCCACTAAGACAGCTTGCGGGTGCTGTCTCCACCCGCGGGTCGCAGTGTCCCGTGGGCGGGGAAATGTGCGGTGACCAGGTCACCGCAAGTGAATAGAATCTGGGTGCATGCGCCCAGCATCTATTCTACCTGTCAGCAGTGCATGGGGTCTGCCCGGCTTGTCTGTAAATGTTGGGCATGCCCCCAAGAGTGACGAAAAGGGGACGCATCTTATAGACATGCCCCCTTTTCAATGTCCATGCCCCCTTTTTGGGGGAAGTACCCTCTCTAGTTCTGGCACCCTGCCTGCTGCCGGAGCTAGAGTGAACACTATACCACTGCAATGCCACTCTGTTCCACGTTCGAAGCTGAACTGCCACATGTTAGTGCCACCCACTGTTGTCGCTCAGCTTAGTCAACCAGCTGGCTGGATGTAACCTTTTGGCCCTAAACTAATTGAAAAAAATCAATATTTTGAGCTGTGAGATGGTCAAAATTGACAGGAAATGACTGGAAATAAATGTTATTGAGGTTAATAATACTGTAGGAACAAAAATGGGCCCAAATTATATAATTTTAGTTGTTTTTATGATTTTTTTTTAGAAAAAATAAAGATCCAAAAACAAAAGCAAAACATGCAAGGGTGGTTTTGTCAAAACCAATACAGATCCAAAACACGAGGAGATACAGATCCAAAACCAAAACACGGGGGTCGGCGCACATCTCTAGTGAAAACTATTCGTCTCTTTTAGTGGTGCATATTTCACATGTGTGAACAGCTACAGCTAACAGGATTACACAATATGCATTTTTGGGTGTAAACTTTTCGCCAATACGCAACTTTTTGCAGCTATTTGAATTCGGTCCCAAGTCTGGATATAGAAGTTCTGCATTTTTAAATAATTTCCTTTCTGTTGGCCAGTGAAACATTTAGCCCTCTCATACTGTGGGTAACTTGCTTTCAACTGCATGCACCTGTACTTAATTGGCAAATACTTTTTTCAGTCCTATGGTATTACTTTCTGTAATGCTTGCCTTAAAAAAGGTACTTCAAGAAAAAAATATCGTTGCCTGTGTTCCTGAACCCATAGAGTGTCCAGTAAGTGGAGAATCTAGTGCCCCAAAGAACATTGAACTGTGCCATAGATTTGATTCTGGGTAAAATCTCCTGATGAGATCAGGCCTATGCCCTGTTTACCATAAACCCAGGAATGTCATATTACATAAAAGATAACCTTGAACAGGATTTCACTCAAAATATATCAAGAGCTGACTTCAGCAGGGACTGACTTCTTTTTCATATAAAAGATAGATGGTGGTCTACATCCATGTACTGATTATAACTTTTCTATGTACCAGTCCTCTCCTTTTTCCTGACTCTGATACTGTCCCTGTGCACTTGATTCCTGCTTGTTATACCAATACTGAATTTGAGCCTGTGACCATGATGACTGTATAATGTTAACATACCTGTTCCTATGCCACTGATCTCTTGCTATATCTGAACATTTTGCAGCTTCTGGTGCTGTACCTGTCATTGCACCTAAACACCAGCCATTTTATAAAGAACCCTCAGTATAAATGTGGATCTTTCATTAAGTTAAGATTTTGAGCTTAGTGGTCTCCAGAATGTCCATATTATCAGTTATGACATGTGGAGGCTTCCAGGTTACTGGAACCATTATGCGGAGAAGTACATGCTAGAACCCATTATCATAGCTACAGTATTAACAATGTGCTCCAATTTGTGCAAATGCATTCAGCTCTCTCACGGGTGCACTAGTTTAAGGAGCAAGATACAGTAGTTGCATTTGTGAAGAAGCAGCACTTTGTACAAACAGAGGGGATGAGTTGGTCACTATGAAGTAATTCCTAGATGGAACATAAATGCCAATTAGCATGTTTGGAGTTGGAGTTAAGATAAGAAATGTAGTTAAAACTAGAAATCTGGACAGTCCTGAGAACATTTATGCCAAATTATGTCTATATCCCCTAACATTTTTGATCAGTTTAGCCTTGAAACACAATAGAAAGTAAATTTAAAAAGTGAAAATATAGCATCATTTATGGATGAGCAGCAGTTTGCACAGTCTGAGGTTAGGCTTTGGGCAGAGCAGTGCCATTCCTTAGTAAGTATATTAGTGCACTTACTTTGCAGAGCAATGCAAAAATACATTTTTGGGGGGAGAGATATTAAAACTAAAATTAGAGAAAGAAAATAAGTCATGTTAAATAATAAATGGACAGCATAGTTGGTGTTATGTTTAGCAAGAGTGCCTCACAACACTGAGGTTGTGGGTTCCATTCCCACCACATCTCTAATTGTGTGGGGTTTGTATATTCTCCACTTCCTTGTGTGGGTTTCCTCTAGGTACTCCAGTTTCCTCTCACACTCCAAAAACATGCTGGTAGGGTAATAAAAAAATTTCCCTAGTGTGTGTATACATGTGATAGAGAATATAGATTGTAAGCTACACTGAGGCAGGGATATGAAAGGCTTAATATTCTCTGTAAAGTGCTGCAGAATGGGATGTAGTTAATAGGCCGGCGGATATGATGCCACTGGTCTAAATCCAGACTTATCCTGCCCGACAAGGGACTTAAGCTAGGTGTCGAAATGCCAATGTCTATCTTAATCCCAATGCCGGAAGACGACCCCTGCCATCCCGATCGTCCTCTGATGGGTAAGAAGAGCACTTAGCCCAGGGATGGGGGGGTTAGGTTTAGGGACCCCCGGGGGACTTAGGGTTAGGCACCCCCCTGGTGAAAGTTAGGGTTAGGGTAGGGGAAAAGAGTTGTTAGGGTTAGGGGTACCCCCCCAGGATGGTTAGGTTTAGGGTGGGGGGAGGGGGGGTTAGGTTTAGGCACCCCTGGGGGGAGGTTAGGGTTAGGCAGTAAAGGGGGATGTTAGGATTAGGCACATCTAAAGGAGGGTTAGGGTTTGGGGAGGAGAGGGAAGGGTTAGGTTACTTACCTCTCCCTGATGGAAATTTGACCCGCCGGGCTGCCACTGTCGGTATTTGATCAGCCGCCAACATTACATACCAATTCCCTGCAGAATATGTGTGGTTTATATAAATAACTGGTAATAAATAATAATAATAATAATAATAATAATAATAATAAATAAAGTAGGATTTTAGAAGTTAAAAACTAAAATTTTAATCTAATGCAGTTCAAAGTGGTAAGAGGTTTTATGTGATATTAACACTTTTGCACAGTAAACTTAAAATCTAGGTACACTTTGCAAAAGTGTTTCTGTAAAGCACTAGTTGGCATGCTCCTTGAAATGCACTGTGCAGACCTATGCAAAACTAGGGATGAGCGGGTTCGGATTTATGAAATCCGAACCCCACCGAGCCCCCCCATCCGATCCGGGAACCGAGTCCAGCTCGGGTTTTTCCGGCTGACTCGTATCTGAAATTGAGGCAAAATGTCATCATTCCACTGTTGGATCTCGCGGGTTTTGGATTCTATAAAAGGACAGTGTGGACAGTGAAGGGAGGGTGGGAGTTAGGGCTGGCTGGGCTGTGTTGTGCTGCTGTTGTCCATAGGGGCTGTGTCCTCTCCAAAGTCCATAGGGGCTGGCTGGGCTGTGTTGTGCTGCAGTTGTCCATAGGGGCTGGCTGGGCTGTGTTGTGCAGTCAGTTGTCCATAGGGGCTGTGTCCACTCCAAAGTCCATAGGGGCTGGCTGGGCTGTGTTGTGCAGTGTCCCATAAAGGCTGTAGTCCTAAAGGGGTGCTGTAGTGTTGTCCAGGGGGTAATCTGTCCATTTTTTTTTTTTACTGTGTTTGAGAATTGTGTGCACAGTAGCTGCACATGCATAAACAAAGTAGCAGCACCAAGCATGCACCTGTGTCATAAGTAAAGGGCTGGCTGGCTCATCTGTTGAAGGGTGATGTAACCCCCAAAGTGCGCTCCATTACCCAACAAATAACCGCACGTATATAACAATATCACATAAATGAAGCACATAAATTTGTCCGATAAAAATAAAATAGGGAAAGATCAAGAACCACTTCCTCCTAGTGCTGAAGCTACTGCCACTAGTCATGACATGGACGATAAAATGCCAACAACGTCGTCTGCCAAGGCTGATGTCCAATGTCATAGTAGAGGGCATATAAAATCCCATATGACAAATTTCAGGAAAATGACCTTAAAAAATACATTTAAATCATCTGAGGAGAAACATAAACTTGCCAACATGCCATTTATGACACGGAGTGGCAAGGAACGGCTAATATCTTTCCCTATGTTCATGACTAGTGGTTCAGCTTAACATGATGATGGAAGCCCTCCTCCCACTACAAAAATCAAATGAGTTAAGCTGGCAAAAGCACAGCAAAGAACTGTGCATTCTAAGAAGATATCACAAATCCCCAAGGAGAGTCCAAGTGTGGCGACAGTTGCGATGCCTGACCTTCCCAACACTGGACAGGAAGAGGTGGCTCTTTCCACCATTTGCATGTCCTCTGCAAGTGCTGGAAGGTGCACCCACAGTCCAGTTGCTGATATTCAAATTGAAGATGTCACTGTTGAAGTACAACAGGATGAGGATATTGGTGTAGCTGGTGCTGAGGAGATAGTTGATGAGGAAGATTCTGATGGTGATGTGGTTTGTTTAAATCAGGCTTCAGGGGAGACAGTTGTTGTCCGTGGGATGAAAAAGCACAACATGGTCATGCCTGAGCAGAAGACCAAACATTCCACATCTTTGGTCTGGAAATATTTCTATCCAAATCCAGACAACAACTGTCTTGACATATGTACCATATGTAAAGGTGGATAAGTACCTCCCTTATATGTCACCTGCAGTGCATTCATAAGTTACTGTCAAGTTCAGAAACTGTGGCTAAGACCGTAAGCAGTCCAGGGACACCTAAATCCCTTTGTCCTGTTGTATACAAGCACCTGGAAACCACACCGTCAACTCCCTCCTCGTTAATTTCCTTTTCAGTCAGGATTGGAAGTAGTCCTGCAGGCCATGTCACTGGCACGACTGACTCCTCTCCTATATGGAATTCTTCCGGAGGATCCTGCATTGCTATGCCTACTGCTGCAGCTGCTGCTGTTGCTGCTGGGAGTCATTCATCATCCCAGAGAAGCAGTAGGAACACCACTATTTCTTTTACTAAGCAATTGACCCTCCAACAGTCCTTAGCGAGGAGGATGAAGTACGACAGCAGTCATCCTGAAGCAAAGTGGAAAACTGAGGCCTTGACTTCTATGTTGGTGTTAGATGTGTGTCTGGTATCTGCCATTAGTGCAGTGGGATTTAGACAATTGATGGAGGTAGTCTATCCCCGGTACCAAATCCCATCTAGATTTCACTTCACTAGGCAGGCGATACCGAGAATGTAAAGAGACATCAGAAAAAGTGTCCTCAGTGTCCTAAAAATTTCAGTTGTACCCAATGTCCACTAAACGACGGACATGTGGACAAGTGGAACAGGGCAGACTAAGGACTACATGACTATGACAGCCCACTGGGTAGATGAATGACCTTACGCATCAACAACAGCAGCGTCACTAGTAGCAGCTTCTCAGAAATGCCAGCTCGTTCCAAGGCAGGCTATGCTGTGTATCACTGGTTTCAGTAAGAGGCACACCACCGACAACCTCTTAGAGAAATTGAGGGAAATCATCGCCCAATGGCTTACCCCACTTAGACTCTCCTGAGGATTTGTGATATCTGACAATGCCACAAATATTTTGCGGGCATTACATCTGGGCAAATTCCAGCATGTCCCATGCTTGCTAACACAATAAATTTGGTGGTGCAGAATTTTCTGAAACACAGCAAGGATGTGCAAGAGATGCTTTGGGTGGCCCAAAAAATTTCTGGTCATTTTCACCATTCAGCAACTGCGTGCCGAAGACTGGAGTGTGAGCAAACAGTCTTGAACCTGCCCTGCCATCACCCGAAGCAAGAGGTTGTGACCCAGTGGAACTCAACCCTCTATATGCTTCAGAGAATGGAGGAGCAGCGAAAGGCCATTCAATCCTATACATCTACCTATGACATAGGCAAAGGAGGGGGTATGCACCTGACTCAAGTGCAGTGGAGAATGATATCCGTATTGTGCAAGGTTCTCCAGCCCTTCGAACTTGCCACATGTGAAGTGAGTTCAGACACTGCCAGCTTGAGTTAGGTCATTCCCCTCATCAGGCTTTTGCAGAAGCAGATAAAGTGAAGGAGGAGCTAAGACAGAGAGATTCCGCTCGGCATGTGGGACTTGTGGATGAAGCCCTTCATTTGCTTTGCCAGGATTCGAGGGTGGTCAATCTGTTGAAATCAGACCACTAAATTTTTGCCACCATGCTCGATCCTAGGTTTAAAGCCTATGTGGTGTCTTTCTTTCCGGCAAACACAAGCCTGCAGAGGTGCAAAGACCTTCTGGTGAAAACACTGTCAGCTGAAGCAGAACGTGACACATCAACAGCTCCTTCCTCATTTTCTCCCGCACTTGGGGCTGCCAGGAAACAACTTAGGTATCCTAAGCAACCCACTGGTGGTGATGCAGGGCAGGCAGGACCAAGTTTTGACATCTGGTCCGGACTGAAGGACCTGCCAACAATTTCTGACATGTCTACTGTCACTGCATATGATATTGTCACCATTGACAGAATGGTGGAGGATTACATCGGTGACAGCATCCAAGTAGGCATGTCAGACAGTCCGTACCTGTACTGGCAGGAAAAAGAGGCAATTTGGATGCGACTGTACAAACTGGCTCTATTTTACCTAAGTTGCCCCTGCTCCAGTGTGTACTCTGAAAGAGTGTTTAGTGCAGCCGGGAACCTTGTCAGTGAAAGGCGTAGGAGGTTGCTTCCACAAAATGTGGAGAAGATGATGTTCATCAAAATGAATTATCAATTCTTCCAGGGAGACCAGCCTCCAGAATGTACGTAGGGACCTGTGGTGGTGGATTCCAGTGGGGACGAATTAATACTCTGTGAAGATGAGGATGTACACTACACTGAAGAGGGTGAGGAATCGGTGGATGAGGAGGATGAGGATGACATCTTGCCTCCGTAGAGCCAGTTTGTGCAGGGACAGATTAATTGCCAGCTTGTTTTGTGGGGGCCCCAATGAACCAATCATTTCAGCCATAGTTGTGTGGCAGACCCTGGCGCTGAAATGATTGGTTTGTTAAAGTGTGCATGTCCTGTTTATACAACATAAGGGTGCGTTGGAGGGCCCAAGGACAATTCCATCTCTCACCTTTTTTTTTCTTTGCATTATGCACTGTTTGGGGCCTAGTTTTTCAAACTGCCATCCTGTCTGCCACTGCAGTGTCACTCCTAGATGGGCCACGTGTTTGTGCCGCCCACTTCTGTTGCTTAGCATAGTTATCCAGCTACCTTGGTGCAACCTTTTGGCCTAAAAACAATATTGTGAGGTGTGAGGTGTTCAGCATAGACTGGAAATGAATGGAAATTAATGTTATTGAGGTTAATAATAGCATAGGAACAGAAAAACCCACACATTCTGTGTGAACCCAAAACACGGAAAGGTGGTTTTGGCAAAACCAATCCAGATCCAAAACACAAAGAAAGGTCCAGGTCCAAAAACAAAACACAAAAAGTGGCCAGTGCACACCCCTATGCACAACCAAGCTGTTTGTTCTGTATATACTGGCCCTGATTCAGAGCCGGATGCTCTGACAGAGCATTCACTTTGAATCAGGGCCGACCCTTCTCCTTTTTGGAGCAGTCTCCTGGCCGCTCGTATAGCTGTGGGTGACCACCAACAGCTATAGCAAGTGGCCAAAATGATGGTCGCGATGGTCAAGACCATCGCGACCATAGGGCTTGCGACGAGACCCTGCAGTAGGGTCTCGCTGCCGCAAGCCCTGGAGTGCTAGTGATGTCAGTGGGGCCAGCCCCAGACGGTAGGCGTTCCCATGGGAATGCCTCCGTCTGGGCAGCCACGCCCCCGGCACACCACCAAACGGGGCGTGCTGTCAATCACCATCGACAACACGCCCCCTTTGGTGCGAGACCCATAACGATGGCTTGGCCATCATTATTCGTGTCTTGCGCATTCGCACGACAGAGCTGCCTCCATCTTGCACATGCGCACTTGGGCAACATTGACCCGCTTGCGAGCACTCAGAGCTCGCGAGCGGGTCAGAATCAGGCCCTCTGTTCATTGCTCTCCATAAACGACATCAAATAGTGTCTGCAAACAAAATATTGACCAAAATGATTGCTTTGAAAAAAATCAAAAGTTGTGAAGTTATTAACCACTTGCCTGGCACGGTCGTATCAGATACGACCATACCAGAGTGGGCTTTCCCTGACATGGTCATATCTGATATGACCAGTCAGAAACACACAGTTGGCGGCTTGCTGGAAGTTAACTTCCAGCAGCCGCTCACCTCAGAGGACATGCTGGTCCCTCTACACTTGCGGCTCATGTAGCCTCTACACGGCTCATGTAGCCGTTGCTGCTGCTGTGACCCGAACACTGTGGTCAGCAGTGATCAGGCAGCCAGAACATCAGAAGCAGTAGCGGCAGCTCTGGTAGCCGCCGCTGCTGCTCTATCTCTGGGCCGCTAGCGGGACATCCACCCACTGCGGCTCCGGAACAGTGATCAGTGAGATCACTGTGTACCAGCAGCAGCGGCGGCTCTAGTAGCCGCTGCTGCTGCTATGTCTCCGGGCCGCTAGCGGATGTCCCACCCACTGCTGCTCCAGAACAGTGATCAGTGAGATCACTGTGTACCAGCAGCAGTGGTGGCTCTAGTAGCCACCGCCGCTGCTATGTCTCCGGGCAGGACACCCACCCGCTGCGGCTCCGGAATACACTCACAGTGATCAGTGAGATCACTGTGTAGGAGGTGGAGCAGCAGCAGCGGCTCTGATAGCCGCGGCTGCCATGTCCCCTGCCTCCCCCGCCCACCCTTTTCCGGCCTCAGCTCCACCTCCCCAAGTGCCCATGTGTCCCCACAGTGATCAGACAATATATATATATATATATATATATATATATATATACAGTTGTAAAAAAAAAAAATATATATATATATATATATATATATACAGTCAGGTGCATAAATATTGGGACATTGACAGAATATTCATATTTTGGCCTCTAGTCACCACCACCATGGCTTTGAAATGAAACAAACAAGATGGTTGAACCATCGATGCTACAGCCGTCAATGGCCATCACTACAGTATAACATAAAAATTGCTATTTTTATGTTATACTGTGTTTTAAAAAAATATTTTTTTCAAATAAAATAGTGATGGATAAGTTTAAAATTATGTCCGTGACCTAATTCAATCATAAAAGAAACCAACAATTTTGGAGCGGTTTTTGGAAAAAGAATTCGTCAGTTAAGTGGTTAAAAAAATCTGCTGTTGTTAATTTATAATTCAGGTGAAAACACAACATGAAAGGATAATAGACTGATTATATTCTGCAAAAATTAGGGCAGACAACTTTTTTTTCCTTTGGGTGCCAAATATTTAACATTACATGGTAACAAAAATTTAAGGAGTGCCACCACCATTACACCATATATACATATGTATACAAAAGTAATTAAGATATATTAAAAATGTTATTGGCTTCCCTGCATCGAGATGGTTGGTATCCAGACAGGGGTCAGGTAAGTATGCTTACCCTCCCCCCTTCCCCCCTAACCCTCCATTCTTGTAGCTAATCCCTAACCCTCCCCACCCTGCACCCTAACCCTCCACATTAGTGCCTAAACCCCCTTCATGCCTAAACCTAACCTTCCCCCCTTAGTGCCTAACCCTGAACCCCCCAGTTGTGCCTAACCCTAACCCTCCCCCCCAGGGATGCCTAACCCTAACCCCTTCCAAAAAAAACTAACCCTAATTCTGCTACACTCCCTAAACCTAACTCTCTCCCCCCATGGCTAATGCAAATGGCGCCCCGGACTACCTCGTTCGGCTTGGCATCCTTCGGCGTTCTGGCATCGGGATTAAGATACAGTAGGCATCGGTATTTCGACACCTATCTTAAGTCCCTTGTCGGGCTTTGGATGTCAGTATTGAGACCGGCGGCATCGCAGCCACCAGTCTCATAACTACATCCAGTTTGCTCCTCACAAATAAGGTATGAGTATGTAGCCTAGAGATAAAGGAATATTTAAGAAATGTGTACTGTTAATTTACTGCAATCAGGAATAACTGGGATTTTAGTCTTGAAAAACGTTGCTCCAAATTTTCACCAAGAGCAACTTCCTTCATTGCAGAAAATGTTGATGGTAGTTTCTTGCTGTAATGTCCAGGAATCAATATTATTTTTTTTTATTCATATCTCACAGCTGCAAACTTCTAAACTCACACATTACAACTCTGAGCATCTATGAATTCCATTTCCAGAGATTCAATTCTATTTGAAAAAAACAAAAAGATAAGTACCAGGGAATTTCTGGAGCTTTCCCAGAATTCAAGATATATTGAAACACTGTTCTGTGAATTGGATATCTTGTAACCTTCATGAAATCTCCTCTTACAAATGAGAAATGTAAGCCTTTAATTATTAGATGTTAAAATTTGAGATGTTATCCATAAATATTTAATTCACTTAGATTGAGTTTCAGATCTCCCTGTTGGTACTTGGTCCAAGTTTCATAAATGTGCCAATGGTTTATGATGCTTGGTATACGGTAATGCCGAGGTGGCCAATTAGCATCTCTCCAACTGTTGTTGAACTACAAATCCCAGCATGCATTGCAACAGTTTTAGCATAGCTAAATACCAAAACTGAAGTTGGGCATGCTGGGATGTGTAGTTCTACAACAGCTGGGGGGCTGCTTATTGCCCACCCCTAGGTTATTGTCTATATTAGCTAGTCTTTACTTCCATATCTTATAGCACCCAGGGCTGTTATTAAAAATTGCGACTCTGGTACCATAGAGGGGCATCATTACTCATGTTGGGGTGTGGCCATGCTCCTTTGTGAACATGTATAGATGAGAGAGTAAAGAATATTGGGGGCATGGAGTGAGTAAGGAAAGAATTCATTGTTAGAGCTTCACAGGCGAGAATGAAGGGGAGAGTGACAGACAGAGACAGTGGGGTAAGGGGAAATTGTTGGGGTGGGGAAGAGAAAAAAGGGGGAGAGGAGACAGAGGGCCTGTTTCAGACCCACTCGCGACCGCTGAGCGCTCACAAGCGGGTCGATGTTGCCCAAGTGCGCATGTGCATGATGGAGCCTGTTCCATCGTGCGCATGCGCGAGCCCCGAATAACGATGGCCAAACCGTCATTATGAGTCTCGCACCAAAGGGGGCATGCTATCGATGTTGATTGACAGCATGCCCCCTTTGGTGGGCGTGCCGGGGGCATGGCTGCCCAGATGGAGGCGTTCCCACTGATCACTGTTCCGGACTTGCAGCGGGTGGATGTTCCGCTAGCGGCCCGTAGATAGAGCAGCGGGCTACTGCTTCTGATGGTCCAGCTGCCTGATCACTGCTGACCACAGTGTTTGGGTCACAGCAGCAGCCGCGGCTACATGAGCCATGGCTGCTGCTTCTAGGGGGGAGTTGCCGGGGCCTGATCACTGTGGCAAGCAGTGACCGGGACACAAAGGAGGGGGAGCCGCAAGTGTAGAGGGACCAGCAGGTCCCTCTGAGGTGGCAAGTGGTTAAAAGCTTCACAACTTTTGATTTCTTTCATAGCAGACATTTTGGTCAATATTTTGTTTGCAGACACTATTTGAGGTCGTTTATGGAGAGCAATGAACAGAGGGCCTGATTCAGACCCGCACGCGAGCGCTGAGTGCTCGCAAGCGGGTAAATGTTGCCCAAGTGCGCATGCGCACGACGGAGGCTGCTCCGTCGTGCGCATACGCAAGACCTGAATAACGACGGCCAAGCCGTCGTTATGTGTCTCGCACCAAAGGGGGCGTGTTGTCGATGGTGATTGACAGCCCAGACGGAGGAGTTCCCATGGGAATGCCTACCGTCTGGGGCTGGCCCCACTGACATCACTAGCACTCCAGGGCTTGCGGCAGCAAGACCCTACCGCAAGGTCTCGTCGCAAGCCCGATGGTCACAATGGTCTTGACGATCGCGACCATCATTTTGGCCACTCGCTATAGCTGTGGGTGGTCACCCACAGCTATGCGAGCAGCCAGGAGGCTGCTGCAAAAGGTGGGAGGGACGGCACTGATTCAGAGCAAGCGCTCTGTCAGAGCGTCCGGCTCTGAATCAGGGCCAGAGAGAGGAGGGAAGAAAGTGTGCGGGGAAGTGAGAGAGTGTTGGGGGAGAGAATAAGAGAGAGAATAATGGAGACTGAAAAAATTAAATAAACGAAAGCAGGCAATGCTGGCAATACAGCTAGCAATATTAATATTAATTTTAAATATTGTATGCCACAAAGCATTGCACCAAAGCAATTGGCAAATTCTCTACTAATTTTAAAATATTTTAACTACAAAATATCAATACATTTTTTACAGATTTTAATATAGTTTTAATTACTTAAAATTATAAAAAATAAGTTCATTGACCATATACAATATAACACTTACTGTATGATTAGCATAGCAAAGAAGATAAATGTATTTTGGGATCCCAAACTGACTAATGCAATTTCTTCAATTTTGACCACATTAAACAATATATCTGCAGAACAGTGGCATAGCAACAAATACAAGGAAAGAAAGTAGGGAAGACAGACTTTGTGGGAGATGGGAGGATCTCTGTGGTAAAAGAAAGTATATCTGGAAAAGAGACATCTCAGTGTAAAAGTGTGTTTTGAGTGCAAAGTACAGTATAATGTGCAATGTGAACATTGTACAAAGCAGGATCCATTGGTCAGTATGTATTACAGCCTCTCCAGCAATAGACTAGTCAATGAAGGGTGCATGGTTTAGATTTTGTATGGGGGCATCTAGCTAAACAAATGCGATGCAGCCTGTTTGAATGACATTATGCTTGCTCTTTCTACTTTGACTAAATGAACAGTACCTCATTCTGTATCTTGGTCTGATGGGATACAATTAATGTAACTTGAGAAAGGAAAGAAGACATTACAATTATAACCTGTAGAACATACTACAGTAAGCCTGGTGAACAGTAAGTGTAATTCTGCATGAAATATTTGTTAAAACTTACAATAAAATTTAAATGAAGCTGAAAAAAAAATGAAGAGCTTACCTTCTCCATAGTTATATCAGTAATTCCATAGCCAGAAATGTGTAAGGACTGTAGATTATTATCTAATGTCTGGAAAAGAAGTTGGCACATTGTTGCATCCACATCTCCTGGGATTACAAACTCAAGTCCAGTATTACTGTTTTCATTAAGGAATGCTGATGGAATGTGCTCCTGCACCAGTGAAGTGACTTGAGCAGCATTTATGAAATCATTCTGTTAAAATATAGATAAAATATAGAAAGTACATTAGCAGAAACTTGCTTGTTTGCCTCTGTGACAAAGGTCTTGCCAAACAACTCTGTTCTGAGCAATGTTAACAATATTACCAATGAAATGACCGAAGTACAAGCCGTTGCTATAGATAAATATTCTTTGGGACTCACTTTTGAAGTAAGCTTCCTCAATCACTAGAAGAAATAGACCTTCTCAGCCTCCTCTCACCTAATATAATCTCTTTCTCCTCCTCTTAAAATAGGTCAGCACAAGAAGTTCTGCCCTTTTATTGTACACTTTAATAGTAACAACCACTGAAATGTCACTGAGTAGATTACCAGTGATGAGTGCTGACAGGACACTGAGAAGATACGACATGGAAGAGGCACCACAATATAGTTCCTGGCAACTTTACAGATTTTGAATCTCTACTATTTTGCAATCTTATGTACTGTAGAGTATTTGTTTGCCAATGCAGTACCTTAATCCAAAAGTTAAATCCTTTAATACACACAAAAATATGTGAATATTGATAATGTAAGCAGTAAGTGTACATGTTTGCTTTTAGTGATGCATTTCAGAATTGCCCAAAACATGTACAGTATATAGGATTTGTTGGCTACTTCTCATATTGTACCACTGCAAGGCACAATATTTAAGTGTCTGCTTACTTACTGTACCAACAGGTATAGGTAACTTATTTTTGTATTCTAAAATAATGACATAAATCAGTACAGTATATACCTGTTTTATGAGAGTCAGTTCATAACCATGTCCATATTTTTCCTTAAGAGATGATGGAGAACCACAGCATATTAATGTACCCTGTTTGACAATTGCAATTCTATCACTTAGAAATTCTGCCTCCTCCAGATTATGAGTAGTAAATATGATAGTGCGACCTGTGGTTTCGAGAAAACAAGAAGAAATACAGCTGTTTTATCATACATAAATATACATTTTGCAGCGTTAGTTTAAGTTTAAATAAACATGATATGTTATGCAACAGCTAATACAATTACCATTATTATGCACAGAGGCAAATTAAGAATAAAATGGGCCCTGGGCAACAGACAACAGACATTGAGACACAATTCCTTAAAGCAGAGTTTGCTATACATGCTCTGCCAATTTCATATCCCAATGTAATATACACACACACACACACAGACAATATATTACATGGTACACATAGAGCAGCATACAAAAACCTTACAAGGGTGTACGCCACACTCATGGTAGGTTTTACATACAAAGTGTCAATAATATGGTGCAATAATTCAATGCTAATCTCAAAAGCCAGAAATGTATTTTCAGCTCATTATACTTCTTTTCACGTATTTGCGGGCAGTTGAAAAGCAGGAGACATTATGGCTCTGGGAACAAAAGCCCCTATGATAAAGTTGGGACCTGATTAAAATAACTGGTGACATTATTCCACTCCTCAGGCCCAAATTACATAGCCATTCTATAAAGATATGCAGCATGTCATTATATGCAAGAGACTGACTCAGCATATTGCATCTAATGCTAATTTACAGTATATACAGTACATACAGTAAAGGCATAAGTTTCTTTTAGAGAGCATTTAAACATGATTCTGAAGGTTATAACACACAATGAAAATAGTTATAGTGAGGCACAATATTTAGAATGCAAATAAATGACCTAACATTTATGAATTACAACTACCAGGACCTAGAACAAAAGAAAGGGAGCAGTTAAACTTTCCATAATCCTTATGAACAATGGCCCTCATTCAGAGCCGTTCGCTATTTGCGGTCGTTCGTTTAAAAACAAGGGGTGGCTATTCAAATGATCCGTACGCATTGCAGTCTGTTCACACCTCTAAGTCTGAACGAACGAGCAAAACATACGCTCGTTTATTTGTTAAAAACGCCCCCTGGCCGCTCGTACCATACGTCATGTCCGCTATTTATTAGATTAATCGAGTACATCGACCAGCGTATGAACTGCTCGCTATTCTTGTGGTTGGTGTTTGCTACCACAAATTTGCGAGCAGTTCTGGCTATAAAATAACCCAGTGACGTGGTCAATGACGCTGCTGTTTTAAATATACACACCCATAAAACGCCCGTTTTGACCTTTAAGCACGCCTGCGTTCGGATCTCCACTCCCCATTTTCAAGCACCTTCCCCTGTTACCACCCACATACGCCTCATTCTGTCACTCAAAATAGCAGGCACTCGCTATATAGCGTACAAATGATTTTCGGCCGCACTGACTGGTGCGCGCATGCGTACTAAAAACCGTACGCATGCGTAGATGTGCAAACATCGCTCGGAACGAGCGTACTACCGCTAACGAGCGGCTCTGAATGAGGGCCAATGTCGCCATCAAAATGTTGCTGCAGTATGAGGTTACAATCCTGTGTAACTACCCATGCAAAAAAGGCTTCACATCCTACACCCCTAATGAGTTTCTTTTCCTTGGACACATGACAGTTTCATCCTTCTGGATTATAACAAATTCCCATCCCTTGTTATACAATATAGTGGACTGTATAAATGTATTTTATGAGATCAGTGGCCACAGACATTTAGGAGGATTTATATAGGCTGTCATTTGTTGGAGTTTTATAAGATGTTTAACTGGTCTTTTGTTTTATTATGTTTTTTTTATTGTGTAATGACCATATGTGGATATAAATAAGTATATACATGTTTTATTTCAGCAGTTCTAGTACAGTGCTCTTGTATTTATTTGTTTTCATCAATTGGCAGAATGCCATGTAGTATAGCAAAGTGCTGCATGTTAAATAAAGCAAATTTTGGCCTGCAAACGTTTACAAACTGCAAATGCTTATGGTTTGGCTTCATGCTATATGAAATGCGATTTTACCTTTGCTAAATCAGTAGCATGAAAACCTACAGTTTGGTGAAATTCACTTTAGTAAATCTCCCCCTTATTGACCTTACAGTATACAGACATATACATATGGGGACACAATTCTGTGGCTAACAATATATCCAAAACTGATTTCACCATCTTTATCCCAGCCAAGGCCTCCTCTACTCTGACCCTCTCTGTTGCCAATATCTCAATGTACTCCATTACCCTAATCCAAAGATTAGGTGTCACTCTAACTCTGCCCTTTATTTCTCCCCCCACTTCCAATCCCTAACATGTCCATATCCATAATATTTCCAATATCAGGCTTTTCTTCACCCTGGATGCCACTAAATTCATGCCCTTAAGTACTGTAATATGCTCCTCTCTGGCTTCCTAATTCCTATCTTGCCCCTTTAAAGTCTATCCTCAACTCTTTTGGTCACACAATTTCCCTATATTGTCACTCTACCTCTGCTGCTTTTCTCTGCCAGTCACTCCACTGGCTCACTATACAGTACCACTCAGAATTATATTTAAACTACTCAACTTTCTCAACTTCACATCTCACATCTAATGCCCCCTGTAGTAATGCCACCCAAAGTAGTGCCCCCTGTGTAATGCCCCCAGTAGCTATGCCCCCTGTAATGCCACTTGCACAAAATAAAAACAATATTTACAGTACCTTAAGCCCTGCTCCTGTGTGCCTCCGGTCCGCATGGTTGCTCTGAGTCCTCATAACTGTGGGAGAGACGTCATGACGTCATGCGCAAGCCCCGGAGTGAGAGAGAAACTCTCTCTTGCTCCAGAGCTCACTACAAAAGGGCCAGCTGTCGATGTTGATCGACAGCTTGGCCTGTTTTGTAGGGGGTGGGGGGGTGGCTACACAAATGGGGGCATTCCTGACGTTATGTGGGTGGCCGCACTGACATCAGCAGTGATGTCAGTGGGGAGCTTCCTGCTCGATCAGAGCAGGAAGCTACCTGGGGCTTGCGGTTGCTGTGGCCCAACCTTAGGGTCTCGTCGCAAGCTCCGATGGTTGCGATGGTCTTGACCATCGCGATCATCAACCTGGTCGGTCCAGGAGGCCGCACTAAAAAAAAGAAGCAGCTGCCCTCATTCAGAGTGAGCGATCGCTTCTTGTGACCTCCTCTGAATGAGGACCATTGTTTCTTCAGTACTAGGATATGATGAGCAACATACTTAACTTCAAATGTGCACCAGCAAAAGTTACTGGCCAGAGTTTAAGGGACTTGAGGGACATTCTGGGATTTACATACTAGTTAAACCTAGTATGAGAGTAGAGTCATTATATTTGTTGCATAAGAAGCGTTCCTGATCAAAAAAGCTTCGGCGAATGTATGTGTGAACTGTTGTTATCACTATTGTTGTATTTGTGACAGAGTTTTAAGTAGAAAAGTTAATTGCTTACATTCATTGCTTTTCTATGCAATTCATTGCAACTAAATAAACTAATCTTAGCGAATGTCTGTGCCTGTGTGTCAATCCTTCACCTCTCTGCCGGTAGAGATCAGTATGGACATCTCTGGAATAACTCTAAACTCATTGAGTGTATTACAGTAAGCTGCTTGAATAGATACACCAACTCAGAGATTTATATACAACTGCTTCCACCCAGATCTACTAAGTATTATTATTATTATTATTATTATTATTATTATTATTATTATTATCCTTTATTTATATGGCTCCACAAAGGTTCTGCAGCACCTTACATAGTGCATACATGCGCACACAAGAAAAACAGTTAATTGTAGTACAAAACCATGCAGGACAAGGATATGGTTTATAAACACAGCTGCATAACACGAGCAGCAGGGCATCAGCGACCACGTGTTAGGTGCCAATTGAGGAGTTAGGAGTAAATGATAATATAAGTAGGGGGAGGAGAAGCACATGCTGGATGAGGGCCATGCTCATGAGAGCTTACAAGTACTGTATATAGTGTGAAAGCACCTTTCTTATACTCACTTACTCAGGCTATGCCAGCACGTCCCTTCTTTCCCGCATTCAACCTAACTACATGTAGAAGCGATATGGTACAATCTGCACACAGACTGAGACACAATACATTTTTCTGTGCATGTGCTGTATGGAAAAACACTTGTTGCGCTTCTATGGTAGATTTACATTCAACATAATGATCTCTATTCAACATGTTAATTATCGGGGTCCCTGATAATTAACATTCCTATTCGACATGAGCGCCAGAGCAATTCGTCATTGCTAAAGCGAGGAGACAGCTGATCCGAAAAATATCATGATTATAAAAATGATCATAATAATACTTACCTGTTTCACGGAGCCACCTGTTACACAGCAACACCTGTTACACAGCAACATCACCAAGGATAGCTGCACAGTATGAGATATTGGGACTTCACCTCCTGTGCCCTTCCGTCACGCCGGTACATCTGACTAATTGCCAGTAACAAGCGGATGGATTACACCAAAAGACCCGCTTGATCAAAGTCCGTAGCCGGTTTGCCATACCGGAGGATCATAGCTGCACTTAGAGTATCAGTTTCTCTCACACACAGGCTCCCCGACATGGGAATTCATCTATCCTGTTAGCGTACATCCAAGCTGCTCTTATGCCACTGGACTCTCAACATATGGTGAGCATACAACGCTTATTATACAAACCTGATTGCTTGAAATTCAAATCAGCCTGTCAGCATTACTTACCATTTATCAGCCCCTGGAATTTGGGATATTATCCCCCCACCTACTAAGCATAAATAGGAAACTTCCTTTTTGGAGGGCAAAAAACTTTTTGACTCCACCTTATTAAGTGCTCTCATATACGATCTTTTCCTGTTGGCTTGAATATTTATTATTGTACTGCATATTACTTTGTTTTTATACCCAGTCAGATACTAATTAACGGCTCCTATTTTTATATGCATATGTTTTTTACTTGATACTATTAAATATACCTAACTTCAGGATTATTCATTCATATATTGTATCTTTATGAATACTCAGCTTTACTTGGGTATCACTAGTGCTGTGTTATATATTTTAGTATCTACATTCCTTGAGGATTACAGGAGATCTGACACCTCTCCTGACAGCTGCTAAATAATCTGTTATCACTTTAAGCGCCTTCTGAGAGCTTTGTTTTTCTTAGGGGTGTCTATCCCTAACCTCCCCCCCAAGTGCCTAACCCTAATCCCCCCTCTAAATGCCTAAACCTAAACCCCCTTTCCCCGCTGCCTAAACCTAAGTCCCCCAGGGGGTGCCTAACCCTATCCTACCTTCCCCTAGCCTAACCCTAACCTCCCAGCTCCCGGCATAGGTCTAATGACAGGAGTCGGGATTTCGACGCATGTCATTAGACCCCTGCCAGGATTAGACAGTCGGGAAGCCGGCAGTCGGGATTACGTCCATCGGCTTCCCGACTGCTACCCGAATAGAGCCCTATATGAGAAACAGGATGTAACGTGGGTCTTGAAATTTTTTGCATCACTGCATCTACATGGATTTAAATATTTGCATAAGTAATACAAATAGATAAAGAGAGTCTAATAAGTCAAATAACAAACACTAGCATATGCTTTGTCATTAATTTCTTCATAGAAATTTTCCAATATTTTATTATTTTGTCTGCAAAACATGTAAATACTAGGATACAGTAACTGGTGTAACACAACTGAGCAGCAATGACTTCAACTAAACATTTTTCCCAAATTTTTGATCAATCCTGCACATCAGCTTGGGGGAATATTAGCCTATTCCTCCTTACTGATATATACTATCCTTACTGATATATTACCTTGTTTGTGCTTGAGCAAAATATCCCAAATACTGCGACGTGAACATGGATCCACAGCACTGGTAGGTTCATCAAGGATAATGGTCTTTGCATTACCAATAAATGCAATGGCAATGGAGAGTCTCCGTTTCATCCCTCCTGACAATGAGCAGGTATATTTCAGATGATGCTGGAATAGTTGAACATCTTTGCTGACTCTATAGCAAGAAATGTGTGTGTGTTACCTTTTATTTATAGATAAAGAGAACTTAAATTTACATTGTTTATTTCATCCATGGTAATAACTGTAAATTAACTTTGTTGTTACAAAACTTCATTGTCCAAAAATGAACTACTGTGTACTAGGAGCATCAGAGGCTGATAGGTGCTACTTTGGGGGGAATTTAAATAGACCTGTTAACTGACCAGAAGCTAATTGATCAGCGGCCCATATTCAATTAGCACTGCTTTTCGGTGATTTCCATATGGGTCTCCTGAGACCCGAAAAGAAGTCTCTGATAACTGTGCAGTTAATGGGTGTAAAGACCCAGTTAATGATACGGTATGAGTTAACGGCCATTAACTGCACTAAACAACCCTCTTAATACCTGTTAAAAAGAGGCTTGAGTGAAAAAAGGAGGCTAATTGAATAGCCTCAGGCGATACAGGGCTACCTTCCTTTTCGCCCCCATTAAGTTAACAGCCCTATTTGAATTCCCTTAGTACACATTATTTATATTAAATCAGCGAAGAAAAACTAACTAGCGAAATTAGAAAAATAAACCAAAGGGAGTTTGTTTTTATGAGGAGGGATAGTGCCACTGTACTGTATCAAAAATGTAATGCTAGTAAATTTGGTGGAGTTTACAGTTCCACAAGCATAAATTATACACTACAAAAATTATTATCATTACTATTAATGGATACCATCATGGATACCTTGCCATGAGGCACTACCCCATCCCACACACATAGCAACACAAAGCACAGTAACATTTCTCTCTTCTCTCTCTATCTATCCTATCTACAGTATCTATATAACTGGATACACCACACTTGCTACCCACACATGAATTCTCTCTATATTTTCACATATACACATACATACACAAAATAGATGTTTCTTTGATAGATTGCCATCCACAATGTATCTATAGATTACTGATCTCGCTGGAAGTGCAAGAGAACATTTATCCCTTAATTATACATACAGTACATCATATATTCCCCCATACACACAAACTCATGCATACTTCTCTCACTACTTTCAGCCATGTGCTTTCTTTATCTCACATTCTTATACACATGTACACAGGGCCGTAGCTAGGATAGTGCGGCCAGTGCCATCGCACAGGGCACCACAGATCAGGGGGCACTGCTTGGGCCTGTCAAATATCTGTTTATTATCATTCTTACTTGTATCTTCCTCTTATTTCATCCCCAGTATCTCCTGGCCTCCACTATCTCTTCCCTGGCCCTTCCCCATGAGGCCATTCCCCTTATTTTGGTGCATTATGTCCCTTTGAAATATGAGGGGGGCGCCAATGCCCTTTCTGGCACAGGGCACCAAAAAGTCTAGTTACGGCTCTGCATGTACACATACTTATGGAAAACTGGTAGCTGCTATCACAGAGTTTAAGCTGAAATAATGTTAACTGGTTTAAAGCATACCTGACAACTAACTTATGGCTTTTAAAGGCAAGACATTCACCAAACATAGCTTTTATCATATTACCAAATAGGCAGCTGACACAGGTTAATACAAATGAGCTTGGACACGGGTGCATGAGAAAGCTGTGATCACAAAAAGGTTAATCAAAAAGTCAGAAATACACTGCACTCGCCACTCCCAGATTTGGGGTGCAAACCTGCACTCGCCATCCCCAGGCCTGGGGTGCAAGTGGCAGATTTCCATAAGTATGACAGATAGTGTAGTACCTGCAGAGAAATGGGGTCCCATGATGTGGGCTGCAGGCTTAAATGCATTGATCAATCCATGAACTAAAACCCCATTATGTATGCATTATTGTGAGTGATATAACTATGGTGAGTGCAGAGTTTTCTGGTTTTATTTATTAAACCAATGTGGTCATAAGCCACTTGCACCCCAGGCCTGGGAATAGAGAGTGCAGGTTTGCACCCCAAATCCGGGAGTGGCGAGTGCAGTGGATTTCTGACTTTTATATATATATATATATATATATATATGAACAAAGGGGGGAACAAGGACAAGCGCCTGATAGTGTAGTAGTTAAAAATACCATGAATTAAATGTTTATATAATCATATGTGCGTACCATAGATATACTTGTATGTTAAGCATATAAGGAAACAATCCTTAGATCACAGTCAAAAGGGTTCCACGTCTGACGTGACCTTCAACTTATATTTCTTCGCCCAGGAAATCACCGACCAGATAGCTACAACCTTATTGGAGCAGAATAATTTGCTTCCATAGTGTAATATATTTTGTAAATATTCAGTTTTAATATACAAATATACACATATCACACACAAAAACAACAAAAAAGTAGCTTATCTTATAAGTCACAGCGATCAATTCCTGTTGGGGTACCTCCAGGTACAGTTAGTATGAGTCCATTCAAAAGTCATATAAGGTAGGTATAGATGATGTATAGGGATGGTGTATCTATCCCAATGTGTTTCGTCTTTGTATGTTAAAACTGAATATTTACAAAACATACCACACTATGGAAGCAAATAAGGTTGTAACTATCTGGTCCGTGATTTCCTGGGTGAAGAAATATAAGCTGCAGGTCACGTCTGATGTGGAACTCTTTTGAATGCGGTCTAAGGATTGTTTCCTTATATGCTTAACATACAAGTATATCTACGGTATGCGCAAATGAATATATATACATTTAATTCATGGTATTTTTAACTACTACACTATCAGGTGCTTGTCCTTGTTCCCCCCTTTGTTCCTAGATTATCCGACCTATCAGCCGGCATTTTCAAGGACTAAGGTGCCACCTGCTAAAAAGGAGTATAGTGACACATATTGTTAGAAGGAGGAAAAACACTTCCAGTAGTACCACCTACCCTTGAGACTGAACAATTTAAGGAGCAGTGCAACAGATCTATTCTATTTTTGTCATATATATATATATATATATATATATATATATAGTCAGGTAGATGGCACTCGTGGTGACTGACACATAAGTAGGTACAAGACCCCTGTGTATTAGATCAACATTTCAGAACCTTTAATAACATTCTTTCACCAGGATACAAATGTCATATAACAGACAGACATACCATTATAGCAAAACCTCGTGGGGACGCCCTCCCGCCTGCTGCCTGGAAGCACTTTTGATACATGGACCTCTCATTCCGCTTCTGGGCGGTGGGCGGGCGTCCCCATGAGGTGTATGTCTGTTTGTTATTATGACATTTGTATCCTGGCAAAAGAACACTATTAAAGGTTCTGAAATGTTGATCTAAAACACAGGGGTCTTGTACCTACTTATGTATCAGTCACCACGAGTGCCATCTACCTGACTATATATATTTTGTCCCTTCACCTCTGCGTGAGGAGACCGAGAGAGGCAGCGGTGCAGTACCTATTCGGAATTAGTGAGTGCCAGCATTGAGGCTTTTTATGTATATATATATATATATATATATATATATATATATATATATATATAATCTGTATGTACACCAAGATTATATACTAAAAAGGATTAAATAGAATGTGCATTGAAGTTTACTACAAGAAAGAAAAACAGAAAACAGAGATGTCCTCTTTGTTGGCGCATTTACAAGAATATTGCTTAAAAATTTACTTTTAATAGTTCATGTTAAAAATAGTATATAATCTCTCCAGTGAAATATTGGATATAAATACAATTGTAATAAATATTTTTTTATAATCTCAAAACGTCTTTGTTCTTATTGTGTAATGCCTTATCTTATTATTCCACCTGTGTGTGCAATAGCAACTAAGAATAGATACCTGTAAATTAAATCAAATATATCACAGTATAGGTCACACCATATATAGGTCAGGATTAGCAAGCCAGTAATGCATTTAATTTGGACCAATTATATGCGGAATGGTGCTTGTATAATGTACCTATTTGAATATGGAATATAAATCTACAATATCCACTGCATTAATTAGCTTGCTAAGCATGCATATTCATTATGGCCATATTGTGTCTATGTTGACTAATTGCCAAATGTGATATAGACATAATCTTAATATAAACTATCATCCATGTAACGGATAGTAGTTACTGCTAGAAAAACCACTAGCTGTACTCAGAGGTATCCAGAATGGAAACAAGACCCTCAAAGATACAGTGTTGCACTAACACCACGTGTCAGTGTCTTGCTAGCAACAAATGTAGCTGTGTGAAAATGATTAAGTGCTCTAGGTGTCAATATGAGGCCTCTTGCAAAGATCATGTATTAGAAATGTCATGAGACTAAACATTACATTAGCTCACTGTTGGAATTCCGTTAGTAGTAATAACAGCCAGACCATATAAATATGTTACCTTTTGAGTGAGCCTAATTGTTTAGCTCATATCAGTAAAATCATGTAGCAGGTTGTGTTAAATGGAATAAAAAAGCAGCATCATATATTGCTGAGTTGTCCGCGTTTTTACAGCCTTGAACAAGATGTTTGGCAGTCAGTGCTGGTCAAGACCCTTATTTTTACTGACATCTAGGAACAAAGGTAGTGAACACAGCTTATTTAATGATGAGTATTAAGTTAGCTCAATCGCTAACAGGGCCAGTGCAAGGTTTCCAGATGCCCTAGGCAAAGCTACATAATGCCGCCCAATATATTAAATTTATATTTAGATAAAGTAACAACATATACGATAACTATTATAATTTCATCTTGTTGTGCTTATTTGGATATTAAAATGTTAAATGTGAAAGATTATCAGACAGTACATCATAAAAGAAACTACACAACCTACCAATAAATACAGAGTATATTACACTTAGATCTTGTGCAGGTGAAAAACACAATCACAAAAATCGAAATACCATACAGTAGTGATCAACTGGATCTCAATTTGCCTATCAAGAAAATCCAGTAGACAAGCCAAAAACCATAACCTGGCTCCACCTCCCATGCCCCCTGTAAAGCTGCCAGTGCCAGCTACAATTAAGTTGCATTAGTTACATGAATAGTTATTTATTATTATTTTTTAATGTTCTTCCCTGCTGCCTGCAGCATAGCGACCCCTCTGGGCCACTACCACACACAACACAGATAATAATTAATAAATATAATAATCTGTATGTTAACATATGTATGTTGAATGACTCAACATACATGTTGTTAATATCTAATAAACTGTATATTATATATATTAACAAGAAATGTATTTTGTGTTGTGTGTCAGTAAGTGTAATGGTGCTGTGCTGTGTATAATATTCCATCTACAGCATCAGCACCATTAAACTAACTGACAAAACATACATTGCTTGTTTATATATATATATATATATATATTTATATATTGTGACACAGTCAGATTAGAAGGTCCCTCTCCTGGGTAGAGGACTCCTTCCTTACACACAGCAGCAGGGAAGCAGCACACCAGTCTGGATGCGAGTACAAGCTGGTCGGCGCTAGTCTTTATTGTACAATGTCAGAAATAACATAAAGAAAACATAAACATAAATCCTAGCCCTGTCGGGGCACTAACTTCACAGGTAGTTCCCTCACTACCAGAACCTGGCTGGGCCTAATGCCCTCGCCAGCAACAAAGCACAGCAGTGGCGTCACTAGGCAGGTGCGGGGGGTGCGGCCCGCACCGGTGTCACCCTTCAAAGGGGTGACACCAAGAAGAGCAGCACTCACACCCTCGGGCCGTACCCTTCTCAGACACATCCCCACCGCACACCTCTTCCCCCTTACCACCGCACTTGGTCCCCGCTGGCTCCATGAGCTGGATGCCGCTGATGCTTCACGTCGCCGCCAGGGCTCAGCTAATTCTGTCATCGCGGCCGGCATCCAGAGACACACACAGGCACAGAGAATTTCTGTGCTTGTGTGTGGTGCTGGACGCCGGCCGCGATGATGTCATTGCGCGCTGCACGCTGGCTCCGCTTGTGCTTCTGGGAGCCTGAGGGAGAAGAAGAAGGAGCCGGAGGGACTACGACTGTGAGCGCTGCCAGAGAGGACCATTTATTTAGCAAGTGTGCACCCCACCACCCAGACACCCCGAGTGCAGGCCAGGTCAAGAAGAGAGGGTAAGTAATGCACAGTGCACAGGGAAGGGGGCACAGCATAAGGGGCATTACTAGCCACTGAATAAGGGGCATTACTGGGGCCACTGAATAAGGGGTATTACTGGGGCCACTGCATAAGGGGCATTACTGGGAGCACTGCATAAGGGACTTTACTGGGTGCACTGCATAAGGGGTGCTACTGTGGGTACTGAAAGGGGCACTACTGGGGGTACACCATAAGGGGTTCTAATTCAGGAGCATTGCATATTGGGCACAACTACAGGGGGTATTGCATAAAAGGGCACTACTACAAGGGGAACTGCATAATGGGCACTACTACTGGGGGCATTGCATAAGGGGACAACTACAGGGGGCATTGAATAAGGGGCACTACTACAGTCATCAGTGTATAAGGGGCACTACTGCGGGCATTGTGCATAAGGGGCACTACTACAGTCATTGTATGAGGGGCACTACTGTGGGCATTGTGTATACGGGGCACTATTACAGTGGGCATTGCATAAGGGGCACTACTACAGTCGTAATTGTATAAGGGGCACTACTGTGGGCATTGTGTATCTTGTTTGGATCGGCACTCACTCTAAGCAGCGTTCAGCAGCTCTGGTGCCCTCCACATAAATACAGTCCACAAGCAGCTACAAAAGATGGCGGCACTCAGAGGCTTCCACAAATATGTATGTATTCAAATAAGCATGCTAGACACCAACGTTTCAGGACCACAATGTACCTTTGTCAAGGTAACACTTGGTGGTCCCGAAACGTTGGTGTCCAACATGCTTATTTGAATACATCAATTTATGTGGAGTGCCACCGCCTGTTGTAGCTGCATATATATATATGTTACAAAACAAAAACAAAAGGTGGAGAAAGAGCACCTCCTCGAGCTATATTATTACGTATCGGTAACCTTCACCAGATGTGGTCACCCTCTGTGTGAATGGAGGTGTACCTTATTAAGTGGAATACACCACATATAGATCAGTATGAACAACCAATGGAGTCCCCAAGTTATAGATTCTGGAAACCACTCGATATCTCACCTTCCATAGATGTTAGATTACTGTGACCCTTGTATCCAGCCCATCTGTGTCACCCCTGGATGCAACTGTCACCATAATCTAACATCTATGGAAAGTGAGAGGGGGGGGTGACACCATGAGCCACCACACCGGGTGACACCAACCCTAGTGACACCTCTGAAGCACAGCACAGTACTTACAGATAGGTTTTCCAAGTGTCTCTGAGCAAACTCCCTGTCTGCTCTCCCAGGTGAGACACTCAGCCCTAAACACACTAGGCTTATATTGGCCACTCTCAGGTGGAAAACTAACAAGCCTGTTACCAGGCTGCGAGACCCAAAACCTGGAGTGGCCGTGGGTGGAGCCCTCCCTCTCCTCTCACCCACAACCCCCTGGTCCCAAACCAGCTTTTCAAAAAGCCGAGACTCAAGCCTGCTACACTGCAGACTTTCTCCTGGGGATTTTAAACACATAAGACAGGAATCTGGGATAAATGTCCCTGTCACAGACCACTTTCCAGTGATCCTATCACAATATTTATATATATATATATAAAATTTATTACATAGTTACATACTGAATGCACAGCACTCAGAGAAGGTCCCACTCCCAGTCCGGGCGGCATCCATTCCCCGCTCCTCATATTTGAAAGGAAAAACAGAGGATCATAAGGCAGGGCCAGCAACAGAAATCTTGTGGTCCATTACAGTGAAACCAATGGACCCCTCCCTCCCCCAGCTCACGCATTTACCAATATATGAATAATAATAATAATAATAGTAATAATAAAATATATATATAAGCATCTATGTGGAAAGTTATTTACTATTGTGCAACTTTCCAGAAACTATAGTGCATTTTTGTCTTGGGTGGTAAAACAAGGTGTGATGACTTCTCCTTCTACAGACACCTTCCCTCCCTGGCTGGCAGTCCTGTGGGACTGCCAGCCAAGGAGGGAGGGTGTATGTAGAGAGAAGTGGTGCTGCAGCTTGAAGCTGACAGTGCTGTAGAGTAATTGTTACCAGGGAATTGTGATTACTTACTGGCTGCTCTCGCTCAAGTTTCCCGGGCCACGGCAGAGGTGAGGGGCTGGGTCCACATTGTCATGCCTGCAAAGGGAGAAGTAGACAAAGCTAGAGGGGGGGGTGATTGGCTTGCTTTCACAAACAAGTGTGAAAGCAAGCGCTGAGAATGACACTGACACAGCAGTGCAGGCAGCCCGCCAGACGCTGCGGCTGCAGGGACCAAGACATGAGGAAACAGTGTACAGTGCTGCTGCTGCTGTACACTGTCTCAGTCACGGACAGAGTGGTGGACACGGCTTGCTTTACAAGTGCCGCGGACACCGCTTGGACTGTACAAGGGCCATCACATTGTCACTACTTTCACAACAGGGTGGCGAGTGGTGCCCTCCAGTGGCCGGCACCCCTAGTCCTCTGCCTAAAGCTGCCTAGTGGTGGCACTGGCCCTGATCGCTAAAACTATATAAAGTCTTTTCAAGTACTTAATGGAGGTGAATAAATAAACAAGTGTCATAAAAGTTGATATTCTGATGGCAGACTCAGGGACCAATCATATTTCGTCTGGTTGGTCACATGTAGGAATCCAGCCTATTATAGTGTTGCCAGTCAAAAGATTGAAAAAATAGAAAAAAGGGAGATAGAAATTGCAATCTCTGATTTTTATGGAGTGATAACGGGAAGCCAATCCTTACCCAATTAGCATAAATAAAAAGACAGAAGCATCTCAATAGACACATGGGGGAAAGGTAAAAATTTGCTTGGTTATACATATGTATGCTCATGCAGTGCAATAACCCTTTAATAAGTATAAGGTGAGATAATCTTAACCATTCAGAAAAATTCAAATAAGATAGATGATACTATCTTATGCCAGAACCAAAAGATGAAAATATAAATATATGTGGATGAGTCTGTTCTAATAAATAATAATAATGGTTAGTACCTATCTGTTATTAACTTTGAAAATAAATATGATCAACGACAATCAAACATATTATATTTGAATAATCAAATATTGTGCTAAAAATAAAATTAATAAATGTGTTGTGGGTGTGAAAAAGTGTGATGTGGAAAAAGAAGGGTGATATACATGATCAATGATAAAGAATTAAACATATGTGATATATGAAAATAATAAATATATATTTATTGACAGCAAGAAAAAATATAAGAAGGTAAGAGAAGGTGAAGATAAAAAGATCTTCAATTAAGCCAGTGAAGTGAAAAATATACATTAAAGTGTAAAGTGAACATATAATTTAAAAAATATGTGAAGAAGAATAAAGGATATAAAAGATAAAAATAAAAGTGAAAGAATAAATAAGATATAAGATTTTAAAGATAAATAATAATTATAAATATTAAGTATATATTTGTTGGTAGAATCCTAATATAATAAATCAGGATATATTATGTTGTTATATAACAAATTGTAAACAGACTGCAATTAGAGGTCCTCCTCCACATAACATAAATAGAAAATAAATAATAATTTTCTGATGTCCCAATGTGTTTATTCTGGATACAGTTATACTCTTGTGTAATATATTTAAAGAAATGGTAAATAAATGGTAAATGGTAAATAGTTGTTACATTCATTCATGCTTTTAATCAAAAAGATCATTTTAGTTTCATATTTCAAAAGTTCATTATACAAATCTCCACCTCTTCTTCCCAATTGGATCTGTTTCATACCAAAAGCCCATAAACGTCTCGGGCTTCCCTCATGATACTTCAAAAAATGATGAGCCACAGGAGTGAGTGTTTTAAACTTAAGTTTATAATTTCTAGCATTCTTAATGCTATTTACATGTTCCAGGAGTCTAAGTTTGAATGGTCTGATGGTCTTACCGATATATTTCTTTCCGCAAGGACATTCCAGTTGATATACAATTCCAGCGGAGTTACAGTTGATGTAATTATCAATTTTCCACTTCGTGCCAAAATTATTGAAAAATTGTTTGGTGGGTACCATAAATTGGCAAGCCTAACACTGCATGCAGCTAAAGGATCATTTGGTCGTAAATCCAGGTTTCTTGAGAGGTGATAAATGGCTATGAACTAGGAGATCATGTGAGTTACTTGACCTCCTCGAACTTGTTGGAACCATACTGGGGAGTATTTTGGCCAAGTCATGGTCAGTCAAGAGGATAGACCAATGTTGTTGTAAGATGGCATTAATTTCTTGCCATTTCTTACTAAAAATGCCAATGAATCTCACCTGTTCATCCTGTTTAATTTTGATCTTGGGAATCAATAATGTATCCCTGGAGTGTATTTTAACATCCTTTTTGGTTCTTTTCATCAGTCTATTACTATACCACCTTGATTTTAATCTCTCACATAATTCCTGTTCCCTTATTAGATAGTTGGAATCTTCAGAGCAATTCCTCTTGGTTCTGAGTAATTCACCCTTGGGCACTCCATTGATGGTTGCTGGTAAGTGAGAGCTTTCTGAATGCAAAACACTATTAGTTGATGTGGGTTTCCTGAAAATATCAGTAGTAATACGACCATCCTCCTCAATTTTACTTGTCAGATCCAAAAAGTTAACTGAACATTGGCTGGCTTCTCCTGTAAGTTTCAAGTTGAGATTATTGTCGTTGAGGGTAGTTCTAAATTCTTCCAAAAGTCCCTCTCTCCTTCCCAAAAAATTAGGATGTCATCTATAAACCTTAAATAAATAAGGACATGGTCAGTATAGATCTCATGGCTCTCGGTGAAGATGTACTCCCTTTCCCACCATCCCAGGTAGAGGGCAGCAAATGTTGGCGTACAGGCTGTCCCCATAGCTGTGCCTCTAACCTGGAGGTAGAATTTCTCATAACACGTAAAAAAAAATTTGGTGAGTACAAACTCCAACATTTAATGTAGGAAGAGTTTTAATTCCTGATCTATGCTCATATTTAAGAAATATTTAATGGCCTCAATGCCTTTAGTATGATGTATGCTTGTATAGAGGCTTTCAACATCATATGTCGCTATCCATGTATGGGAGTTAACCACCAAGTCCTGTATTTTCATTAGCACATCCATTGTGTCTCTTACATGAGAAGGTAGGGTTATGACATAATGTCTTAAATACTGGTCCACAAAAATACTTGCCTTTTCCATTATACTCCCTTTACCCGACACTATAGGTCGTCCCGGTGGTACTAGGTTATTTTTATGAATTTTCAGGAGTAAGTATAAGGTGGGCACTCTGGAATTGTCCACTTTAGGAAAATTTAAATCTTTTCTAGTGATCACCCCATCAGATATCAACTTCATGTAAGTACACAGATAGCTTTGAGTAGGATAAAAAGTGAGTTTAGTACAACACTTAAAATCTTCCAATTATCTCTCTATTTCTTCCAAGTACATGGATCTAGGCCATAGTATCACGTTACCTCCCTTATCAGAGGGTTTTACTATGGTATCGTGCCAGTGAGGGATCTGATAAAGTGCCATTCTTTCGCGTAGAGTAAGATTGTCTGAATTACTAAAGGTATCCTGTTTGGAAAAGAGTTTTTCAAAATCTCTTGATACCAAATCTACAAAAACTTTGACTGGAGGACATATCTTAGAGTCTGGAATGAATAAAGACTTCAGTTGTATTGTGGTTTAGTTAAATGGTCTCAAATCATGGATCTCTTGCTCTTCTTCCCCAAATTCCAAATCTTCCAAAATCTTAATCATAGTCAAATCTTCTTCAGAGATGTTGGTAACAGAAAATTCAGTTGTGTCAAAAAATTGGAGGTCTTTGTCACATTCAAATATATTGGGTACTCATTCAGGAGAGAAAGACAGACCTTTGGACAAAAGTGAGAGCTGGTCATTGGTAAGGATCTTGTCTGCAAGGTTAATAATTTTCAGACTATCTCCTGTTATTTCTTGTACCACCGTAATTCTCTGGATTCCTCCATCCATTCTCTCATGTCCCTTTTCCTTCTTCTTTCTCCTCCTCTTGCCCCTTCTGATCTTAAATTTCCTAGACCCAGGTTGTTCCTGATATCTTTCAGGGTACAGTCTAAAAAACTCTTGCCCCTGTAAGAACGATTACCCAATAGATTTGAATGTGAAAAAGACCTCCAAATTTTTGCAAGGAAGCTCCTCCTCAAAAAATGTTTCAGTGATCAACACCATGGCTCACAAACCAACACAACTGAATTTTCTGTTACAAACTTCTCTGAAGAAGATCTGATTATGATTAAGATTTTGGAAGATTTGGAATGTGGGGAAGAAGAGCAAGATATCCATGATTTGAGACATTTTAACCAATCCACAATACAACTAAAGTCTTTGTTCTTTCTGGACTCTAAGATATATCTTCCAGTCAAAGTTTTTGTAGATTTATATCAAGAAATTTTGAAAAACTATTTCCAAACAGAATACCTTTAGTAATTCAGATAATCTTGTGCTAGGCGAAAGAATGTCACTTTATCAGATCTCTCACTGGCATGATACCATAGTAAAACCTTCTGATAAGGGAGGTAACGTGGTACTATGGCCTAGATCCATGTACTTGGAAGAAATAGATAGACAATTGGGAGATATTAAGTGTTATACTAAACTCACTTTTAATCCTACTCAAAGCTATTTGTGTACTTACATGAAGTTGATATATCTGATGGGTTGTCTGATGGGGTGATCACTAGAAAATATTAAAATTTTCTTAAAGTGGACAATCCCAGAATGCCCACCTTATACTTACTCCTGAAAATTCATAAAAATAACCTAGTACCACTGGGACAATCTATAGTGTTGGGTAAAGGGAGTATCATGGAAAAGGCAAGTATTTTTGTGGACCAGTATTTAAGACATTATGTCATAACCCTACCATCTCATGTAAGAGATACAATGGATGTGCTAATGAAAATACAGGACTTGGTGGTTAACTCCCTTACATGGATAGCGACATATGATGTTGAAAACCTCTAAACAAGCATACATCATACTAAAGGCATCAAGGCTGTTAAATATTTATTAAATATGAGCAAATATCAGGAATTAAAACTCTTTCTACTTTCATTGTTGGAGTTTGTACTCACCATATTTTTTTTATGTGTAATGAGAAATTCTACTTCCAGGTTAGAGGCACAGCTATGGGGACAGCCTGTGCCCCAACATAAGCTGGCCTCTACCTGGGATGGTGGGAAAGGGAGTATATCTTCACAGAGAGCCATGAGATCTATACTGACCATGTCCTTATTTATTTAAGGTTTATAGATGACATCCTAATTTTTTGGCAAGGAGAGAGGGACCTTTTGGAAGAATTTATAACTACCCTCAATGACAATAATCTCAATTTGAAACTTACAGGCGAAGCCAGCCAATGTTCAGTTAACTTTTTGGATCTGACAATTAAAATTGAGGAGGATGGTCGTATTACTACTGATATTTTCAGGAAACCCACGTCAAGTAATAGTATCTTGCATTCAGAAAGCTCTCACTTACCAGCAACCATCAATGGAGTGCCCAAGGGTGAATTACTCAGAATCAAGAGGAATTGCTCTGAAGATTCCAAATATCTAATAAGGGAACAGGAATTATGTGAGAGATTAAAATCAAGGTGGTATAGTAATAGACTGATGAAAAGAACCAAAAAGGATGTTAAAACACACTCCAGGGATACATTATTGATTCCCAAGATCAAAATTAAAAAGGATGAACTGGTTAGATTCATTGGCACTTTTAGTAAGAAATGGCAAGAAATTAATGCCATCTTAGAACAACATTGGTCTATCCTCTTGACTGACCATGACTTGGCCAAAATACTCCCCAGTACGGTTCTAACAAGTTGGAGGAGGTCAAGTAACTTACAAGATCTCCTAGTTCATAGCCATTTATCACCTCTCAAGAAACCTGGATTTCCGACCAAAGGATCCTTTAGCTGCATGGAGTGTAAGGCTTGCCAATTTATGGTACCTACCAAACTATTTTTTGATAATTTTGGCACGAAGTGGAAAATTGATAATTACATCAACTGTAACTCTGCTGGAATTGTATATCACCTGGAATGTCCATGTGGAAAGAAATATATCGGTAAGACCATCAGACCATTCAAACTTAGACTCCTCGAACATGTAAATAGCATTAAGAATGCTAGAAATTATAAACTTAAGTTTAAAACACTCACTCCTGTGGCTCATCATTTTTTGAAGTATCATGAGGGAAGCCGAAGAGGTTCATGGGCTTTTGGTATGAAGCAGATCCAATTGGGAAGAAGAGGTGGAGATTTGGATAATGAACTTTTGAAATATGAAACTAAATTGATCTTTTTGATTAAAAGCATGCATCCAAATGGTCTGAATGACTGTAACAACTATTTACCATTTCTTTAAATATATTACACAAGAGTATAACTGTATCCAGAATAAACACATTGGGACATCAGAAGATTCTTATTTATTTTCTATTTATGTTATGTGGAGGAGGACCTCTATTTGCAGTTATTTGGACCTATATTATTTGCATAATATATCCTGATTTATTATATTAGGATTCTACCAACACATATATACTTAATATTTATAATTCTTATTTATCTTTAAAATCTTATACCTTATTTATTATCTCACTTTTATTTTTATCTTTTACATCTTTTATTCTTCTTCACGTATTATTTAAATGATATGTTCACTTTACACCTTAATGTATATTTTTCACTTCACTGGCTTAACTGAAGATCTTTTTATCTTCATCTTTTCTCACCATCTTATATTTTTTCTTACTGTCAATAAATATATATTTATTATTTTCATATATCACATATGTTTAATTCTTTATCATTGATCATGTATATCACCCTTCTTTTTCCACACCACACTTTTTCGCACCCACAACACATTTATTCATTTTATTTTTAGCACAATTTTTGATTATTCAAATATAATATGTTTGATTGTTGTTAATCATAATTTATTTCAAAGTTAATAACAGATAGGCACTAACCAGTATTATTATTTATTAGAACAGACTCATCCACATATATTTATATTTTCATCTTTTGGTACTGGCATAAGATAATATCATATATCTTATTTGAATCTTTCTGAATGGTTAAGGTTATCTCACCTTATACTTCTTAAAGGGTTATCGGACTGCATGAGCATATATATTTAAAACCACACAGATTTTTTTACATTTCCTCCATGTGTCTGTTGAGATGCTTCTGTCTTTTTATTTATGCTAATTGGGTAAGGATTGGCTTCCCTTTATCGCTCCATAAAAATCCATGATGGAGATTGCAATTTCTATCTCCCTTTTTTCTAACTATATTTTCTATCTTTTGACTGGCAACATTATAATAGGCTGGATTCCTACATGTGACCAACCAGACGAAATATGATTGGTCCCTGAGCCTTTGGATTTTCCATTGGCTTAAGAAATCATGTAACCATAAGGTAGCGTAATGATAGGTTCATTATTTTAAATAAAGATTAATCCCACAACATGTTCGGGTTGCCTTGAGAAAACTCTCATATGTGAAACGTACATCAGCAGCAGTGACTCTTCTGCTGTGATTAGCAGATATATCACTGCACAATGTCTGATATGATGTGAAAATACTTTACTTGTCTATCCATCTAAAACTACCTGATATGTGCACCGTGCATTCTGATATATTTATAACTATTGAGCTGATGTAATGCTCATATGAATTATGCTGCTAGATTCAACTTAATGTCAGGATTGGAACCAAGTTCAAGCTCACTTCTTAATGAACTGTGACACTGTATGAGCTTCTGAATCGCAATCTAATAAATGAGTGCCTTGATAAGAAATAGCTATCAGGCAGTCTGCCAGCAGAATATCAACTTTTATGACACCTGCTTATTTATTCACCTCCATTAAAATACTTGAAAGGACTTTATATATTTTTAGCGATTGAGCTAACTTAATAATCATCGTTAAATAAGTTGTATAACTATATTTGTTCCTAGATGTCAGTAAAAATAAGCACTGACCGCCAATCATCTTGTTCAAGGCTGTAAAAACGTGGACAACTCAGCAATATATGATGCTGCTTTTTTCCTCTGTTTAACACAACCTGCTACTTGGTCTTACTGATATGTTCTAAACAATTAGGCTCACTCAAACGGTAACATATTTATATGGTCTGGCTGTTATTACTACTAACGGAATTCCAACAGTGAGCTAATGTAGTGTTTAGTCTCATGACATTTCTAATACATGATCTTTGCAAGAGGCCTCATATTGACACCTAGAGGACTTAATCATTTTCACACAGCTACATTTGTTGCTAGCAAGACACTGACACGTGGTGTTAGTGCAACACTGTATCTTTGAGGGTCTTGTTTCCATTCTGGATACCTCTGAGTACAGCTAGTCGTTTTTCTAGCAGTAACTACTATCCGTTACATGGATGATAGTTTATATTAAGATTATGTCTATATCACATTTGGCAATTAGTCAACATAGACACAATATGGCCATAATGAATATGCATGCTTAGCAAGCTAATTAATGCAGTGGATATTGTAGATTTATATTCCATATTCAAATAGGTACATTATACAAGCACCATTCCACATATAATTGGTCCCAATTACATGCATTACTGGCTTGCTAATCCTGACCTATATATGGTGTGACCTATTCTGTGATATATTTTATTTCATTTACAGGTATCTATTCTCAGTTGCTATTGCATGCGCAGGTAGAATAATAAGACAAGGCATTACATAATAAGAACAAAGAAGTTTTGAGATTATAAATAATCTTTATTACATTTGTATTTATAATATCAAATATTTCACTGGAGAGATTATATACTATTTTTAACATGAGCTATTAAAAGTTAATTTTTAATCAATATTCTTGTATGTGCGCCAACAAAGAGGACATTTCTATTTTTTTCTCTTTCTTGTAAGATTATTATTGTCCTTGGCAGCACGCCCCAGGACTTTATAAATATTCATATTTACAATTTTTATTATTGGGGTAAAAATGTGTATTTCCCTATTGTAACACTTGAAGTTTACTTAGCAACTGCATGGGGTAATTCATTACTGGGATTAAAGTTAGAAATTCACTTCTGAGGTATTACTGTATACTGTATTATCTCTGTATTATTCGTATGTAAACCATCTATTACCTTGCAATTCCTGTTTATGGAGTGAAACCTTTTATAGTATGTACATTATCTTTAGATAACTGAGTATGATGTCAAGATTTAAGTAATATGCAATAATACATTATGGGTAAGTTAATGAGGTGACTTGATAGATTTTGTCAAAGGATAGTAGGGTGTTATTGGCCCTGTAAAAGCTTGCATGTTTAGCTAACGTGGGGCTTTGGTTGTTATAAATATAGTGTAACAACGGCAACCCTCTGTCTGGGTTTTCATGATAAGAGATGGAAAAAGTGAAAAGACTGTATGGAAGATTAATAGAGTAATCTAGAGGGTCACAGATGCAACAATATCAGACAGAAAAAATAGATTAAAGAGGAAAATATTGTGTCATATTCCTAAAATTAATTCTAATCGTCACTATTTATGAAGAGAAGATTTTGTGTAACTATTAGACCCTCAGAGAGGAGGGGAGGTCATGCAGACCACCGGAAAATACACTCCTACACTGAGCATAAAAGGGTCTAATGACAGATGATCAAGAATAACAAAATATGTTGCTATATGTTGCTATATTATGGTAAAGTATTGTTAAATATGCACGCATGATTCTATAAGACATAAATTAGTAATACTTATAATATAAATACATAGTTTTGCAATTTCTACAATCTTACCTTTGCAAACATTTAAATTCAGGTACTTTCTATTCAAGACACAGTACTAGGCAAAGTGCTAAAGCTAATAAAAAAAAACCCTTACATTCTGTCGACCAATGTTTAGTAAGCTGGTAATGTTACTATTATGGATTAATATTTATCCCTGGCTAATATGTAAATGTAATTATATGCTATAGGTGGACCATTTTTAAATATAGAATGTACTGATACTGACTGTTTTACTTCTTGATGCAATTGTTTCTTTGACCAAGTAGGCATTTTCAAGGCACCAAATAATAGGAGATGTTCTTCTACTGTTAGATTTTCAAAAAGGACATCATACTGTGGACAAACACCCATTTCCATTCTAATAGTCGAAATTTCTGTTTGCACATTTCTCCCATTGATAAGGATTTTCCCCAGAGTAGGTAACAGGAGACCATTCATCATAGACCTAAATATAAAAAAATTAGAAAAAAAGTAGTAGATGTATACTACTGTATGCTAGTTTATCCTTTGAAAAAATTTAATTATGCATTGCTTTATAATTTTGATTATCAATGTTTCTCATCCCCACTTTGCAGTATTTCTCATTTCTTGTAATCCAAATTTAAGTGTAACTTAAATATAACTGCAACATATCTGATTTAAAAAGCTGCAAATCTTGTTCTTTTGTTTTTCTGGTTTTTAGTTTTCCTCTTTAACCGATTCCAAACAATTTAGGTTTTATCCCTACGTCAGCAGACCAATTTTCATGTTTGAAAAGCTGTCAATTTCACCACGTGAAACTATCTTGATTCTTTGTCTGTCCCAGTAAAATGTATACTGATTTGTTTCAAGATAACTAAACAATGGTAAAAAAATGCATGGACATTAGACTGTCCTCTTATTAAATTATAATAGTGACCACAATAACACCTTGCCACTAATCACCATTGATTTCAGGAATAGGTTACTACAGTAATAAATGGTTGCCAAGCATGCAACAGCATTCAGTTGAGACTAAGGGCTATATTTACAAAGTGGCTGCTGCTTCTCGCGAATTTAAGGCACAAATGTAAAGATTTTTACACTTAATGTGAGAGCAGAAACATAATTATAATTGCAAGATGTCTAATGTAAAAAGCAGCCACTTCATAAATCTAGCACTAAGGCCTAACCAGCAAGTTGTTGGTAGCAACAAGATTTCAGCAATGCAGCCTTGATATTTGCTTTACTTTTATAATCCATGTCCTGTTTTGGGGACCACAACTTGCCACTACTAATACTTTGGGGGGGTCTGAGGTTGTATTTGCAGCCATTAGCTTAATGTAGCAGTATATATTCTGCTTGATAACAGATGTGGGAAGGAAAATATATAATCCCTGTCCATTTCTGATCTCATTTTTGGAGTGTTACTTACCCAGGTGGAAGTTAGAGCAGTAATTTCTTGTATCCTTATGGCAGGATCAACCGATACATTTATAACAGTGACAAAGGCGGAGATGTACTAACCTCTGGAAAGTGCTAAACTACTAATCACTCAGCTCCTAACTGTCATGTTACAGGCTGTGTTTGAAAAATGACAGTTAGGAGCCTATTGGTTGATACTTTATCACTCTCCAATTTATCAGTTTCCAGAGATTAGTACATCTGCCCTAAAGTGAGGAAGAATCTTAATACTTTCATCTAAATAATTAACACTTGCCACCAGAGTACAAGAAAGGGTCTATATAAGTGCTGGATTATTTTTCTGGATTCTAGAGAAATTCACACATTTCAATAAAATTTAATTGGGAATAACAACTGATCGATATTGTAAAGAATCACTTTGGTTGAGTATGCATTAAATGGATTCTTACATTTGTGCCCATCATTCAAAATGTGTGTTTGTCTTTGCACTTTTTTTTCTACCTTAATTACCTGTTTTAATACTGTTCCATGAATGCACGGTGGGGTAATGTACACATTCTTAAAGCAGTAATATATATATATTTTTTTTACATTGGAAAGTCTCATGCATACCTGGAACAGGAGAAGTTTAATTAAGGGACATGCCAGTCTCAGGGAAGACAGAACATGTTTAGGAGTTAGGAAGGATCAAAGGTTTGTTTGCAATTATTCATAATGCAGAATGCTAAGGCTATTATTGCATTTGAACTCAGGGACTACAGTTCAAAACATGAGCCATCTATCTTAGATAGATGCAGTGTTATTTGGATTTGTTGGCCAGATTAATTTTATACAGGATCTAATATAAGATCCAGCCCTGAGAAAGAATCCACGGATTCAAAACACTTTGGATGTCTGGACACTTATCTGCTAAACCACACAGAGGACACCCGGTGGATGCCCCAGCAACATGACACCAAGGGGAGAAGGAGGATTCCGGAAACTCCCTACTTCGACACTCACCTTGTTGCTCCATGTTAGGAGCTCCATACTGCCATACTGTACGGTTACTCATATTACCAAAAACTCCAGGACGATTATTTTTTGATATATCCTAACCATTTGGATTAAGAATATTACCTCATAACTGATAGAGGATTTCATCTGGATACATCAGTCACGTGGGAGACTTCAATCAGGAACTTGTGAATTTTCCTTATTTGGAATCTATGAAACACTAATAGCGCCAAAGGTCTTTTCAAAACTATTTTTTACTGGATATTGACATTGGTGGCAGGGTGCCACCCAGAAATTACCTAGGCTGCTATATTAGGGAGCGCCTCTGTACATTTCTGAACTACCTTTTGTTTTTCCGGATCTAATATTGCTGGTTTGAGAGAAGATCTAATTTGCAATAATAATAATTTCAGAAATTGCTTAAAACAAATTATTAACATATTAGATTCATGTTTGTAATTATTAATAATGGAATTAACAGTAAAAGCCATTTACATTTTTTAAACAACAATTTTGATTAGTAGTGTACTTGATCTATTGAACATTATTAATGCAGTGGATGGGTTTGATAACATGATGCCAGTTTCTCAAAGTCTGGTTTAAAGTTTCTGAGATTGTGTGCTTATAATGAATGAGTAAATAGGTAAATAGTGTCAGAGACACAGCTGGCATTTTCATAAAATGTAAAAAAGATAGAAAATAATAATAAAACATTAAAAAACCTGAAAAATTTATTTCTTTGGTGACTCAAATTAATTTGATGTAAGAGGTATGGGCTCATATCTATGCTTCAAATCTTAATCAGGGGACAGCTCATATCATACTGGCTTCTCATGCAATGCTCAGTTATTTTTATTTGCATAGTTGTCTCTGCAGTAAAAACACAAACGTGCATCATCCCCTTGCCTCTTATCGCCAACATAAGGCAAATCAGCACCTCCCAAGAGACAGTACTGCAAAAATTGGGATTCAATCACTGTATTAGTGCTTTCAAGTTACTAGTGTGCTATTACTCATAATGAGACCCTTTCTATTTAGGTATCCACAACAGTAATAAAATATTTCCTCCTGCAAAGAACATGAATGGTTTACACAGGTTTTCTGGTTGACTGATTACCAGCAGATGAGATGGTACTGTAGATGTAGGCTTGAAGTAACAATATCAATGGCTCCAACCTGCTAGATATATAACCTGTGTAAATCATACTGTATTTGTACTTTATACAAGGGATGAATTGGCAACTATAGAGTGTGAATCTTTACTTCTGTAAGAAAAAAATAATAACTTGGTGGTTAGTCCATCAGGTGATAGTGACCAAGATGGCAGGGTTCATGCTCCACCAGCATGGGAGAAGACTCTGGAGGGACTCCAACCACCAAGATGGTTGGCAACCATGAAATTTAGGGATGTCTATGGCTGCCCACAGAGCAACCATTGGCTTTGTGGTGGCAATGCAGAATCAGGTAATGGGGCCTGGAACCCTGATGTGTGACAGTACTCCCTTATATGTGTGGCCACTGGACACATGAGGTTTTGAAGGAAAGTCCATGTTAACTTATGAATCAAGCTTGGAGTGCATACATCAGTAGCATTAATCTATGCTCTTTCTTCTGGGACAAGCCCTTTCAATCAATAAGATACTGTAAATATCCACATTGAAAGTAAAAATCAATGATACTTTTGATCTCATACTCAACTCCTCATTGAGTCTACAACTTTGGGTGACTTCTGAGTGGAGGATTAGACCTGATTTATTACCAGAAGTTTCAACAAAGAATCATGAAATAGTTGGGTACCTTGAGATATGGAGTTAGATGCAATTTATAAGCCACGGGTTTCATCACCTTTGATATGCTAAATGTGAACTTCATGGATGGAACCTTCAGTCTCAAATTTCAAGTAAATAACCAAGCTCAAGCTCCAGGTTTCTTACTTGGAATGGCTCTAAATGTTTTCTCAGCATAGATTCTGTTACAATATGCTGCTTGCAGAAGAGAGGATATATATTAGCTAGAGTATACTATGGTTGAACACTAGTTAGAGGGTGGTAAATCTGTGATGTAATCCATCGATATGTGAGTACATGGGACACTTGGTACAGGCAGAGGGAGAAGTTACCCATGAGATTGTCAAGAGGCTTGTTTCTGAATAAACTTATAACATGCTGTGACATACTGCTTCACATTTCAGGCAAAGTGGGATACCAATAGGTTCATTGTATCAACTCTTGGGTTTTTTGGTCTTTGGCATGACTGGCATAATGAGAACCATGAGCCTATTTAACAATTTATTATGGAGATTTTCAGGCACACAAGTTTTCCCCTGAGGAGCAGTGTGCACTTGAGTAGCAGCAGCAATGGGTAGAGGGTTAGGGATGGGGTGACGGTCAGTGGCTGAGAAATCTTCATCCTGAGCCATGGAGCATGATAAAGCTTTAGCTTTACGTTTCCTGGTAACTGGGTGAAATATCAAATCATGAGAAGAAAAGACCACTAAGCCTGAAGATTTCAAATACAGCTAATTCTTATTGTTTGCATAAATAGAGATTGGATATCTATAGGTGCCTTCACTCTTTAAGTGCCAACTTCATGGCAAGTAACTCCTGGGGGTATATTTACTAAAGTGAGGGAATAGAAGTGGAGATGTAGCCCATATCAACCAATCAGATTCTACAGTACTTAACATTTATTTAGCACCTTAAAGAAGAAAATAGCTAGAATCTGATTGGTTGCTATTGGCAACATCTCCACTTCTAAAAACCCACACTGTAGTAAATATACCACCTGGTCTCCTATGACATAGTTCTTCTAGAAGGAACAAGGGTAAAAAGAACCCACAAGGATTAAGCTGGTCATCCCTCATTCATTGCAACAGAACTGCCCTTACTCCAACAGATGAGGCGTCGACTTCCAGTTAGAAAGAACTAATAACATCACATTCATTAAGAACTGGTGCAGTAGCAAATGCATGCTTAAGCTTTTAAAAAGCAATTTGAAGTTCCTCAGACCATTTTGCAGGATTGGAACCTTTTCTGGTGAGTGGTGTGATGGGTGCGTCATTGGTGGAATACCATTTAATGAATTTTCGAAAATAATTAGCGAATCCTAAAACTTGCTGGACTGCTTTCAGGGTTGAATTGTAGATTATGTACCCAACAAATGGAATAGACCACACCTCAAAAACACACTTCTCCAATTTACAGTATGATTTGTACAATTTGAGGTTGAAGAGTCTCCTTAAAGTGCTGACAGTGGGACTGGATATCAGTGGAATAGATGAGAATATCATTGATCTAAACCACTAGAGACACATAGAGCAGGTCCCAGAAGGAATACGGTGGGAGCATTACAAAGGCCAAAGGGTATAACTAGATATTCATATTGCCCATAACAAGATATTCATATTGCCCATCTCCTGGTCAAATCCAAATGAGATTATATACACCCTTGAGGTGTAGTTTAGAGCATATGGTTGCTCCCCTGACTCTATCAAACAGCTCAGAAATCAGTGGCAAAGAGTTTCTGTTTTTGAATGTGATTTTGTTAAGACCTCGATTGTTGTGCAGTCCACTGTCTTACTTCTTAACAAAGAAGAATCTGGATCCAGGAGAGACGGTTGAGGGCAAGTTCGTCCTCCTGGAGAATTTTCCCCTGGAATTACAATAAATCAATGAGACAATCCCAGTCCTTATACGGAAGCAAGGTTTTGGCAGCCTCTTTATTAAAAGCGTCTGAGAAATCTCTGTGAAGGGACAAAATGTCTGCGGCTTTGCAAGCTGTTCCCCTGGCTAGCACTTGAGGTATGGACCAGTCAATGTGCGAATTGTGCTGCTGGACCCAGGGAAAGCCAAGTACAAGTGGATTAGATGTCCAGGGTATTATGAGGAAGGACAAAACTTCAGAGTGTGAAATGCCCAAAGAGAGTCTCAAGGAGGATCCACTGGGAATATGGCTGTCATCCACTACCATTAGGATGATAGGGATAGAAACTGGAGTTAATAAAATGCTCAATTTATTAGCCAAGGTGTATTACATAAATATTTTGGCAGCCACAAAATCCTTTGGCATTCTTCAGGGGTAAAGTGAGAGTGACCTATTCGCATAGGTTCTTCTGTACCAGAAAACTGTGGGGGAAAACAGAGAACTAAACATTTTTAGGTGCTCATCATGTCCTTTTTCTTGAGCCATCTCCCGAAAATCAGAGGTGGAAGCTCAGAACTTACTTGGGGCCTAACTTTCATCTGGACCCAAATGCCAATATTTTCTCAGATTGAGCAATTGTTAGCCATTGTGCATGTGTGAGTATGTACAGCAATCGAATTGTGATGTTTACATTTTTTTACGTAAGCATCGTCGGATGTGAGATGCTTTCAGTGGGATTCTCTAAGCACTAGATGGTGGGTGAGTCATTAGCATATTTTTGTGAGAGATTGCAACTGTGATGGCATTTGCATTTGGATCGGACTCAGGCCCTTGGTCTGTTATGGCAGATGTAGCCCGTTGGCAAATAGAAACTTGTACACCTGAGTAGACAAATCTTGAAGAAACTGTATAACCGGCCTTGTGTTGCATCTTGATTATCCAAAAGATTAGCCATCCTTGAGCTATGTTCCCTTGCCATGTCCATAGGGCCAGGACAAACTGTCAAGTCACTGGGTTTTTCTTGACCAGGATAAGGTACTTTACAATTGTCTTTTATTTTAGGAGATAGTACAGTATGAAGCTAGTTGGCTTGATGAAGCTCCTTCTCATGCAAATAGCAGATAGTAGTTATATGAGGTACAATATGGAGCAGACTGATGAGGCTTTGTGGTCTGGAGTGCAGAGAACTGGAACAGGAATAATTGTTACATGAGGAGACATTATAGACAGGATCAGACTGCTAAATACAGCAGGTACTAAAACCACAGAAGGCAGGTACTGTAAATAGTCTTTAGCAAGGACCACACAGAGCTAGAGATAGATATAATGTATGGTTAGACTTGACTGGAATAGCTGTAATATTAGGTGCTTTAATACACACTGCTAGGAGCAAATGCAGGCAATGGAAGTATATTGCACCCAACCTGTAACTTACAGTAATGTAGATTTTCTGTTGAGTAATGAAGTAACTGGAATCTTGATGTAATACTTGTTGTGAGCAGCACACCACCTTGAAAAGATATTTTGCACTGTTGTGAATAGCAAAAAATCTGCGTTGGCATCATCAGATCAAATGAAGGGTGATGATTAATCATCGACACCTTTCAACTCAGCGGCACCATGGCTGTCTAGATCATAGAGCGGTGATAATACACTGACAGTGGCATGCACATTATGTAGGGAGCTGGGTGGAGGAAGACAAAGCCATACATGGAGTGTTATTCAAGCAACAATGGCATTCAGGTTGGAATCCTGAAAGAGACCAGCAACCCATGGCTTAATTTCCTCTCACTAGATGCTGCTGTGTGAGTGACCTATCTATGCACAGTAGCACACATCACATGTTAAGTTAAAGTAAATTTTATATTAATTGCTATCTGTAAACTACCTGGTAAATATATTGTTCCCCTGTCCTTCTTGCTGTTTTATCTTTTCCCGTGTGTGTTCTCATTCACAGGGCTCTAACTATTGTGTTAGCTTGTATATTTTATACTGTATTTGTGCTCATGTAAATACCCATGTGTTGTGACCTGGTGCATTGTGTTGTCATGCTGCTGTGTTATGTTAAGGGTATGCCATTCTGTGTCTGAGGTCACATGTTAGGCATTTGCAAGTTATACAGTATTTGATATTGTCTATTGTATCTATCTGTCATCCTGATCTGGTCACACAGGAAATAACCATGAGGCAAATGTAAGATCTCACTGAAAAAATTACCTCAATGTTTAAATTCAACGTCTGCAGGGTACACATAGGAATTAAAGCAATTAAGCTGTCACTGTTTCCTTTATTTGCTCCCCATTGTTCCTCTCTGTCTGGACTATAAGAGACATTTCAGAGCCAGACCCAGCAGATGAAAGGACATCTGGGGAAGTTAGGAGTGAGGGCATGATATAAGACCCCACCAACCAAGACTCCAGGCAACTCTCCTGGGCAGTCCCTAGAATCATAAGAATTTGTTTGGTTTTAATGGAGGTTGCCAAGGTCAGCTCATCATGTTATCCACTGACTTTGGCTAAGGGGTGATAATCTGCCAAGTTACTTTGTTGATTTCATCACCAGTCCTATGTGGACTTATATGATGTTACTCCTGTGGACAAGTTTGCTATCACTTCTGTGTGGGAACAGTATTAGTTTTTTTGGTGACTCCAGTGTGGAATTATTTGTTTCACCTGTGTGGACTAATTCGCTGTCACTCTTGTGTAGAACGATTTGTATTTAAATCCTGTGTGGAGTTGTTGTGGATCTATACTCTCTACAGGGACTAGCTCTGTCTGAACTGCTACCTCCATGTTGTTTTTTCGCTACATTTACATCCTGTTCCTGTGTTTTATCGATTTCTGTATGCTGTGAAAAATAACCATTACTTTGGTTCCAACTGCTTGGTGTCTTTGCAATTAAAAGAACCCTGTATCCTCAAAGGGAGGAATTCAATTCAGTGCAATGTAGAATAGCCACGGGAGGGAGCTCCCGCAGCTATTCAATACAACGCGCTGTTTAGGCACTCAGCTGCACTTCCATCTCTCAGCTGCATTGCATCACCAGTCCGCAAGCCACACTACCAGCATTCAGCTGCACCTTCGGCTCCCGAAGCCGCATCACACCACCAGCTCTCTAGCTACACCACCAACACACAGCCACATCTCTGACTGTCTAGCCGCTCCATTGTCTAGACTTACTGTGCTTATATCACCGGCCTTTTAGTTGTCACATTTACTCCAGTCTTCCTAGGGGATCAGTGTAAACCTCAACTACCTCCAGTTTAAGTCCAGACAGCCACCTAAGTACCGGTGAACGTAATCTGTCCTAAGATAACAGCAGGCAGCTGTTAGTGGTGGAAGACCTCGTCCATTGGGTTCTAGGAGTTTACTCAGGGTACCCTAGGTAACTGTAACATTATAGTCGGCCAAAAACAGCAGTGACACGAATGAAGACTTCCCAGAGTCCCGCTCAGGTTCTGGCGTTCCAGATTCAAATCCTTACTCAGAAGGAGCTTTCCCTCTGGGTAGAAGATGTTTGTTCCACTTCAGTGTAGATGAGTGTCAAGGAACCCAAGATGCATCTCCCTGACCAATTTTCAGGCAATCGCAAGAAGTTTCTTTATTTTCAAGAAAGTTGTAAACTCTATTTCAAATTATGCCCCATTTCCTCCAGAACCAAGGCACAATGTGTTGGGTTAGTAATTTTGCTCCTTCAAGGAAATCTTCAGACCTGGGCCCTCGGCTAACCTTCCACTCATAGTGCCCTTCTCTCCATGGAGGCCTTTTTTAATGCATTAGGTCTTCTCTATGATGATCCAGATAAGGCTGCTATGGCCAGTCTTTCCTCACTTAAACAAGGCTTGAGAGCTGTTGAAAACTACTGCACTGAGTTTCGTAGGTGGGCAGTGGATTCTGGTTGGAATTATCCTGCTCTTCATAGCCAGTACTGTCTTAGGCTGTCTGAACCTATCAAGGAAATCTTGGTTCACCACAGTGGAAACACTGGATGATATTTTGCACCTAGTGATTCGCATCTATTGTCATCTTTGTGAATGCAGACGTGAGAAAGATCTTCCCACTAGCTCTCCTAGGGTCTCTTTTTGGGGACTTCCACTTGAAGCAGAAGAAACCTATGCAGATTGGAGCCTTTTGGCTGCCTCCTGAGGAGAAACATAATAGGTGTTCTTTGGTCTTTGTATGTACTGTAGTGGCAGAGGACACTCAGTTAATAATTGTCCAAACAAGCCAGTAAAAGGGAAGGCCTAAATGTTCAGGAGAAATTACATTTAGGCCTTGCTTCAGTTTTCCCAACAGATTTTGTTCTAGTTCCTGCACTTCTTTAGATCTCTGGAAATACATTTTCTACCACTGCATTTCTTGACAGTGGTGCGGGTGGTAATTTCATGGACCTTTCTTTCTTTCAGACCCTGGGAATCCCTGCTTCTCCTCTGAATCACTCAATTTCCATTTGCGGTTTAGATGGCCAGATCTACCCTGATGGAATTGTAACTTCATGGACCATCGTTCTGTTGGTTTATTACATTCTGAAGAGATCTCCTTTCTTCCCATACACTGCCCCTTGGCGCCTATCATCCTGGGTCTTCCCTGGATCAGTGTGCATAATCCCATCATTAACTGGGAGACCGGTGAAATCACCAAGTGGAGCTCCAGATTTTTTTCTCAGTGCCTCTCAATACCTGTTCGGGTGTTACAAATGTCTGCTCTAGAACTGTCTTCCATGCTTCCTCCTTGATACTCTGATTTCTCCAATGTTTTTTCTAAAAAAAAGGGCAACGTCTTTCCATCTCATCAATCTTATGATTGTGCCATCAACTTGGTCTCAGGTGCTAAGATTCCTAAAGGACATTTATATGCCTTGTGTTTTCCGGAGAGTAAGGCCATGGAAGAATATATTCAAGATGTGTTGACCAAGGGGTTCATCCACCCTTCCAAGTCACCTGCTGGAGTGGGATTCTTTTTTGTTGAAAAGAAAGATGGATCACTCAGACCTTGTATCAATTACAGGGGACTAAACAACATAACAGTCAAGAATTCCTATCTACTGCCTTTAATTTCCGTTCTCTTTGATCAACTATGTGAGGCAACCATCTTCTCCAAGATCGACCTCTGGGGAACCTACAACTAGATCCAGATATTGAGAGAAGGTGAATGGAAGACAGCTATTAATACGCATTCTGGCCATTATGAGTACCTGGTCATGCCATTCTGGCTTTTGAACACTCCAGCTGTCTTCCAGGATCTTATTAATGATGTCCTCTGGGAACTCTTGGGTACTTTGCTGTCATTTATCTGGATGATGTCCTGATCTTTTCCCAATCTCTGGATTTACATTGTCTTCATGTCCAGCAGGTATTGCAGAAGCTACAGTAAAACCACAGTTCGCCAAACTCGAGAAATGTGAGTTTGAGGTCACAGAGGTCTCCTTCCTGGGATATATCATTTCCTTTCAGGGTTTCTCCAAGAACCTGAGTAAGGTCAAAGCTATCCTGGATTGGGTGCAGCCCACAACTTTAAAAGCCATTCAATGCTTTCTCGGGTTCCCCAACTATTATTGGAGATTCATCAATTCCTTTTCTAACATCATGGCTATGATAGTTGAATTGACCAAAAAGGGAGCTGACACTGTCAACTGGCCTCATAATGCTGTGCAAGCTTTTGAAACCCTGAAAGTAGCTTTTACGAATGCCTCAGTTCTTCATCACCCTACTCTGGACCTGCCATTTATATTGAAGCTGATACCTCGGAAGTTGGAGCTGGGGCCATATTATCCCAGAAAGATCCAACAAGACAATAAGCTGCATCCTGGCACTTTTTTCTCCCGGAAATTTGCTTCCGCTGAAAGGAACTACGATGTGGGCAATCGTGAGTTACTGGCAATCAAGTGGGCTTTTGAGGACTGGAGACACGGGTTAGAAGGGGCCAAGTTTCAGATCACTGTTCTTACCAATCATAAAAACTTGGCATATATCGAGACAGCAAAACAACTGAATTCCAGGAAGGAACTTTGGGCCTTATTTTTCACCCATTTAAATTTTATTATCTCTTCGTCCAGGGTCAAAGAATATCAAGGCAGATGCACTCTCCTGGAGTTTTTTACATGACCAACACACTGTAGTCTCTGATGAACCTATTATCCCACTTCTTGTATCCATCTGGCCATTGCACGCAATTTGTCTGATTTCCTTCAAACTTGTCAGTCAGAAGCTCCACCTGAAAAACCTACTGGATTATTTTTCATTCTGGACAGACTTTGAGAAGCAGTCCTATTGGAGTTCCACTCCCGAAGGCCATTGGTCATCTGGGCATTTCCAAGATGAAGCAATTTCCCGCTGGGTATGGTGGCCTTCGAAACACCCATGAGTTTGTTGTCATCTGTGACACTTGTGCTCAGAATAAGACTCCACGGGTAGCTCCTCCTGGCTTCCTACTACCATTATCCATACCCAAAAGACCGTGGATACATATCGCCATGGACTTCATTGTTGATCTCCCTACATCTTCTCTATGTTCTGTTATTTGGGCCGTGGTAGATCACTTCAGCAAAATGGCACATTTTATTCCTCTGCATAAACTTCCCACTGCCAAGGAACTTTATGTTTTGTTCCTCCAACATATTTTTCATCTTCACGGTTTACCTTCAGATATTGTATCCGACCGGGGAACACAGTTCATTGCCCAGTTCTGGAAGAATTTTGTTCCTCATTAGGGATTTGCCATTGTCTGTCTTCTGGTTATCACCCGCAGTCCAACAGGCAGACAAAAAGAGCCAATCAGGCGCTGGAGAAATATCTCTGTTGTTTCATCTCTAAGTGTCTTAGTGATTGGTCTGCTCCTTTGTCTTTGGCAGAGTTTGCTTTTAACAACTCATGTCATTCTGCATCCTCAGTTTCTCCATTCTACTGTGTCACTGGACAACATCCCAGAGCCAATGCCTTCAAACCCAATACCAGGGGGTCTACATCTCCATCCTCAGTGGCCCAGCTGTGCTCCATTTGGAACAAGGTTTGCCAGTGTATCCTTAAAACTTCTATACACTCCAAGAACCTTGCAGACAAACATCAGAGACCATGTGGATTCAAGGTTGGAGATTGGGTTTGGCTGGCTACAAAGAATATCAAACTGCGACAACCCACACAAAAATTAGGTCCCAGATTCATTGGGCCTTTCCGAATCATTGCTCAGGTTAATCCTGTCACTTTCCAACTTAAACTGCCTAAATCTCTGCGCATTAATAATACTAAAAATTTAAGATGAAGGTAAGCTCACTATGCAATTCTTTTCACACTTCTTCACCTTGACAAAAAGGTGCTTGTGCCCCGAAATATCGGATATCATGTGTATGTAATGAATTCTGATTTATAATTTTTGAAATAGACTAAATGCCGCTGCTAGTTTTGTACGGAGTCGGTATATATATATATATATATATATATATATATATATAGAAATAGATGAAAAAAGTGGCACTCCTCAATGCCCCTTTGTCAAGGTAAGTTGACAAAGTTGACAAAGCCCCAATACGTCGGCCTGCTTATCCTACCTATGGATTAAAGAATTTGCTTTTTTTGAAGACCCGGAGTGCCACTTTTTTCATCTATTTCTGCATCAATGTTTAATAGAGGCACCTGGGCATAGTGTATTCTTACTATATGGGAGTGCCGGACTGATACCACAAAAATATATATATATATATATATATATAAATATATATATATATATATATATACACTCTGCATATTGGCAATCAGGATGAGCACTGTACAGCAGGGTGCCTTCCTAAGCAAAACATACAGTTCATTCCTATAGTGTGGTATGGCAACCACACATAGTAAGGAAAAAGGCGGTACTCCTGAATCCAGTGAAAAACGTATTGTATTCATAACATCATAAGCAAAATACAGTCATGTCGACGTTTCAAGGACTTTCGACCTTTTCATCGGGACTATAACATAATAAAACATGTGTTAAATGGTGTTAAACTGTCTCACTGACAGTCAGTGAGACAGTTCCGGGTTCCCCTTATTCTGTCGGAAGTCGCTTACCCCTAATTCCGGGACCAGTCAGCGTGGACCATTCAGCACCACACACCTCTATAAGGTAAGACACTGTTTAACACACATTTTCTTATGTTACAGTCCTGATGAAAAGGTCGTAAGACATTGAAACGTCGACATGACTTACTGTATGTGGTTGTGATACCACACTATAGAAATGGACTATATATATATATATATATATATATATATATATATATATATATATATATATATATATACACATATTATGGATTTAATGTTCTTTAAATCTAAACTGAAAGCAAGCAAAATGGAAAAATAGACCAATGTGCTGGAGTGGGCTTCCTACATTAATGTCTAAATCACATCTATCATCTAACTTCTGCAAGCATAGAAGAAAGAAAACAGCATGGACTAGCCTCTGATCTTATTGTTGCCACTACCATTAATGAGCAAAACAGCAGATTTTTAAATTATAAAGGAAGATCTGAACACTTTTTTGAAGATAACTTTTTCCACATAGTGATGGTAGAGCAGAATATTTTCTTTTTTGCAGTATTATATTTTTTCTATTTTCCAGTTTTATGTACACTAAAAACATCTTGTAAAGAGTATACTCACTTTGGGGGTGATTAAATTAAAAACAAGGTGAACAGCGAGAAGAAATAATAGTTAGCATTACTGTCTCACAGCACTAAGGTTGTGGGTTAAATTTCCACTACGTCCCAAACTGTGTAGAGTTTGTACATTCTCCCTGTGCCTGCATGAGTTTCCCCCAGGTACTCCGGTTTCCTCCAACACTCTAAAAATATACAGGTAGGTTAATTGGCTCCCAACAAAAATTAACCTAGTGTGTATGTCGTAGGGAATATAGATTGTAAACTCCACTGGGGCAGGGACTGATGTGATTGGCCAAATATTCTCTGTAAAGTGCTGCGGAATATGTGTGCGCTATATAAATAACTGGTAATAAATAAATAATAAGAACTCCTTTAGTCGGCTTAACATCGCTGTCAACTGAATAACTCCTGGACCTCCTTCCCGGAACTATTCAATATTATAATCAATTGAATTGCCCCCTTTGAGTTGTAAAACATATTCTATTTAAACTTTGATGTGATTATCGCAAATGAAAGCAATATGCTTGCTTTGTACAGTAAACTTACAAAATTGATGTTTTTCCAGCACCATTGGGGCCCAGGAGAGCAGTAATCTGATTTTCATAAAATTTGAGGCTTAAATCATTTATTGCCATGATGTTATTTGAATATATTTTTCTGACAGAAAAGAAAGAAACTCCAGCTGTCGCATCGACATTCAGTTTTTTATTCTCAGATCCTATAAAATTGACAATAATAAATAGAACAATTACTAAAAAGTTAAATCCTCCTATCATTTTACATGAACATGAACAGTATATTTGTTACATAAAAAATAAATACATGTGCAAGCATACTTACATGATAGCAGAATCTCTTAAACCAGTGCTTAGGTACTATACATACAAAATTTTATATATTGAGCATTTTCTTTTTATCCTAAGTGACATTGATGAGCAAAATTTTAAAAACGGTTTTGCATTATATTTGTCTTACTCCATATTTGGATACAGAAGTTTGCTCGTTTTAGGTATTTTGGCACTTTTCCCTTATATCAACCACGTTTTACCCCAGCTCTATTTATAGACTTTAAGATCATTGAAATGTAGAATTCTGAATTCCCAAATTCACTGCAGAATGGCAATGGCAAGGCCACAGCTTAAATCTCATTTTTGTATTATAGGAACTTGGCACATTGTTGAAATCAAATTCAAGCAAACTACAAACAGCAAAACTATGTTATTTATGTTCTCATACAGGAAAATCAAATGAAAATGAAGTCATGTAATATGATGTTTGCAGTAATTGAGCAGAGGGTAGGAACATTGTGCCATTTTTAAAATGTCTCTATCTCTAACCTTTAAGTTGAATATTTTTTTTGGAGTGCACCATATTTATATCTGGAAAATGTTTCTTTTTAGTCCTAAACAGATTTTGCCATGAAGTGCATACAAATGGGAAGTTCCCGGTCTTTCTCTTTCCAAAAAGTCCTATTAAAAAAAAAGGAAATATAAATATATCAAATACACAAATGACTAAATACATAACGAGACAGGCATTAATCACAAAGTAACACCTATAGTGACAATAAAAGTATGCAGCTGCTTTGGCATTTTTTATGTACTTTATTTAATTATGGAACTATAATGGTATTTTGGGATTTTTATGACTGGTCAGCACAAAACAAAAGTTTAATGCAAACAAATGTAATAATGGCAATTACAGCTGTGAGTCTATCTGGATAAATTTCTATCAGCATGATTGCTTGAGTCCAAGCAGGTTGGATGGGAACCATTGGTGAACTTCAAGTTTTGAATAATGTCACAAATTCTCAAAAAAATTAAAGTCTGGACAATCTGACAACCTCTAGGAGGGGGGACCGGACCCGTGGGACTAGCATTTACTGCGGGATACATGTATACATTTACAAATGTGTCCACATACATATATCCTCAAATTGTGCCAGCTAGCCCATTTGGCACAACACAGACTTTGCGTCTTACCCGCACAATACAACTATTTTTTAAATATGGGTCTTATCTGTGACTTTATACCAGTTATTTGGCTACAAATTTACTAATCCTAAATACTCAGTGCCTTATAAGCAAAGCAATACACAAAATTCAGGAAAAAGCACACAATCTGGGTAAAAAGGTTGAGTTGGAACATTTAAGTTGCTTCAGGCATCTTGCGCCATTTGACATAAAAAGGATAGATGTATGAGGACACATCTGTAATCATTGCTGTCCTTAAGCTATTTGGGTAAGCAGGACAAGAAATATTGCTGGCATGCAGCTAACTGGAAGGACTACATTAGCTTCCATTATGAACACATATGCGAGAGACTGTGCATGTTTATTTACACTATACAAAAGACATTTACAAGAAGTGATTTGTGCTGCCACATGTGGCAGATTTATTCCAGCCAAATTATTACACGGACACTTGTTCCTGATAGTTATCATTGCTGCTCCCTACTATTGTATATAGTATGTTGGTCTCTCCATTTATCATACTGTAAATCCTCTTTTATGTTTGCATAGAATGAGTTTTTTTGTAATATATGTTTACATTTGGTACTTTAATAAAGAATTTTTTTTCTAACAAACTTGAATTTTCATTGATTCATTTTCAATAACACCATCTTAATCGCCATCAATTGTTACAACATTTCTGTGTTTGAAATTATAAGGTGTAACTCAGCTGACAGCAGTGGATTTTATTATCACTGGTTAATTCTATCTATATAATATTTATTTAGCAGTAAAAAAATATGTCTGATGTAATGTGTGCTTGCCAATGTACTGTAGCTCTAACCATCTTGTGAAAAAGAAGACATTAAAGCAAATCCTAAGTAAGCTTGAACAGACCCCTTATGGTATGGTTGCAAAGACAGCCACTTAAAGCACTGGCAACCAGCAGTTGAGTTCTTTGTGGACATGGAGGAATGGAAAATGGCAGTGATGTTGGAGTGGGCGATCTCAGGGAAAGGCCTTAGACAGTGTGAAAGAGTCACAGGATGCAAGGTGGCAGGGGCAGTATGTCGGCATTGATGTCACTAAAGATGCAGTTGACCACCTTTAACAATGAAAAGCTCCTCTACCAGATGATTGATCCAATTAGTAAACCTGTAACCTACTGGCAGAAGGTGGAAGCCTGGCACAGCAATTTCTTCTGCACTTACATCTGTCTGACACTCGCTGAAGATGACCAGTGGAAAAGCAAACACAATTTGTGGGACATAAGGGGCAATATTGTGGTTTATTTTTCTGTTGTAAGCAGGGACCATGTTTATTGGATCATGCCTTTAAAGGCAGCTTACTAAATGCCAAAAATAAATTCTGCACTGATTCATGCACCCAATATGGTTTGTGATCATATAAATCATTACTGTAGGTGATGTGTCAAACCATCTTTTGTTTTGATAAGATACTCACATATTTTGCATGTAAAATAAAAATCTAAAAGAAAGTTATATAAAAGATTCTTACCGGGCATAATATTGCTTATATAGTAACCAAGCACAAAATAAACAATTGTATCTATAAAAATCATCGAGCAAGTCCAACCAAATGACATTGCCCAACTTTGTATTGGCTGAAATAGGTTATTCCATTGAATACCTAAAGAAAAGAAAATCAAATAATATATACAGTTAAACTGCAATAATACAATATATGTTATACAGTACTATATATATAGATTAAAAATAGAAACATTTGTTTAAGGTTTTTTTTAATAGAACAATTATTTTCAGCCTTAGATTGTTTAGAGGTAATGATTTGAATTGTGAATTAGCTTACAGTATTTTCAATGGTAACGGATATTGGGTGGACTAGTACTCTCCAGAATTACCGTATAATACTGATAGCCAAATTCAGTTAAAGATTGACTCAATCTGCCAAAGTTTTCAAAATAAGTTCAAAGTAATGCTGTATGGCCAGATCTGGAAATTTGTTTTCTAGGGAATTAGGTGATATTAATGGTCCATATTGTAACTTTACTGCTAAATATCGTGTTTCAAAAGGCTGGCAGCAATATTTGTACATGCCACAATAATATACAAACACAAGGTGCAAAAGACATTTATAGCATCTGTGTGCACACAAAGATGCTCTACATTGACCACTTCTCCACCAACTTTAAATACATGTCAAGAATAGCTGATTAGACCATTCTTACATTTGTATCATTATATAAGATGTGTGGATCTGCTGTCTAGAAACATGCCTTGTTATCAGATTGTCTGTGTAATTCTTTTATTAACTCTGCTGTCTAGAGCTGCTTTGATTAATGTGCATGTCGACTAAGTTACAGTACATTGACTTATACTTGGCTTATGGTACTGTAAGAATTTCTGGTATGCCAGCTCCTCCATGTTATCTATGTAAGTCAAGCAGGCTTCTGTGACAACTTGATAATTACTTTGTATAAAAAAAAGTTTCCCTTTAGAGTTTCAGCTGTGTATTAACTGTTGATCTGATTACCTGTAACCTGTAATTCTGTAGGCAGCTTTCCACAGCTGCCATGGTGCTCTGAAATCTACTAAGGTACCCAACCTGATAATTATTGCATCTTCAACTACCATTATACCGGGTCCAAGTTTACAACTAACTCATAAGACATCCTGTATTATATCAACTTTTACAACCCTGCACCCGCGATAGCTGGAATGTTATCAATTGATACCTTATAAGTAGCTTTCATTGTATTTGCACCAAAAATAATTAAAAAATCAAAGTCTCTAAATCTTGTGAAAGCCTTGTTATTCCCAATTATATTCTTACATTTTCCATACTGCTATTTCTAAATTTCCACATCGACCACTGTTTATAACCTTTATATACAGAAACACCAGGAGTTCTCAGCTGTTGCTTCTGAAATTGTTCCTGATGAAGTATGAAATTATCAACTTTGAAAAAAGTGTAAAGTTTAAAAGCTTTCCTAAATGTTATTCATCTCATAAATTACCAGCTACCAGGAGCAAGACTTCTCTAACCTGAAAGTGATGGTTTACAAAAGAGATTGGCGAGCAGTGTCTTCTATATAGTGGATCTTTTCTATGATATTTGTTTCTTTAGAAAAAACTCAGCTGCCTTGGATCTCATTCAGAGTTGTATGTATATGGCAAGTTGTAGATTTTTTTGGCCACAAAATTTTTTTTAGTTTGCATATACATCTCTCACAATTTGCATCTTTTCTCCAAGCAATTTGCACTTGTAACTATCTACAGTAAGGGGGCCAAAACATGGAAAGTACGTTAAGGAATGCTGTAGGCACGGGTTGCTTAAGAGGAGGGACATCTAGTTCAGTCTCCGTGCAATCCCTCCCCCTCTTGATTGTGCAATTGCTGAGTAGACAGGGGCACTTTGTCAGAGTCTACTGCACATGGGCAAGTCCCTGGGAAAATGTTACCTGTGATTTCTCTATAGCATATGCGCAGGTCTCCGGGAACATGGCACACACACCATGTTACCTGTGATTTCTCTACTGCACATGTGCAGGTCTCCAGGAACGTGGCACAAACACCAAGTTACCTGTGATTTCTCTACTGCGCATGTGCAGGTCTCCAGAAACATGGCACACACACCAAGTTACCTGTGATTTCTCTACTGCGCACCTGCAGGTCTCCGGGAACATAGCACACACACACCATGTTACCTGTGATTTCTCTACTGCACATGTGCAGGTCTCCAGGAACATGGCACAAACACCAAGTTACCTGTGATTTCTCTACTGCGCATGTGCAGGTCTCCAGAAACATGGCACACACACCAAGTTACCTGTGATTTCTCTACTGCGCACGTGCAGGTCTCCAGGAACATAGCACACACACACCATGTTACCTGTGATTTCTCTCCTGCACATGTGCAGGTCTCCAGGAACATGGCACACACACCAAGTTACCTGTGATTTCTCTACTGCGCACGTGCAGGTCTCCGGGAACATAGCACACACACACCATGTTACCTGTGATTTCTCTCCTGCACATGTGCAGGTCTCCAGGAACATGGCACACACACCAAGTTACCTGTGATTTCTCTACTGCATGTGTGCAAGTCTCCAGGAACATAGCACACACCATGTTACCTGTGATTTTTCTACTGCACATGTGTAGGTCTCTAGGAACATGGCACAAACACCAAGTTACCTGTGATTTTTCTACTGCACATATGCAGGTCTCCAGGAACATAGCACACACACCATGTTACCTGTGATTTCTCTACTGCACATGTGCAGGTCTCCAGGAACATGGCACACACACCAAGTTACCTGTGATTTCTCTACTGCACATGTGTAGGTCTCTGGGACCATGGCACACACACCATGTTACATGTGATTTCTCTACTGCACATGTGCAGGTCTCCGGGAACATAACACACACACAACATGTTACCTGTGATTTCTCTACTGTACATGCGCAGGTCTCTGGGAATATGGCACACACACGATGTTATCTGTGATTTTTCTACTGCACATGTGCATGTCTCCGGGGACATTGCACACATACCATGTTACTTGTGATTTCTCTACTGTACATGCGCAGGTCTCTGGGAACATGGCACACACACCATGTTACCTGTGATTTCTCTACTGCACATGTGCAGGTCTCCGGGAACATAACACACACACACACACCATGTTACCTGTGATTTCTCTACTGCACATGTGCAGGTCTCTGGGAATATAGCACACACACCATGTTACCTGTGATTTCTCTACTGCACATGTGCAGGTCTCTGGGAATATAGCACACACACCATGTTACCTGTGATTTTTCTACTGCACATGTGCAGAAGGAAAATGGTTGTGATGGATCAATACTAGAAAGTTAAGTTTAATGTAAAGGTGAAGGGTCTGTGATTTGGGCCCCCCTGGAACCAGTGGCTTGTGTGCACTGCACACCTGTTGCACACATTATAGATACATCAATGGTCGTAGGTGTGTTGATGAGAATTGTGGCCAAATGGCAGATGAAAGTGCAAATTAACCTGTTTGTTGGGGCAATAATTGTGATTACTAAAACCCAGGCACAAATTGTGAGCTGAGGAGGATGACTGCCACAGTATTCTTCTGATTTGTCCAATGATTCTGAGATACCTGTGATTTAAAAGCAAGATTACTGCATACTAAACACTCATATATATATATATATATATATATATATATGATAAGGGGAAAAAGTCCTTACGGTTGAATCAGGGGCGTTTTAAGAGAGGAGGGGGCCTGTGTGCACTCCTCGTCACGGGCCCCCTCTTCTCTCCCTGGTGGCTGGCAGCCAACTGACGCGGCTGGCCAGCCACCGGAGCATTAGTAGACTCTGGGCACCAGAGTGTGCCCGGAGTCTACTACGAATGTGCAGAATGCCGGAAAATGGCCACAGCGGCCATTTTCCAGCGTTCTGTGCATGTTCAGTAGACTCCGGGCACACTCTAGTGCCCGGAGTCTGCTGCGTGTTTTGAGCAGCAGTGACACCCGACGCGGGACCTCGGACAGGTAAGTTTAAAAAAAAAAATATGGGTGCAGTGTGTGCAGTGCAGGCCCCCCTGGAACTGGGGGCCCATGTGCCCCGCACACACTGCACCCATTATAGATACGCCACTGGGCTGAATCAAAAAAATAATTCCAGAGGGGGGCATAATGTTTAAGGGGCTACACCTCAAAAGCTATTTGTGGTACCGGGCTGAAATTTAACAAGGGCAGGTAGAACTGTCGTTCGGTGCTGCCTTCTAAATTTCAGAGAAAAATATAAAAAATTGAGGATTTGGGAACAATCTAAATTTCCAACTGTCAGTTTTTTTCTGACATTCTCAATGGGGGATATTTTTGAAGGCATAACTCAGGGAAGGGGGTGAATTTAGACTTGGGGTTTGTTTTATTAAGTAGCTATTGTTCCAGGGTAGGGCCTTTTGGGGTTCAGGTAATTGAGAAAGTTAGAGTTTTTAAACTATTACCTCACAATTATGCCATTATAGAGATAGGAAGATAGGAAGATTAAATTCCTTGCGCAGCCTCAGTAGGATAATCCAGCAGGTGTACTAACTGTGGCTTCACCTGGGTCCACCAAGATGGCTGCCTTTAGCAGGCATTAGTGGTGCAGAGACCCGGCAATGGCAGCAGGTTGTAGCAGTGGTGGGGACCAGGCGGGGACTCGCTGGCAGCAGCGGTGCGGACATCAGCAGCAGCGGCATGGGTGTCAGTGGCAGATGCAGCACGGGTGTGAGTGCCAGCGGTGTGGGTGTCAGCGGGAACTGGCGGCATTGTGTTGGTGGCAGCCTTGGATCAGAGAGGATCCGATTCTTGCCTACAATTCTGCAGAGTTTGGCAGCGGAGCCCATTTCAACAATGGCACCTCACTGCCATTTTTGAAATTCAAAGATGGCCACTGGGAGCATTCACGGCTCATGATGTCATCGCCCCACCCCCTCGGCTGGCTTATATAAGCCAGCACGGGGAGGCGGCATGGCAATCAGATGGCCGAAAGGAAGCAAAGAAGAGCTTCTGAAGAAGCAAGATGCCAGAAGTCCTAGTGAGCGGTGGCCATGAAAAAGAGCTGACACAGGCTGTGACCCACTAGGCGAAGACACCGAAGCCATGGTGGGTTGACACCCAACAGGTGAAGACGCCGAAGCCCTGGCGGGTTGGCAGCCGCCAGGTAAAGACATCGAAGCCCTGGCAGGTTGGCGCCTGCCAGACAAAGATGTCGCAAGTCCTAGTGGGAAGCGGCCATGAAAAAAAGAGCTAACACAGGCTGCTGCCCATTAGGTAAAGACACCGAAGCTCTGGTGGGTTGGTGCCCACCAGGTGAAGACACCGAAGCCCTGGCAAGTTGGTGCCTACCAGGCAAAGATAATGAAGCCCTGGAAGGTTTGCGCCCACCAGGAGAAGACGACGAAGCCCTGGCGGGGTGGCACCCACCAGGCAAAGATAACAAAGTCCTGGGGTGGCGGCAGCCACGAAAACGAGCTTAAAGGCTGCTGCCCCCCAGGTGAAGGTGCAGACAAAATAAATGTTATTTTAAAAAATCGGTGTAGTCTGTTCATTTTAATATTTCTTTTACATGTGTACTACAGGTACCAGCGGGCCTTAAATGCCCAGCTTGTTGGTACTTGTGGTTTTCCAGATACCATCATGTGGAGGAGGCTTGCTGGGACATATAGTTTACCTGCAAAAGACAATATTCCTTAAAATGCTCCACATTATACAATCAACCTGGCACCCACTGCCCAGGGGTGCCGGGGATACCTCTTGGCTATTAGTTTGGGCCAGGGATGCCATGGAGAGAGAGATCCTTTTATTGGGGGGTCCTCAGCTCCACAGGGATCCTCAGTCTGGGCTGACCAGGTTTAATGCTTTAGCTGGGGGCCCCGGTGAAAGGGCTCCCAAGGTTGTGGCATTAGCCCCCACTAGAAAAAATCAGTTGCTGGTTCTGGAAAATTCAGGGGATTAACACATATTTTTTCCCCTATATTTCCAGAACCAGGACTGGCTCAGAGCCCAGTGCTGGTTTCACAAAATACGGGGGACCCCTACGTCATTTGTCACCTGTATTTTGGCAACCAGGACTGGTTCTGATTAGCCCAATGCTGGTTGTGTTAAATACAGGGGATTTCTATGTCATTTTTCCCCTGTATTTTCACAACTAGGACCAGCAGTGATGAGCCCAGGGCTGGTTGTGCTTTAGGGGGAGGGGGCCACTTTATACTATCAACCCGGCACCCACTGCCCCAGGGGTGCTGGTGATAGCCCCAGGTTATCAGCCTTGGCCTGGGGTGCCCTGGTAAGGGTGACCCCTTTATTGGGGGGTCCCCAGCTCCCCAGGGATCCCAGGCCTGGGCTGACTAGTGAAAATGGAGAGGTGATCAAGCCACTAACCAGGCAAAATGGCCATCCTTCCGCAGCATAGGAGGTCAGGTCAGTGCATGGGCCAGACCCCTGATATGTATGTACACTTGCTATCTGGCTGCCGTGTCAGTTCAGCTTATTACACTCCGCATGAATGGAGATACAGCACTCTGATCTCTTATAGTATAATTTGGAGACCTGTCTGCCCTATGGCTCATGCTTTCTTGCAGGCATCTGATTACACAGGCTCATTTATGATCTGACAATTGTGGCAGCACAGTGGATGTACTGCTGTAAACTCCCCAGGTTTTAGTTGGGGTAGATTTGATGTTATTTCACATGGCTATTTTTTCATTGCACACATGAGGATGTGATTTATGTCCAGCTTTCTTTCCCCCATCATTCAGGGGAATAGATTTGAATAACCTATTTGGCTCTTTTTTACTATCACTGTGTGATGATTTTGAGACACACTTGTATCCATTGTAAATATAGCAAAACACACTGTGTACAACTATATTACTTGGCAACAATGTATGCTATCTATTAAACATTCCAGGGGAATACAGTTTAGTACAATCCCTATATGAGGACTTGATTGGCGCCCGGTCTTTGCCCTGGTGACTTAGGGGAACAGACACTAGCAATACATTTCGCTTTGTTTTTTTTCTTTTTTATTACCACTCTGTGTGTTATGACCATGTGATGACTTATTCAATGTACATCCGTATTTCATGTTGATAATACAAATTATGCTATATATTGTTTGGTGAAAATGTATGGTGTATGATAAGTGCTCTAGGGGAATATAAATTAGCACCATCCCTACCGAAACATATGGGATTTGCATACCCATGTACAATCATATTAATACTATATAAATGCCATTTACATGTGATATGATTATGCCCTGACACTATTAGACTGATATTACTCCCCTGCAGGTGACCTGGGTTGCTCCTCCAAACCCTGATAGTTAATACATTTTAAAAAAGCAATGAAATTCCATAGACAAAAAAGCCTTAAGGTTTCACATGTCCCATTAAGGCTTCTTAGACATGATCTGAAATTTCACAAAACCTATTGAATTTCTGCCACTCAAACTTCAAAAAGCAATAAAGTTTGGCAGGGAGACAGGCATGGCTTGTGGAAACAAAGCGACATGAATGGGGGGTACATAGTTGCATGAATGCAGGAAGACAGAGCAGTGCAGATTAGTAAAAACAGATTGGTGTGGTGAGGAATACAGACTAGCACAATTTGAGAACACACTACAGTAGGGTTTGGGGAAGACAGATTGGTGCGGATGGGTGGGAAGACCGAGTGGTGCGGGTGGGATGGGAAAGAGAGTGGCACGGATGTGGGGACAGAGTGTTGCAGATGGAAGTAGAAAGAGTGGCAGAGATGAGGGGAAGATAGAGTGACATAGCTGGGGGAAATGCAGTTGTACAGATAGAAGGAAATACAGTGGCATGGATGCAGGAAGACAGGGCTGTGCACATGGGAAAAGACATATTGGTGTGGATAAGGACATGAAGTTGGTAGAACACACAGCTGTAGGAATTGGGGAAGTTATAGCAGCATTTAGGCAAAATAGTGAATATACATACACTGATTATGATAGTTTTAGAAATTAGGAAGCTGAATTTGTATAATGGATGAAATGGATGTATTGAGTAAGAAGGATTTTGGAACCCAATGGGATTATTGTGGGCAGAGTAAGAAGAATGTTGGAACCCAATGGGAAAAGTGTGGGCAGTGAATGAGATGTGTGCGCCACATAACTGCTCAGACCTCAGTTGCATAGACTGCATGCATGTATGCCAATGAGCACACAATTCTGTGAATTATCAGCTCCATCATTTTGTGAGTGACAGCAATCTCACTCTGTGAGAGTGCTGAATCTGCAGTTAACCACATGGTTTCATGGCATGCCAAATCTTTTTTACTCAAGGAACACATCCATTAAGGTGTCAGCCTTAATGATCGTAATTGAATTGCTTTTTGAAGTTTGAGTGGCAGAAATTCAATATGTTTTGTGAAATTTCAGATCATGTCTAAGACGCCGTAATGGGACATGCAAAACCGTAAGTTTTTTTGTCTATAGAATATACTATATATATATTTCTTTCTAACTCTGTTTGGAAAGGTGAAGGCTGCACATATGTTTAATAATGTGTACTTTAAAAAAGTTTACATTTTATATTTGTGTCTTGTTCATTTTTGATTTTCAAAGACTCCAAGTGACTTGGATTAATCTTATCTGCACTTTCTTATCTTTCACTGTAATATTTATTACAGTAATTGTGTACTGTGAGTGTAAGCATCTTTGTACTTACAGTGAAGCCATAACTCCCTTCATAATAACAGCACATTTACTCCTGTTACTTGCATGTGGAGGAAGCCACATTTGCCAGCTACTGTATGTAAAATTGTTTGCATTTTGCTTCTGCAGTCAATTCTGAATAGGTCCCAAAATTTGACTTTTTCCACTGGCCAATTTTGTGATTACATTTTTATCCAACTCTAAATAAGGTAAATTATTCCTAACCTTCTGAAATACATCAGTAAGCTAAACCCACTATTTCGATTAGAGAAGTTCAAAATTACATACATTTATATTGGAATACATACAAATTACCGGCGGTCCCCTGGCCGGGGTTTGGAATCCCGACACCAGGAGGCTGGCAGAGGAGGAAATCCTGATCATCCTAGGTAAATTTCTAGTAACCTAATTCTAACCCCCTAACCCTCCTTTAGGGTGCCTAACTCTAACCTTCCCCCACAGTGCCTAACCCTAAACCCCCTCTATGTGCCTAAGCCTAACCCCCCCTTCCCCGCAACCTAAACTTCTCCCCCGGGGAGGTGCCTAACCCTAAGTCTCCCCCAGGAGTGCCTAACCCTAACCCTCTCTCCCGCTAGCCTAACCCTAACCTCCCAGGGGGGTGCCTAACCCTAAGTCCCCCCCTGGAGCCCTAAACCTAACTCTCCCCCCCGTGGCTGTCTGCAGCGGTGCATCGGTAAAATGACAAGTGTCTACAACTAGATGCCGGTCATTTCACCCTCGTCGGGATATGACAGTCGGGAGGCCGGCTGTCGGTATAATGTCTGCCGGCTTCCCAATTGCATCCCTTTATATTATGTACAAAGACAGAGTAATAATCATGTTTTTTAAGTTATTATTATTGTCCATTTTATTATGATTGTGAATTACAATAGATATTTTAATTAACATTAAACAATTAAGATACCTATCTTACTCTGTTACATATTTCTATTTACAATTTTGTATAGTAATAACTAACCAGCTTTTAGAGGTATTCAAATTCTGTTTAATATTTATTTTTAATAAAATGCAGCAATAATATTATATATGTACAAAGCTTCAAATGACTGACCTACCAACCCTGCAATAATTAACATGATTACAAATAAATCACTTGTATTTTAATCAAAATATAATCTTGACTTGAACTTATGTCAGTGTTCTATGTGCATAATTGTGAAAACAGTAATTAACTTTTCTTCCAATAATTCAATGACAATTCTGGCTTCTAGTTTTAAGTCAAGAATAATGTTTTTGTGGACTAAAAAAATAAAAATAAAATCATCATCATCTCTAAATAATGATCTTTATACCTTTTTCCTCACTTTCAAATGTTGTAATCAGCAAAAGTCCTTGGCCAAAAGCAGTTGTTGATAAGAGACACTGTAAAAAGTCCAAAATTGCATTTATCAATACACTCTACAGTATATCATGTTGCTCAATTGAATTCATGGCTTCTTAAGTTCTCATCCCATCACATTTTACTCTGGGGAAGTCTCTGTGGTTATTAGAAGAGGCATTGTGGCTGAAAACATCATTCAGGGATTTTTTGCTATGGGTAATACCTACTTTAATTTCAAAGACACAAATGGAATACCATCTTAGATTACATACGCCAGATGGGAATAGTCCTGTTGCCTATATATTACTGTGGTTAATAACAAGAGGGCAGTGCTTGTGGAAGAGAAGAACTTTACACTAATGATGGGAGGAATTGAGCCTAGTGAGAACATTACTTGCAAATTACTGGGAAGGCACATCAGTGATCCTAGATTTATGGAGTAGTACAAAGATTACTGAAATTAGAAAAAGGGGTTGATAGGACACATTTTTTGTTTTTGGGCACATTTTTTTTTTTTATTCTGCAAAATTGGATATTGCACTTGGTTGAAACTGGTGGAAATCCGAACTTTTCCTATATTTTGAAGTGGATGCAAATTGCAGTTTAGTAGCATCACAAAAGCACATATTTTGGCTTTGGACTGTGTAAAAGACAAGCTGACCTGTGTCACAAAGTCATGCATAATAAAGATAGACCCGCTATCCTCACTCATGATTTATTTATTCCATAAATGAGACTAAACTGAGCAGTATTTTAGGAGAAAAATAAAAAACTGTATATCATAAAAATGGTTATAAAGTGGGCAGAGGTTTATTGTGACATATACACCTTTGCATAGTGCACTTTATGAGAGATTCTTACACCAATCAAAATTAGATACACTTCTAGTTTGCAGAGGCATCTCCTGAGAGTGAGGGGTGCACCTTGAATGGAGAGTATATGTAGAGTTTGAGATGTCAACCCACAGAATTTTGTGATGTGCCTACTGTGTGCTTTGTAATTTAGAGACGAGCGGTTTGGTTCTACTCGATTCTTTTCACCAAATTAGCGCAAGTTTGGATTTATCTTATTGGCTATCCAAAACATGTGAGAGATGAATAAGATGCGCTTTTCAGGTCTGAATGTAACCGACTAGAACCAAAGAACTCATCTCTATTTTAAATGAGATTTTGGGGATCAAGAGAGAAGTGCTGGGAGTGCATCAGGATATTCCTGTGGGTGAGATCCCCCACCCCATCAGTAGTGCTAATAACTTTAGTGTAATTTACTACAGCACCCATCATATACTAATGCTTGGTTTTTCTATTGCACAGCTTTTAAAGTTGATAGCCGGAGTTATTCAGGAGTTAAACAGGAGGATAACAGAAGGCGAAATCAACAAATCAACTATTTCTGCTATTAAGGACTGTTTTTATCTACCACCACATTTCCACTATGCCTATGGATTGTGCCTGCACCTGGATCCCCAATGCAGCCCACATCCCTCCTGATCTCCCCATGCAATCTGCTTATCCACTCCAACTATGCCTTACCGAACGATGCAGCAAGATGACCATTCAAATGGTCCTTGGTTGTGGCCCGTAAATCATGAGGCTTGGTGCAATTTTGCTCAACTCATTGTCTTTTCCTCTTAAGTTTACACTAACCTTTCCATAGATGTCATATTACTGTGACCCTTGTATCCAGCCCATCTGTGTCACCCATGTTTTTCTGCCCCTTCCCATTTAGAATGTAAGCTCTCACGAGCAGGGCCCTATTCCCTCATGTGCTTTTCCTTCACTTAATTATACTTTAATTTACAACAGCATCCAAACCTTCGTTGCTGACACCATGCTGCTTAGTTAAGTGTTATGCAGCAATGTACAAAGCATATATTTGTCCTGTATTGTTTGTAGTGTTAATAACTGCTTTCTTGTGTGCTCATTTGTTTATGTACTGTGTAAGGCGCTGTGTAACCCTTGTGGCGCCATATAAATAAAGGATAATAATAATAATAATAATAATAATAATAATAATAATAATAATAATAATAAAATTAGATTTAGGTCATGTATCATTTCGTGGATTGGGCTAATTATGATAATGTTGCAGAGCAGCACAGGATGCTAAAGTTAAAATGCACCACAAAATGTTTGCATTACTCTACATTTGGCTGCACATTCTCAGAAATGTTATGGATATTAGATGTAACCTCAAAGTTCTGTGAACCAAATAAAATATATGATCACTGAATTCTGCTGTAGCTTTCAATATCCTTGTAATTTATATTATGTGGGTACATCATCTATATTTATGGTGATGTACTGTATAATGCCACTTGTGTCAAATTAACTAAAGTGTTCCATAATGCATACTGTACCTCCCAATAGTCCTGATTTCAGGGGACTGGCTCACTGTCCTAATTAGTGGGAGGTTGTCTTTATGAGAAAAAAGCTGGCCTGGATATTGGCTGCGCTCACTGTTTGTGTGGTCATGTCCACTATGATGTAATCATGCTCCCTGTGTGCAATAGCCATGCACCCATCCCAATTTACTCTCAGCATTTGCTGGGATATATAACAATAGAATGTTCAACTGTCAGTAACTGTCAGTGAAGGCAATATCTATAATGGGTGAAGGGTGTGTGGAGCATATGGGCCACTTTGTCCATGGTGGCCAAAACCGCACACTTTGCATTCATTCAAAGTGTGGCGGCTACATTCACCTCAGAAAAACCCTTCAGGAAGATGGCACCTGTGCAGTTTTTAAGGAGATATGCACAATAGAGAAATCACTGGTGCCATTTTCATGGAGGTATGTGCATGCACAGCAGACCATGCGCATGTGCCAGCATGAGTGAGGAAGGGGCCTGCCCAGACTCTGTACACAGGTACCCTCCCCTCATAAGATCCCACTGTGCAATAGTGGTAATTTGGAAAGAAAGATAAACCAGAGTACAGTGATTCCAAACAGTGGAAAGTATGTAGCTCCTATTTACAGTACACTAACAGTACCAACAGAAGACATTTGAAAATGACAAAGCATCCTTCTGTGCAATTTACATGCTACAACACAAACTCAAATTTTAAGTCTATTAAGTGATGCAGCAGACAGCTACACAAAGCTGTTAGCAGCAGGATCATAAACTTTTGCAGATATTTACAGTTCACTAGTTTACATATAATCTGATAACTTTTAGACTGGCGTCTCTTGTAGATTGTGGATGCCACTTCCTTCTTGTCTGTTATATGCAAGGTTCTGAAGCCTGAACAACAGCACACAGCGTTAACAGAAAAACAAAGTTTATCTGTCAGATGAAAAGCTCTTCACATCACTTCAGCTGTTAGAGAACTGCATGGAGCATTGTGACAGCATTCTCATGTAACAATGTAACTGTAATTCCCATTCACTGTCATGTGTTACTATTTGGGACTCAGAAAGAAAATACCTTGTAACATCTGCCTTTTACTTTCAAGATATACATTTTGCATTTGAGAATGTTATAATAAATACTTTTCAAATAGACTTTCTTGTACTTTAGAATAGTTTACCTGTAAGGAAATAAATCTCAAAATTATTGTAGGAAAATACCCAGATATACTCACCATAAAACATTGTGTAGCAAAGCTGAGCTGCTTCTGCAGAACAAGTAGTATTATATATGGCAAAAAGTTAATCATGTACAGTAAACTGCCGCAAAGTGCTGCCGTATTGGCATTAATAAAAAATGCACTGACCACGTAGCTAAACATAATAATAGAAATTCCAAATTCCAGAAGAAACAGGAAAACAATAATTCCATTACTGTAAACAAGAATGCCACTCAGTTTAAGGATTAGTACAATGAAAAAGCTGCTGATCATAATAACAACAATATTTTCAATAAACCAAGCCAGAAAATTTGCTGATGCATAAACTCCCATCGTCTTCATGTACTGCAAAAAAATAAAAGAATATATAAGTTTAAGCTTTTTTGTTTTCCACAGACAAACTTGATATTTAAGATATTTTTATAATGCACTATGGGCCTGTTTCAGAGTTGTATGCGATTAGCATAGCACCTGCGTCTTTTACACCCTTTAGATGCTTCTGTGAACCACTGCTGTTTATACATTTGAATCTACCTTCAAATGTTATTCTGTAATAATTACATACTTTTTCAAATGATCAAATACTTGCATGGGTTTTATTTATATAAACAGATGGAGTGCATTGCAAATACTATAGTAACAAAATGGAACCTTATCTTATTTCGCAGAGGTTGTTCAATTCTATTTTTGAAATCAAAACTATTTTATTGCATGGTCACACAAGGTCAATTTGATGGTAGATAAACTAATATGCTTCTCCCTTCTTAGATTGGTAGGATAATCCTTTCAGTTACAAATAAAGGAAAATGTCAAGTAGCAAAAAATATTAATATTAATATTCATACATACTGATTCATCAATTGATAAAGATCTTTATGAAGACATAAGAACACATAAAAGAATAAACTCAATGGCAGAGTAATCATTACAACAGTTCACAGCACATTGATTATAAGCTGAAATACAGATCAAATGCTCCTGATCAATATATGTCAACATAGAGAGGGGGAAGTGTTATGATTCCTGGAGGGAATCGATGGTATAAATGTAGAGCCAACTGATGACAGCCTTGAGGGCTGGAATGTATTGTACTAGTTGTGCCGAGGGCTGTAGGAGCAGCCTTGGGGGCTGGTTTTGGCCTTCATAGTCGTGGCCCAGGGACTGGTGATGAGAAGCAGCCATGGAGCTGTTGGAGCAGCCTTGGGGCTGATTGTGGCCTTTATAGTCATGGCTAAGGGACTAATGGTGTGAAGCAGCCTTTGGGCTGTTGCAGTGTCCTTGAGGGCTGATTGTGACCTGGGGCCCCAAGACCGTTTCAGCCTTTGGGCTGATGGCACTCAGGTGAAGTATGCAACAAAATGTGGGGCTGCTACCAGTGCTGCCGGGATGACACTGGCGATGGTGTGCTTAATAGCACATCTGGAATGCAGAGTTGCTACCAGTGCTGTCAGGATGACACTGGCGACTGTGTGCTAAATTGCACACCTGGAATGCAGAGTGGCTACCAGTGTCGCCGGGATGACACTGGCGATGGTGTGCTAGATTGCGCACCTGGAACGCAGAGTTGCTACCAGTGCAGCCGGGATGACACTGGCGACAGTGTGCTAAGTTGCGCACCTGGGACGCAGAGCTGCTACCAGTGCAGCCGGGATGATACTGACCACCGGATGGTGACAGACGCTTCTGGGATAGGAAGTGCTCTGTGCTGCCCAGATGGTAGAAGCAGCACATGTGGATGGGATGCATGTGGAGCCACCTGGATGGAGTTAACAGCACACACGCACCACAGCTAGACTGACTCAGGAACATGACTGACAAGCAGGAGACAGTAACGGGAAGTATGAAAATCTTCTATCACCGGCATGGAGTGATGGACTGGCTGGAATTTAACAGGAACAAGGCCCAAATAGAGCAAGTCTCCCTTAATGATAGACCAGTGTGCAGCTGTGGCAGATAGGGTATTAATTAGCATACACCTGACACTGCACACAGACAGGTAGTAATTAATGCAGTGCTTTAGGCTGGAAGCTGCGGATCCTGACAGGAAGTTAAACACATCAATAGAGAGGTAGGAGAGAGAAAATCAAAGGGTAAAGGGAGGGTTCTCCCCTGAAGTCACGATTTACTTATGGTAAATAAAGACCAAAAGATTAGGGCAAGAGAGCATGGGAAAGACAGACAGCAAAAACACTTCCATTGGGTCAAGAAGAGGAGATCATACTATTAAACACAGAGTGAAAAAGGTATGAGGCCTTAATGTCCAGCCAACAGAACAATATTGTACTGTGGGCCTGATTCAGACCCGCTCGCGAGCGCTGAGCGCTCGCAAGCGGGTAGATGTTGCCCAAGGCGGCTCCGTCATGTGCATGCGCGAGACCCGAATAATGATGGCCAAGCCGTCGTTATGGGTCTTGCACCAAAGGGGGTGTGCTGTTGATGGTGATTGACAGCACGCCCCCTTTGGTGGGCGTGCCAGGGGCGTGGCTGCCCAGACGGTGGTGTTCCCATGGTAACGCCTACTGTCTGGGGCCGGCCCCACTGACATCACTAGTGATGTCAGTGGGAGTGCTTTTGGCTCTGATAGGGGGCTTGCGGCAGTGAGACCCTACCGCAGGGTCTCGTCGCAAGCCCGATGGTCGCGATGGTCTTGACCATCGCGACCATCATTTTGGCCACTCGCTATAGCTGTGGGTGGTTACCCACAGCTATGCAAGCGGCCAGGAGGCCGCTCCAAAAAGGAGGAGGGATGGCCCTGATTCAGAGCGAGCGCTCTGTCAGAGTGTCCGGCTCTGAATCAGGGCCTGTATTCCTTATACTGATCAGCCAAGGATATGATGACATCATCCATACTCCTGTAAAAATCTAATCTCTGAAATAGAGGAAGGGTGAGGGAATGACCAAAGTACTGGTATGATAGCTTTTGCCTTACTAGGATGGTGTCTTTATAGAGACTTCTTCAGTTGTGCTTCGGACTTATGTAGATGGTTTAACAGCCAGAAACTGGGAGTATTACAGTTTGTACAGTAGATGTTCCTATGAAATCAGTTTGGAAGTAGTAATTACTCAATACTAATTAGGAATATTCCCACCAAACAGGCAACAGTGTCCACATTGTCTCATTGCACCTCCATGGTGGGGATACCTGGGTATATTTTTGCCAGAAGGCAATGCAACAGATACCACTGGGACAAGACCTTATAGTGAGTTTTGACTATTGATGAACTTACCAAATATGCCAGAGTAGTGGTAAAGATCTTTGACAAGTCATCCTCTCTAATCAACTCCTACAAATACCTCTAGTAATCTCTCATGGACTTTGAGAAGAAAACTGGAGCTGCACTAGGAGTGCCAAATGTCTATGTTAGACACACTTATATTTGATGGTCTTAAGTCTATCAGCTGGCCTACATGGGCAATACCCCATTGATGCCATAACTCAAACATTACTGAGGATGAGCCAGGATGGACAGCTGGGTTCCCAAACAAAGCCATGAGAGGAGACAATTTAGATGAGCTCTGGGGATTGCCTTACCCCATGATAGTACTAATATGAAGGTGTTGAACAGAGAGTACAACAGCAAGTTAAGGAAAATAAGGTGCCCAGACCATGAAAGAGTCCTACTGAATGTTCACAAACTAATCAAGATCCCCAGTTCTAGACCACTTCAAAATCCTAGCAAGCATGATATGTGGTAGTAAGAAGGTAATATGGAAACTGGAGGTCACCATAGTCTGATAAGGACATCATCCTAGAAAAGTGGATTACAGGCACCCCACACAAAGTCCCTCACCACTCTACACTCTATGTAGTTCGGCAAACCATTTACTGGGAATCAAGAAGTGAAGGGTCTGCGGAAAGCAAAGTACTCCTGCAAGTACATTCATTTTTTTATGTATTGCTATTGTACAGTACATCAAAAAAGAAACAAAGTACAAACAATCATCAACAGACGATAACGAGGTTGTACATATTTTCCAATTTTTTCCTTTCTACATTGATAAAGTAAACAAACAGAAACAAGTTTCTATGGAAACATTTAGTCTAAGAGAAAAAAAATAAGCAGATTAGTTCAAAATTGTAATGTCCCATTATGTCATATCATACTAGCATTGCCAATCAATCTATAAAGTCACAGATTTGAGATAGTTAATCTTAAAATTGAAAGCATTAGAATTCAGAAATAGTTAAGGAGAAGGTAAGGTAACTACTGCTAGGAGGTCACCTGCTAATAGAGTCAGCTTGTGTTCACTGTTACTAACTTTATGCCATCTTTATTATGATATTTTTAAATGGCTGCCATCAGGGCATCTATGTAGAGCATAACAATTAAAAAATGAGCGATTGAAACAGAATGCTAATATTTCACTGTAAAATACAATTTATTTACTGTTTAAATTAAACATCTAAAATTGACAATATACAGTAACAACGTTACAAAGCAAAACATACAGTAAAAGAAACAATAAATCACAATCTTCGTCTCAAAGAAAGTATCAATAGCAGTGTCTCTGCCAATATCCAGAATATTCAAAGGTTACGTTCAGAAATCTTTATAATGAGAGCTCTCTTTGTAAAAACATGTTAATGATCCTGCGGAAGATCAAAATCAATGTAAAAAAGGGCATTGTTGTTTTCAAGTAACCTGAACATATGGCAGTCTGATTTCTCAGCAATGAATTGTCAATGGCATAAATATAATGGATTTTCTACATTCAAGAATAAAAATAAATCACCAGTGTAGCTAGATTTTCCCACTGTCTCAATTTTATAGTAAGCCCAGTTAGTGAAAGCTCCGTTAGCCCAGTATTGACTGCAGCCCTGATACTTTATCATGCAGTATGCAGGGATGATTAGATTGCAGCTGTAGCAGTCAAGGCACATGCTGTGGGCTAACTTTCTCTATATGTGGAGCATAAAGCAGTTGATAGCCATAAATGTTAATCCGAGCTCAGGTTCCCGCACAAGCGGATCACCTGCAGGTGGCTATAAACCTTTCCAGAGACAATAAGACCAGGTGCCTGGTTCCAATGTAGTGGGATATACTGTGCAAGTCCCGGGGGCCATGAAGCTGTGTTCTCAGAGACCGCTGGACTTAATTCACTGGTATACAGGTAACAAGAAGGTGGAGTCCTTAACACGTTTCATTACTCCCGTGTGACTTTCTCAAAAGATATGACTCCATATCACAGGGTGTGCCTATATAAGCTGCCGGCAGCATCGATAATTTGGATCTTCAGATACCTCTCAATCGGAGATATACCATTGAATATCAAGAAAAAAATACTTTCAGATATATATATATATATATATATATATACAGTATATATATATATATATATATATATATGCTAAAGGCCTGATCCAAAGGGGAAAGACCATCGGTCTTGCAAATAATAAATAATATACCATATATACTGTTATATAAAATATATAATAGTAAAGGAGATATATATGTATATATATATATATATATATATATATATATATATATATGATATGCAGTCGGGAAGCCGGCGGACGTAATCCCGACGGCCGGCTTCCGGACTGCTTTATCCCAGCGACACACACAGGTGGTAAAATAAGTATTGAACACACCAACATTTTTCTCAGTAAATATAATTGCAATATATTGGGGCTATTGTAAGGAAATGTCAGCAAAGACCTATGCAATCCACACATGCAAAGAAATCAAACCATAGATGTCCATAAATTGTGTAATAATGTGAAATAACACAGGGAACAAGTATTGAACACATGAAGAAAGGGAGGTGCAAACTTGAATGGAAAGCCAAGACACCAGATGAAATCTAACAGTAATTAGAAAGCAATCCTGCCCCTTGTCAGTGCAAATAATATAAACTGGTTCAGTCCCAACTGATGGCCTATAAAAAGGCGTCTCATTACCAAAGTGTCACACAAGAAACATCTCATGATGGGTCAAAGCAAAGAGCTCTCTCAAGACCTTCGCAACCTTATTGTTGCAAAACATACTGATGGCATTGGTTATCGAAGGATTTTCCAGTGAGCACTGTTGGGGCCATAATCAGGAAATGGAAAGAAAATAATTTTATCCATAAACCAGCCATGACCAGGTGCTCCTCGCAAGATTTCTGACAGAGGAGTGAAAAGGATTATCCGAAGAGTTGTCCAAGAGCCAAGAACCACTTGTGAAGAGATTCAAAAATGACCTGGAATTAGCAGGCGCAATTGGTTCAAAGAAAACAAGAAATAATGCACTTAACCGCCATGGCCTGTATGCTTGCTCAGCATGCAAGACTGCTGAAGAAAAAGCATGTTGAAGCTTGTTTAAAGCTTGCTGCACAACATTTGGACAAGCCTGTATAATACTGGGGGAATATAGTCTGGTCAGATGAGACCAAAATTTAACTCTTTGGATGCCATAATAAACACAATGTTTGGAGGAGAAATGGCACTGCACATCACCCCAAAAAAACATACCAACAGTGAAGTTTGGAGGTGGGAACATCATGGGGTGGGGCTGTTTTTCTGCATATGGTACTGACATACTTCGATATGATTGTAGGAAGGATGAATGGAAAAATGTACCAAGACATTCTTGATAAAAATCTGCTGCCATCTACCAGGATGCTGAAGATGAAACGAGGGTGGACATTTCAGCAAGACAATGATCTCAAATACACAGCCAAGGACACTCTCAATTAGTTTCAGAGAAAGAAAATAAAGCTTCTAGAATGGCCCAGCCAATCATCTGACTTGATTCCAATTGAAATCTATGAAAAGAACTAAAGATTAGAGTATATAGAAGAGGCCCAGATTTGAAGACTGTGTGGAATAATAGGCCAAAATCACACCTGAGCAATGCATGTGACTAGTTTCTCCATACAGGAGATGTCTTGAAGCTGTCATTATCAACAAAGGCTTTTGTACAAAGTATTAAATACATTTTAGTAACCATGTTCCATACTTTTTCCTGTGTCATTTCACATTATTACACATAACTTCATTTATGGATATCTATGGTTTGATTGCTTTGCAGGTGTGGATTTCATGGGTTGTTGCTGACATTTGGTGAAAATTTCAATACCTCCATTAAAAATATATTTACTGAGGGAAAAGTTTATGTGTTCAATACTTATTTTCCAGCTGTATACATGTATATATACAGTGCATCCAGAAAGTATTCACAGCGCTTCACTTTTGCAACATTTTGTTATGTTACAGCCTTATTCCAAAATGGAATAAATTCATTTTTGTCCTCAAAATTCTAAACACAATGGGGCAGATGTATGAAGTTCTGGGAAGTGATAAAGTAGAGAGAGAGATAAACGACCAACCAATCAGCTCCCAACTGTAAGTTTTCAAACACAGCCTGTAACATGACAGTTGCGAGCTGATTGGTTGGTCGTTTATCACTCTGCACTTTATCACTTCCCAGAGCTTCATACATCTGCCCCAATACCCCATAATGACAATGTGTAAAAAGTTTTTTTGAGATTTTTGCAAACGTAATTAAAAATAAAACCTAAGAAATCACATGTACATAAGTATTCACAGTCTTTGCTCAATACTTTGTTGATGCACCTTTGGCAGCAATTACAGCCTCAAGTCTTTTTGAATATGATGCCACAAACTTGGCACACCTATATTTGGCAGTTTTGCCCATTCCTCTTTGCAGCACTTCTCAAGCTCCATCAGGTTGGATGGGAAGCATCGGTGCACAGCCATTTTCAGATCTCTCAAGAGATGTTCAATTGGATTCAAGTCTGGGCTCTGGTTGGGCCACTCAAGGACATTCACAGAGTTGTCCTGAAGCCACTCCTTTGATATCTTGGCTGTGTGTTTAGGGTCGTTGTCCTGCTGAAAGATGAACTGTTGCCCCAGTCTAAGGTCAAGAGTGCTCTGGAGCAGGTTTTCATCCAGGATGTCTCTGTACATTTCTGCATTCATCTTTCCCTTTATCCTGACTAGTCTCTCAGTTCCTGCTGCTGAAAAACATCCCCATAGCATGATGCTGCCACTACCATGCTTCACTGTAGGGATGGTATTGGCCTGCAGGTGAGCTGCTTGTGCAGGATCCAAGGACCCTCGGATTGACATTTTATGGCTATCAATTGACTTATGCTCCACATGTAGAGACAGTTAGCATGCAGCATGTGCCTTGACCACTACAGCAGCAATCTAATCATCCCTGCATATTGCATGATAAAGTATCAGGGCTGCAACCAATACTGGGCTAAAAGAGCTTTCATTAATTGGGCTCATTATAAAATGAAGACAGTCAGAAAATCTAGTTACACTGGTGATTTGATTTGATTCAGGAACATAGAAAATCCATTATATTTATGCCATTGACAATTCATTGCTGAGAAATCAGACTGCCATATGTTCTATAGCATGTTAAATGAAAACAACGATGCCGTTTTTGTCATATTGATTTTGATCTTCTGCAAGATCATTTACATGTTTTTACAAAGAGAGCTCTCATTTTAAGAATTTATGAATGTAATCTTTGAATATTACAGACATTGGCAGAGACACTGCTATTGATACAAAGATTGTGATTCATTGTTTCTTTTATGTTTTGCTTTGTAACATTGTTATATTGTCAATTTTAGTTGTTTTCATTTAACCAGTAAATAAACTGTATTTTACAGTGAAAATTAGCATTCTGTTTCATTTGTTCAGTTCTTGGTAAGATTAGTGGCTAATATATCAGAATCCCAGCAGAAGGTTCAGCGAACTGCAGTGGTTGTATTAGTAGGGCAATAAGTTCATAGTGCCTTGAGATTTCTCAGCGCACAGCTGAGTGCCATTGTAAAATGGCCACTTGGTCTGACAGGCCCTCATTAGACCTTGACCATAGGGGTAGAGAATAGGGCATGAAATCTATGGAGCCTAAATGGCGTAAGGCTCAAGTGCCAGAGTAAGCCCTACAGGAAATCTCAATGGATCCTGCAAAATGCTATTTTTGGCATCTGTTGACAGAAACATTGTGGGTCTGTCAGAGATAGAATCCACATGGATCAGATCTAAGATTTTAGTGGTGTTGCTGGTCTCCTTGCTCCCAGGAACAAAACCTACTTGATCCAAGTGAATGAGGTGGAGCAGAAATGATTTAAGATGGTTGGGCATAAGTTTTGCAAATAGTTTTAAGTATACATTGATAAAAGAGATGGGCCTATAGCTGGTGCACAAGGCTGGGCCTCTTTCACCCTTATGAATTAGTTATGAATCATGACTTGGAAGAAAGGGGTGTAGTCGGAGCTTGCATTAAACACCTGAAGCAATAGAGTAGAGTACTTGTTCCGGAAGGCATTTTTATAAGATATTGTGAAATCATCAGGACCAGGGCACCATTCAAAATTGATTCAATCACCTCCTCTAACTCTGCAGGCATGAAGGTCAAACATAATTTTATCAGCAAGGGTCTAAAACTTAACCTGAGCAAGCTAGGATCCAATGTTGTGTAAGTGCTGGGACAATCAGATGCAACCTATCAGATAACTTATATACTTTTGAGTAATACGCATAGAAGGCTGCAGCTATATCTGGAGAGACATAACCTCCTGGTACCAGTTTTAATATCTGGAATATACAATAATCAACTTCTCTTTTGGAACAAAGGGCCGTAACGAGTAAGCTACTAGGCTTATTGCCCCATTGGAAATAATGTATGTGATAAATGCAAGCATCTAATTTCATTTTGAAATAAATAAGTTTAAGGTCTGAATGTGCCACTGTGATTTCTTGGTGGGTGTCATTGGACAGGGAGCATTTATGTGACTCATCAAGAGTCTGTATCTTTTGGAGCCCCTCATGCCTTGCTTCGGCTTCTTCATATAAGACCCAAGTTGTATGAAATCGCCCTGCATCACATTTGTGTGACTCCCAGATTGTGACCTTAGAGTTACCATGGATATCGTTAGTGTTGATATAATCATCTATGACTGCGTTAAATAGAGATTTGGAGATATCTATGGGTGTAAAGAAGCAGAAACAGGAAACACACACTGTGGCCGGGCATAAAATATTATGGGATTGGGAGGGAGAGTTCACTGACAATACATGACAAAATAAAAATATTGTTACCAAGTTTTAAGTTTACAGAGGTATTATGAATGTATTTGTTCCACTGTGTCTTCATATTGAAGCAGTTGTAATTTGGTGGCCTGTCTATATACTATCTCACTGAGACCTACTGATGGCCATCTGCAACTTTCTATGGACCTTGAGTGCTGTAAGATTGGTACTAGGTTCAACAGCTAGCCTGATGGATGTCAACTCCAGAGCAGACAGTCTTTCTGAGTCATAATTTCAAAAGTTCAATGTCATATTTGTATGGCAATTCCAACTTAGGGCCTCATTCAGCTTTGATTGCACGTCTGCATTCGCACGCACGCACCCGCAAGTTGCAAAATTATACAAATGCCTGTGCATCTGAACACCATTACAGGGGCTTAATTAAGTATGCTCCTGTAATGGCTCTCAAATGCTCAGGCACACCTGCATTCCTCTGACCACCCCCCTTTCCACCCCAAAACAGTGCTTAATGTCTATCACTCTGCGATGGCTCTGCATATCTGTGGTGTTCACTTTAGCGATTGCAGCGGCCGATTCACACACGCACACTACGGTGTGTACGCATGCGCAGACCACAAACATCGACCGGGTGCGTTCAATCGCAGACGTGGGATCCAAGCTGAATGAGGCTCTTAGTGAGTAGGGATTTGAGGAGCTGTTAGATTGTATGCTTATCTGTCTCATTCCGCATAGTTGACATGAAAGACTTAACATCACCCATGGTAGGGATGTCAGAGGTCACTGATGGAGTTGGTAAGAGGTGCCTCAAAGATATGTTCATAATTAGTACCTTTTGAGAAAGTAAGAAATGACACAATTCAGAGCAGTAGGGAGTAGTGGGGTTGACCTGAGGTTGCTCTTGGAGGATCCCTTTTTATTAAGGCCAATTAAAGAACAACACCTATAAAGAGCACAAAATCATTGTATACTGTAGAGACAAGATATAATAGACCTGAAGGATGGGTAGGTCATAACTGGTCACTGTTCCCTGTTTTTTAATTTCTTTATTGTACAAAGAGAAAATATAACAGAAACAAATATAGCATATGGAAACAAGTTGTACATAGTTTTGCAGAATTTCTAAATAAAAGTAAAGGAACAAATTTCAAGATAAAGATAATAAAGCAAGATCAATGAAGATTTATAAAACCTGAACAGGTCACATCACACCAGAAAATACCAAACCAGAGCTGCCGTCTTACCAGTCACAATGTAGAGTAAAGGAAAAAGTCAGAGAGTAAAATATTGGACAAGATAAAACTTATTTAATCCCTGTTTAACCCCTATTTAACCATGTTTCAATATTGAAAGTGGCTGTTCTCCATTTGTAATATAAGACACAAAAGTAGATGTCTTAGGTGAAATTCAATGTCTTAAGATGACTTGTTTACCCACTCTAACAACAACTACAAGAAATGGAGTTATATTATTGACAGAGGGCTGAGTACACCATACAGTAAAGAAGAAAGGCTTTTGTCAGATTCAGTAGTCACCAAGTCTTTCCTGCAAGTGGTGGAGATATACAGTACTGGGCAGCACAGACGGTGTAATGGTTAGCATTACTGCCTCACAGCACTGAGATCGTGGGTTCTATTCCCACCACGGCCCTAACTGTGTGGAGTTTGTATATTCTCCATGTGCTTGCGTGGGTTTCCCCCAGGTACTCCGGTTTCCTCCTACACTCCAAAAATATACTGGTAGGTTAATTGGCTCCCAGCAAAAATTAACCCTAGTGTGTAAGTGGGTGTCCATGTGGTAGGGAATATAGATTGTAGTATTTAGCTCCACTGGGGCAGGGACTGATGTGAATGGTCATATATTCTCTGTAAAGTGCTGCAGAATATGTGTGTGCTATATAAATAACTGGTAATAAATAAATACTGCGCAAAAGTTTTAGGCAGGTGTGGAAAAAATGCTGCAAAATAAGAATGTTTTCAAAAATAGAAGTGTTAGTTTATTTTTATCAATTAACAAAAAGCAAAGTGAATGAACATAAGAGAAATCTAAATCAAAACAATATTTGGTGTGACCACCCTTTGCCTTCAAAACAGCATCAATTCTGCTAGGTACACTTGCACAAAGTCAGGGATTCAGTAGGATTATAGGGCCTGATTCAGCAGTGCAATCAAGTGCACTGCTGAATGCAGATTCCTGATTATTGGGAATCTGCATGTGCGCAGGACCCATTCTGCGAGTCCAATTATATATTTTGGTATATACTCTAATTACTCCCAGATTTATAACAAGGCATTCTGTGATTTTCTTTATTTTCACTCGATAACTATCAAAAAATATACTGTAAATCCCCAGATGAATGTTTAGTTTTCTTAGGATATTATGGAGGCTTTTGTTTATATATTCTTATATTTAGTAATTATCTTTCCCTTACAGGTACATACTGTACTTATATTGTTTGTGGAGACAACTATTTGTTGTTAATTGGACAGATCTCCCCATAGTACAGAGATGTCCAAACTCCACTATTACAGTCCAGGTTTTAAGGGTTTCCTCACTTGAGCACATGTGACTTACAGTAATTAGCACCTCTGTCAATTTGATTTAACCGTCTGGACTCAAGCATGGTTATCCTTAAAGCCTGGGCTGTAATGGTGGAATTTGGTAAACCCTGCCTTAGTATGTTGTATTTTACAACTATGGAAAGGGTGATCGTTTCTGTATCATATGATACCACTTTAAGATCCCCCAAGGAAACTTTGTTTAGCTATAATAATGTGGAGAGTTTGTCTTAGAGCCACTTGTTCTATCACTCTTTAATTTTGTTTCCTTTTGATATCAGACAGTTTTTTCACAATATAAAAATAATACTGTCTTGTGTGTCCTTTAATGTTTATATGTAATGATATTTTTCCTCTTTGTTTCAGAAATGTCCTTGTTATGTAAGGGCAAAATTTATTGTTATACATAGGGGCAGATTCAATTGCCACGCCGGTCCAATTCAATTGCTGGGGATTACTCTCACGGGAGTCCCCGAGACCCCACATTCTTGTCCCTGCAGTCGACTTTACCTCACAGCTCCTGGAGGTGCGAGGTAAAATCCACATTCAAACAACCAAATCAGCCTCGTGCGATTCCCGATTTTACAGTGTGGTGAACAGGCTATTTAATTGAATACCGTTTCACCGCACCGCCGCAGGGATTTGGATGGCAATTAGTTGCAGCTAATTGAATCAGCCCCATAGTGTTTGTTTCATTCTCAATAATACTTAGTAGTTAGCATTTCTTGTCATGTCATGGGATTATTTTTGTTCATACCCAACTGCAATTCTTATATTCGATGTGTTTAGATTATTTGTTATAGTTGCCTTAAAAGAGTTCTAGTCATACTGTACTTCTTTTTTCATTTGTATGGGATTAACACCATTTATTCAATTACAGATAGTCATTATTGTGTCTCTGTAAATCTAGACACCAGCAATGTTCCTTATGCTGTTGTTTTCTGTATCTAGTAATCTACAGGTTGTTGAAGCACTACGGCTGTTTGCAAATGGTTAAGGTAATTAACACAGTAAAATTTTGCTACTGTGTAACAAGCAATATATACTGTATGTGCTATTTTCATGATCTATTTAATGTTGTTAAGGCACTGATATTGTTTTTCCATTGCAGTGTAACATGAAAATTTCAACACCACTGCTTTGATGACCTGATTGGGGTTATTCAAACACATTAATATTGCTTTTGTTACTGTGTGACAGGCAAGATGCAAGTCCACTGTTTTCACAATCTGTTTGAGGCAATTCAGACAATTGAAGCCATTTAAACTAGAGATGAGCGGTTCGGATTCTGTGGAATCCGAACCGCTCCGAACATTGGGGATCCGAGTCCACCCGAACCCTGTTCGGGTGTTCACCGCCTGACTCGGATCCCCGTTCGGGGCCGAACGGCGGCCGCCTGATGTCGGATTCTCACTAGAGAATCCGACATCAGGTCTCCTCGCGTGTAGGGCAGAGCGCAGTGATAGCGCTCTGCCCTACACAGACACAGACACACAGCCGCCAGCGGCAGCTGTGTGTTTGTTACAGCAGCCAATGAGAGTCACACAGACTCTCATTGGCTGCTGCACGGAGGGAGCCGGCTGGAGCTCACACATGAGCTCCGTCTTCCGGCTCCCTCCTCAGCGTGTGACAGAGCGGACGGCGCGGGAGCGGGGATACAGGTAAGTTTTATTTTTTTTATTTTTTTACTTGTCAAAGGTCCGGGGGCGCTACTGGGGGGGGGTCTGCACTACTGGGGGGGTCTGCTACTGGGGGGGGCTATACTACTGGGGGGGCCATACTACAGAGGGGCCTGCTACTGGGGGGGCTATACTACTGGGGGGGTCTGCACTACTGGGGGGGGGTCTGCTACTGGGGGAGGCAATACTACTGGGGGGGCCATACTACAGAGGGGCCTGCTACTGGGGGGGGCTATACTACTGGGGGGGGGTCTGCTACTGGGGGGCCATACTACTGGGGGGGATCTGCACTATTGGGGGGCCATACTACAGAGGGGCCTGCTACTGGGGGGGGGCTTTACTACTGGGGGGGTCTGCACTACTGGGGGGGTCTGCTACTGGGCAGGGCTATACTACTGGGGGGGCCATACTACAGAGGGGCCTGCTACTGGGGGGGCTATACTACTGGGGGGGTCTGCTACTGGGGGGGCCATACTACTGAGGGGCCTGCTACTGGGGGGGGCCATACTACTGGGGGGGCCTACTACAGGGGGGCCATACTACAGGGGGGGCCCATACTACAGGGGGGGCTACTACTGGAGCAGCCTACTACTGGGGGGGCCTGCTACTGGGGCAGCCTACTACTGGGGGAGCCATACTACTGGGGGGGGCATACTACTGGGTGGCATGCTAATGGGGGGCATACTACTGGGGGGGCCTGCTAATGGGGGACATACTACTGGGGGGGCCTGCTAATGGGGGGCATACTACTGGGGAGCATTCAACTGGGGGCACTGCATAGTGGACCGTACTACTAAGGGGACTGCATAGGGGGCACCACTGCTGGGGGACATTGTGTAAGGGACACCGCTACTGTGGGCATTGTGTAAAAGGGTCACTACTGTGGGCATTGTGTAAAAGGGGCACTACTGTGTGTCGTAACTTAAATAAGAGACACTACTTTATGGTGTAATGTGAATCAGGCCCTATGTGCGGTGTAATGCTAATAAGATTGTGCACTGTGACTCCTAGGGCCGTAGCCCACTTTGTAAACAAGTACTGTGACTCTGCTGGCCGTACCCCACTGGGTGGGTGCACTACTTTTCATTTCTGCCACTGCTGTGTGGCAATGTGTCATAGATGTGCTTTATACTGTGGTGTCTGTGTCGTTGTGCCGCTGCTTTGTCGCTTAGTAACCAGTCAGCTCACTGCAACCTTTGGCCAATAATGTTGAAAACAATATTATAAGCTGTGATATGGTCTAAATTGACTGGAAATTAATGTTATTGAGGTTAATAATACTCTAGGAAGAAAAAAAAGACCAATTTATGTGATTTTAGCTTTTTTTGTCAATTTTTGTAAAAAAATCCAAATCCAAATCCAAATCCAAATCCAAAGCCAGTCACCGCAGTTTGGCAAATCCAAATCCAAAGCCGGACGACGAATTAGAACCAAATCCAAATCCAAATCCGGCAAAAATGGTCCGGCGCACATCCCTAATTTAAACACACTGATATTGCTTTTACTACTGTAGAAAAAGATAATATAGCATTGCTATTCACACAATGTAATTGAGGCTGTCACAACACTGGTGTTGTTTCTTCACTGAAGTGTATACTGCAAGTTTCAGCCCAAATGTTTTAATGACTTAAATGAAGTCTTGTTGAAACTTTTCAGGGCAAAGGATGCCAAAATGGTGCCGACACCTGATAAGGGGGAGTGGAGTGAGGTGGCCCGTGGGCCAGTGGTGAGAAATCATGAGGGGAGAAAGGACAAGGGGGCTGTCCCCATTTTATCCCCCCAATATGCCTTCACCCACGGAGAAGATATCAATTTATGTCATCCCACTGGCATCAATTATCCCAGAGCAATACCAAGCAGCAGGCTTTGCTCAGCATCACATCGCTGCTGCAAAGTCTTCACAATCAAGCAACTTCAAGTTGGACAAAACAAGAGCAGAGCAGCAAGGGCCACACCATGTCCAGTGTCCATAACATAGGGAGCAGCCTCTCCAAAGGTGGTAGCTGCACACTGTCACGATCCTGACTTTCTGTCATTTGTTATTGGTTGTTTCATGTCTTACCTCTGCCACTTGTCCTGTGGATCAGGATATGCTGATTTGCCTGGGAAGTCTGCTCAGCATTCAGGCTGCAACACCTTCAGTGTTAGCATGAGACTGTGCTGTTCATTCCAGGCCAATTATTTACCTGAGTTTAATCTGTCTGTGAACTCTGCAGAGTCCTGATTAGAAAAATAGTCCAGATTCCTTTAAAAAGCAGTAATTTAAAAACAGGTTGCAGGTGGATAAAAGCATGTAACATATCTCCTGTGGCAAATGCAGCAGCAGACATCAATATGAGTGTTCACAACAGTCCCAGATATTTAAAAGGATGGTAGGATTGTCATTCCGGATGTTCAGGTCCACCATAAGGAACACCCATCTGACGAAGGACTGTATTGTCTAAAACGCGTTAAGCGTGTAATTCAAATCTAGTGCTAGTCTTGACTTCAGAGACTGAAGACATAATTGCTCTCTTTGCATGCTGTTCCACCTACACTTCAACAGCATGCTACTACTCTCAGACTACTTACCAGGGTTCCCTCCAAAACTCAGTATTGGCTTGTATAATTGATGATATAGAATTGATGATGCAGGATTGGATTGGGGGCCTGATTCAGCAAGGAATGCATGGATGCAGATGCACGTACCCGTCCACTGCGAGAATATGCTAATCAATGCATACGCACGGATACCGCAGCATGAGATGGAGATGCCCAGCCCCATATTAAGCCGCCCGTCTCCCTTTACTCACAGCCTGGTCAGCCTGCAAGATAGTGTAAACATCGGTAACATTGAGAACCATTGGACCCATTAGCATAATAGTGGTTGACCTGACCTGCTGCAGGATTTGGCCGCTTCCTGTGTATAGCTTACGATATGGCTGCGTATGCTGCCACACTGCCTTAATTATGCCCGCCCCTATAATGGTGTTATAATGCCTGCGTTCGCCTGACCACCCCTCATCACCACCCGCAAATGGCACTTTCTGTCAATCAATTATGAAAGGTCTGCATAAACACTGCATACCATAACCCGATCGCACTGGCTAGTTCGCACATGCACAGTGCGATGCATATGAATGCGCAGTTCAAAAATATCGGTCAAATGAGTGTGTTCTCTCCTTTGCGTTCCTTGCTGAATCAGGCCCTAGGAGCGTCTGTACCTAGCAAAAGCAACTACTCAAGACAGACTGGCGAAGACACTGGAGTAGCTATTCAGGTATCCCAAGCGGCAAAGGCCAAAATGCTGCTACTGTATAGGGGTTTAGGGATGCGGTTAGGATTCCAGTAACAAAAGACTTGTCCACCCTAACAGCTTGTAACAGGAACTTGAACTCCATTAATGCAATGCCACTAGCAGCACAGGAAAACATTGTGAGGTAACTCTCGTTGGATAGGATGGCAGTCCTGTTTACTGCCAACCCACTATCCAACTTGGTCAATTCACAGCTACATTTAGTTCTTAGAAAAGTGTCGGGAAAGTTCAGGAACATTTAGCACCTATCCTTTTGAGATGCAATGTTTGGTGCAGTATCTATTGATCAGGCGATAAAAATGGTCTGGAAACAGGGAAAACGGGCTTTGATGGCGAAGCTAGCAGTTTTGTCTGCATTTAGGCTGGTTCCTCTTCACCCAGATAGTTTTAAGCTCATGGGTTTCTTCTGTTTTGTTTTGACAGCTTTGTATTTGTAGATAAATGGTTACCCATGGGCTGCGTTATCTCTTGCACATTATTCAAGACTTTCATCGCATTCTTGCAGTGGAGCCTGGAGCTGTACAAGTCAATGACACATTATTTGGATTATTTATTGCTAGTGGGGCCAGCGTAGTCAGACCAGTGCACCCAGTTGTTGTGTGAACTTAAGGCCATGCTGGGTGAGTTTGGAGTACACATAGTGAGGGAAAAACAATGGGCTTTAAGACAATAATTTTGTACCTTGGCATAGAGATAGATATAGATATGGTGGAATAAAGACTACCCACTGACAATGTTGGGAAGCTAAACAGGGAGGTTGAAATGTGCACAGAGGCTAAGAAAATCCCCCTCAGCCAGTCAGCCAGTTACACTCCCTTCTGGTCTTGCTTAATTTTGCTTGCAAAGTAAGCCCCATGGGTCGGGTTGTTAAAAGGCATCTAGAAAAGGCCACAGCAGGCATAAAGGCAAAGCATCACTTCATCAGGGTAGGCAAAGAGTTGATGTAGGATTTGCGTGTGTGGTAGAGCTTCTTACAGAAGTTTAGAGGTGTGCAATTGTGGATAAGCACGTCATTGCCGAAGTGTGTTGCAATTTTTAACAGATGCAGCCGGAGCAATAGGTTTTGGAGCAGCAGTGTGCATGCTTGTTAAACATTTGTGTTTGAATGTCCATCTAATGAAATAATGATCAGCCTAATTCCATTTGCCGGGAAGGTAAAATGTAATAGTGAATGGGAGACAAATATAGAACCCGAGATACAGCAAAGAGAAAGCTTCTGTAGCAAAACACGTGTCGGCCCTGTACCTGTCTGTCTGCAACATAAGTACTGTACTTATACATTTTTAGAAAAATGTGTGCAGTAAAACTTAGAGTACAGCTAAGAGGAACACACAGGAGTATACACCCAAAGGATACTCAAAGTTACCTAGGAATTGAAAGAGTTGTGCAAATCTCTAAAAGTGCTCTCCATATAACATGTTTACTAAAAAATCACCAATATGTGCTACACAAAGATCTGGACAATAATCACCATAATATCACCGCTTGGGAGTCTTTTTCAATTTAGATTTAATTGGAGATGAATTACATGATTCACATTTCCAGATTTTTTAGGGTTATCCCTCCATATTTCCACCTTGACAGGTCTGTAAAAAGATGCAGATCCTCTCTTACCTACTGACCAGCAATATGGGTATAGGGAGACACAGAAAGAAACAGAAAAATAGTCCAGATTCCTTTAAAAAGCAGTAATTTAAAAACAGGTTGCAGGTGGATAAAAGCATGTAACATATCTCCTGTGGCAAATGCAGCAGCAGACATCAATATGAGTGTTCACAACAGTCCCAGATATTTAAAAGGATGGTAGGATTGTCATTCCGGATGTTCAGGTCCACCATAAGGAACACCCATCTGACGAAGGACTGTATTGTCTAAAACGCGTTAAGCGTGGCACACTTGTCTAAGAAATCCTGGCACATGTAGTATCTGTGGGTGTGTTCCTTATGGTGGAACTGTGTATTCAGAATATTGGGGATTTATGTGAATCATCTCCATTTAAATCTAAATTGGAAAAGACTGCCAAGCGATGATATTATATATGGTGATTATTGTCCAGATCTTTGTGTAGCACATATTGGTGATTTTTTATGTAAACATGTTACGTGGAGAGCACTTTTAGAGATTTGCACAACTCTATCAATTCATACTGTAGCATAAGCAATATTAATGTTTTAATAACCCTCAATTGGGTAGCTGAAACAGTGGGACTGAAGCTTACATGTTACACTGCAGTGTGAAAACTATATCAGTGTCTGAATAATTCAAAAAGATCCTGAAAAAAGCGGAGCTGTATCCTGTCTGTGACACAATAAAAACAGCTAAATTAATGAGTTTCAATAATCTTAATCAGGTCATTAAAACAGTGGAGCTGAAACTTGTAGGTTACACTGTAGTGAAAAAACAACACCACTGTTGTGACAGCCTCAACTAGATTGTGAGAATAGTAGAGCAATATCTAGCTTCAGTGTCTGAATTGTCTCAAACAGATTGTGAAAATAGTGGATCTGCTACTGCCTGTCACACAGTAATAAAAGCAATGTTAATGTGTTGAATAACCCACATAACATAACTTCTATCATTCTTCTCTTTCCTTTTTATCTTTACTACTTTTTAATTTTCAATGTTTATTTTCTTTATATATTTTTTTCCATTTATCTCTACCATGAAACCATATTGTTTATTATTGGCCCATGAGCTTACCGCTCTTTTCAGCCATTTTTTTTTACCACTTCCGGTGTTTTACCCTTTTTTCAATAAAGTTTTCCTTGTATAAGGAAATATTTTGTAAGAGGTAAACTATCCTTGACAAAGTACCTAGGCAGGTATGAAATACGTTGGACTTACAAACAAAGTGGAGGAAGAAAAACGAACTACCAGCAGACCAAGCCGTCACAAACCCTACAGAACCTCTGACATCATTCAGAGCTGCAGCTACCCCATTAACATATTGTGTGGTTTCCCGTGCAGTACAGGCAGAGTGAGGACTGGAAACCGAATACTCAGGTAGGGACAGTTAGGTTCGCTTGCTTTGGAATAACAACACCACTGCATATTTACCCAGACCTGCCTTACATGTCTTTTAAAAGAGCCTAAATATTATATATGGTTTTAGTGGTGTCTATGTCTTACTTGTTTTTTGTTTGTCCACCTTTTTCTTTCTCTGAATCTGTTTTCTCTGTTCTAACAAATTTAGATTCCTTTTCTTTACTTTATTTAGCATTAGCGCTCATTTCCATTCTTTATACAATTTGACTTCTTATAACTGAGCAGCTTTTTTTATCAATTACCAAGCGCAGTTCATTCAACATCTTTATATGTGTTATTAGAAGTCAAAACTTTGGCAAACCTACTTTCAGAAAAAGCACAAGTAATATACAAAAAAGCTATAGACCTTCTACAACAACTAGTGAAAAATTATGTAAAGAAAAAGGAAGATAAACAAGTCTATTTAGCATTAGTGCTCGTTTCATTCTTTATACATTCTAATAACACATGCCAGTTTTTACTGAGGATACTTTTGTACTGTTATCACTATACTGTGTTATAAAGGCTGTTTTGTATTCATCTTTCTCTTTTTCTTCTTTGTTATTCTTCTTATAGTCCAGTAGTTTTTTTATATTTGTCTACTCTGCCTCTTCTAATACATTTAAACTGGCATTTAGGAATGCTCGTTAACCAGTAGGAGTGGTGCCCACTACTTGATACAATGTAACTGTTCACATCGACTGGTTTGTGATATGTTTTGGTCTGTATTGTTTTCAATGTAAATGGTGATGTCAATAAGTTCACTTGTTGTTTGCTGTAATCTGTGGTGAATAGCAGGTTATTTCCATTAATATTGGTGTAGTCCATGAATTCTAGGTATTTGGATTTTTCCCCTTTCCATATGAAAATCATCATTAATGTACCTGCGCCAGAGGACTAGGTTCGTCACCAAAGTTACGATCACACCATGTGAGTCTTTCCACCTGCTTATGAACAGGTTTGCATATCAAGGGGCAAACCTAGTTCCCCCGGCTGTTCCTGTGCACTGTCGATAGTACATGCCTTCAAACCATATATACTGTAGTAATGGGTGAGAATGAATCTTATGCAATCCACTATAAATTTGGTCTGTTCTGTTGCCATTGTATCATTTGTTCATAAAAAATGTATTGCGGCTTCAATGCCGTGCTCGTGATTGATCACTGTATATAGTGACATAATGTCACTAGTGCATAACCAGTAGTCTTCTTGTCACCGTGTATCATTGAGAGTTCTGATTACGACTGTTGAATCTCGTATGTATGATTTTTGTGACTGGACATACTGTATGTCTGTAAAAATGTATCTATATATTGTGAGAAATTGGCTGTGTGAATTAATCCCAGAGATAATTGGGCATCCTGGTGGTTTTTCTGGGTGTTTGTGTACTTTGTGTAGGTAATTAAGCACTAGGATAACAAGATTTTTGTTGTCCAAAAATTGGTGTTCCTTGTCTATGATTAATCCTTGTTCCAAGCCTTTTTGGAGTAGGGATCTAATTGCGTTTTGGTATTGCTCTGTAGGGTTGTGGGTTAGGGTCTCATAGGTTGTCTTATCATTGAGAATTCTGAATGAATTTTGTATGTAGCCTTATCTAAAATTACTACCCCAATCCCCTTGTCGGCTGATTTCACTATGGTGTTATTGTCTTCTCATAGTTCTTTCAGTGCTCTTTGTTCCCACTTGTTAAGTTCATACGTTTGTTTGATTCTATGTTTGTTTATTTGATCTCTTTAATTCAGGGATGTGCTGTCTGGGTAGACAGGGTAGGCAGAGTCTACACTGTCATACTCCTGAGATTTGATATAAAAATCATTAGAATAATACAAAGAAGATATTTATAACCTATGAACATCTTCTTTGTTTATTGGAATCATATTTATAGTTAACACTTACCATCTTTGTGATCCTTGAGACTGCAGGGAGATGAGAGAGGAGGCAGCAAAAGCTCAGCCACACTTCTATATAGTCAGACACTGCTTGCAGAGCTGGGGGCGGGGCCACACCACAGGCAGTAAGCTGCACAGAAAGAGAGCTAATCGAGGCATGCCTCTTAGTATAAGGGGCGTGCCTGGAGTACTGATGGACACCTTGGATGTGTCATGTGACCAGGAAGTGCACTGCAGTGTTTATAAATCAGAGCTCAGTCAGCAGAAGCAAGGGAAGACACAGTAATGCTGGTTAGAGAATCAATGGACACTGAAGCATAGTGTAGTGAGAGGAGAGTTACAGTAAGTAGGGGGTGAGACAGGCTCCCAGCTCTCAGTCCCATCTCCATGTGTGCCTCCCCAGCAATTGACCTCACCACACATCATGTGTGACCAAGGTTTTGAATGTATTGTTGAGATGACCCTTCATGTGCTGAGGGTAGACATGACTTGGATTTGTGGTTTGAGTTTTTGTATTTATTAGGGTTGATATCCAGAGTCTGACTAATGTTTATGGTGTTTCTGATGTGAAATTTGATTATAGCTAGTTTCCAAATAAATTTGTGCAGATCTATATATGTTTTGAACTTACTCAGTCCTGTTTTGGGTGCAAATTTTAAGCTTTTTTTTCAATAAGGAAATGTGGTCTTTACTTAATGAGGTGTTGCTGCAGTTGAATCTTCTGGTGTTGTCTGTCTTTTGTTCTTTGTTTTTGATGCTTCTATTTCTTCCTTCTCTGACTTCTCTTCTAGTAACTCTAGTTTTATTTTGATCAGGGTATTGTTTGTTTGTTCTCAGGCCCGAATTCCTGCTTCAAGATCTAAAAAAATGTTTCCCCCATGTGGAGTGGTTTGTGTTCTTTCCTTTCACTGTCACCTGAGTTGTGGGTGAATTGCCTGGGTTTCCTGGTTAAGTAATGCAAAAGCCTTTTTCTAATGACATCCTTGCTATTTGTTCGTACTCACAATCTTCTTTAATACTATATGTTGTCGAAGCTGGATTAGTGGCTGAGATGGAATCAGTGTAGAAATTAGCGTGCGTGATGCCATCTTGCGAAATGATAGCTAGACTCCATTTTATAAACAAGAATCTGCAAGACGCCATTTTGCGACCAGCGCCATTTTAAGTTACAACTCATGAGCTAAGTACAGATGGCAATGTTTTTGATAATCTACCAAGGGCAACTGGAAGAACAGCCTCCTATGAAAAAGTAAATAGAATAGACAATGCACCAGAATACTGTGAGTGTTTTACATACAAATTGGGAATCCCTTTATGTAGACAAGTATAGTTGTGGCAACTGTAATATAACCCAGGCATTGACCTACACAATTGAATTTGTCTGAATCCTAAACAGGTTTTAGTCCCACACCCAGACAGAATGGCCCCGGCTTCACAGCTGGGGGTAACACATTTGCATTGCAGTTTGAAACTGTGAGTGAGGAATGAGATGTGTGTGTGTATGTATGTGTGTGTATATATATATATATATATATATATATGTACATGTATATATATATATATATATGTATATGTTAAGTCCATCATAGATGGAATCTCATGCATAAGCACCGCACATTACGCACAGTTGAGCTAACGTGTTGCTCAGTAGCGAATGCACAATATCCTGCATGCGTACGCTGTTTATTAGCTGCATGCGTGCACATCTGCCCCAAATCAGATAAAGCTAACTAGGTTCTTTTCCCATATCCCTGAGCCAATGGCATCAGCAACAAGCCTTTCTATTATGTTGTCTATTTCTGGGGGGGTATAAATATGGGTGCTCTGACCCTGGGTTTCAAGTCTTCTTGCTGATTGATGGAGGTTATCTTGCTGATGCCGGGATCTGGTCCAGAGCGCCTGCATATGTATAACTGTACTTGGGTAGGTATAATTTCTTTGCGCTAATTTGTACTTAGATCATAGCGTGTAACTGACTGTACTTTTAGTTGAATAATACTTTGTGCTTTGAAACCACAGGTTCATGGTCTGGAGTCTTTATTTAATGTATGACTGCGTACGAAAATTGTGACAACCTTAGAGATTTATAGGCAGGATATTAGAAGGTATAGGCAGGAGTGTATAGAGGTTAGAATCCATAATCCTTAGTGTAGAGAAGATGTTTCTATTGAGGTTTCTTGTTCTGATTCTTCAAGTTCTGATTCCTGTCTTGCTGTTTCTTATACTAATGTTTTCTGGTCTTTGTGTTTGTTTTGTTTATGTAATTGGGTCAGATATTGCTGCTACTGTAGGTGAGGTTTAGTCTCTTGTAAATCGGAGTATTTGTTCTTTTCAACTCTTCTTTCTAGTTGGCTTCTTCTTTTTTTGTATTATTTGTGTACGGAGTGTACAGTCACTGATTCCTGACACAGGTGTTGCCAGGACAACAGTGAGTTATGCTGCCAGTTCAGGGTACTTACACGGACTTCCCTGCTGCTGATATTTTGCTGCATATACACTGCAAGCATCACTTTAACTATACCTTTAGTCAGTGATCTACACTGCCGGCTCTAGGAATTTTCTGACAGACACTCCTGTTAGAGGTCCAGCTTCACCAGTGTTCTTCTACATCAACAGCTGGTGAGTTTTACTGCATAATTATGGTGTATCAGCACCGCAGTCATTGGATTCACACTGTATTTGTCAGTGACACCTGGATAACAATGATAGAAAGGGATAGGTACCCCTTCATCATCGGGACAAATCAGATTGATCTTGCCCCATCCTCATGAGACCACGCCCTTTTACAGCATGCATTTTATGCCCTATTTGAAAAAAGGAGGGGCATGCCAATGCTCTCTCTGACCCAGGACACCAAAAATTGTCTCTGCCAATCAGGTCATTAAAACAGCGGGGCTGAATCTTCCATGTTACACTGCAGTTAAAAACACCAGTGCCTTAACAACCTCGACTAGATCAAGAAAATTGCAGCTATATCCTGCTATAACACAGTAGCAAAATCAATATTAGTGTGTTAATAATCTTAACCATTTGCAATCAGCAGTAGTGATGAATATTACCCAGTGCTAGATTAAGGTCCACATGCACCTGTAGCTGAAATTTATGAAAAGCCCATTGTCTGACACTGAAGTTAGTGTGACTAGCACCCGTGAGGGGTGAGGTGTTCAGGGGGTGACCACTGATGTGGGAGTTGGGAGACAGTGCTGTGGTGGTGTGTTCTGCACAGGAGATGTGGCTAGAAGCAGGAAGGGAAGGGAATAGCCAGTGCCTACTTTCAACTACCTCAATCTTCCTACCCTATTCGCTTATATTAAGCATGCACCACCTGTTACTTTATTAATCATGTAATTAAAAAAAAATAGAACCTGGTTTAATAAAATAAAATCATACACACAAGAAGAAAAGCTGGATTCATACTAAATGTATACAAAAAACAAGATTTTTACTAATTTCTCAAAAATATATACAGAAAAGCCAAATCCATAGTGTGGAACTGGCTTTTTCGATATAGTCAGCATAGATCCAAATTTTACTATATATTTACTATGGATTTTGTTGCTATTGTATACACAATCTACTAGATGTTGAACTAGTGGTGACCATCAATGGCTCTGCCATCGATTGATGATGGTTTGAAACTATTGGACAGAAGACATCGATGGCGAGCCATAGATGGTTTGTGTTTTGCACAAATGCACAGTCAGAGCCTGCGCATAATGCATTTGTGTTTCACCATTGGCCTCGGCCATCAATATTATACCATTAGTGGCTGGCCATCAATGATGAAAACACTCACCATTGCGCTCTGACCATTGATGGTTGCATGGTCATGACCCACTGTATGCAACAACAGCCCTGAGGCTGAATGTATTCTTGCACCTCAGTGATGTTGCACATTTTCTATTTTTTATTTCCTCTGCTCATGCACAATTTAGTGTAGTGTTTTAAGCTGACTGCCTCATTTCTAAACTTCCATTCCATAGTGTGGTGATAGTCAGGTAACTCCTAGCACACTGATTAATATGATGGCCACAACAAACTGATACATAGGAGAAGGTGTCACAGCAGCTACTAGAGTCACACCCCCATTTCCTGACTCTGTAATTGCAGTGTGCTGCTGAAGCCTATCTGTCATAACTGAGGTACTTCACCTCCACTTTTACATATCAGCCTGGTCCCTCTCATAGCAGCAACACAGCTCAACAGGTAGGAGTGACACAGGGAAGGAAAGGGTGGGATGAATCTTTGATTTGACATGCAATGCATTGTTGGCTGGTCCTGGGTAGGGATGAATTGATTCTGGGCTTCAGGCATCAAATCATGCAATGCGATGGCTACCAGCAATAGCATTGTTATCATTCAATGGTGTAACTTTAGCTTCTGGGTGTCCACAGCTGCACAGAAGCAGCCATCCATTGGATGGGCATTGGAAAGCTTCATCTGATAGATGGCAATCATCGAATGCCTGCACTTTGATAGGAAAAGTACTTCCATTGAATTGGGAACATTGATGTTTGCTAACCATCGGCTTCCAATGTCAATCCTTAGACCAGGGGGAGGGGCCAGGCACTAGTATCTTGGCAACCAGTACATTCCCTCCTGTCACAATTTCAGTCACATTTGCTCACCACCACTGCTCGCCAATGGTCAGATCATATCTAGGAGTCATGGAAAATTGAAGGACCATGAATGTAGAATGACCATGGAAGAACCCATTAAGGTTCGTCTTTCTGTCACCCTCACGGTTCACACACAACACAAGTCACTGCAGTGCAATCACATTGTACAATACACAGATATTATTACCGCTCAGATAAGGTAGGAGGCACAGCATACTGTATCAGGCAATTGAACTAAGCTGTAAAGGGATGGGTATTTTTAGAATCAGTGTGTGTGTTAGCTTGTAAATAACTATTAGAACATTATTGCAATGCTTCAATAAGTAGAAAAAGTACCAGTATGGATGGTTAAAAGTAAGTAACATTATAATGTATGGCTGCCAAACAAGATGCCAGATTTATATGGATATATAACGCTAAAATAACCTGGAATACCTCTTTGCAAAGAATTAGTGTTGCTGCAGCAAATGCAGCTTTTATGATAAACAATCCCAGTTCATAAAGTTTACTTTGAGAAAAACCTGTAAATTATAGTCAGATCCACTCACTACTAGATATAAACATCCTCTGTTCATGACGAGTGGAAAATAATCTGCTCAGGGACTTGTCACTTCCTTGCAGACAGAACTCTTTGAGAGCAGCACTCAGCTGCAGTTGTCTGAAGCAGGCTGAATAATGGATCCAGATTTTGGACATCTCTTATTCATACCCGATGCTTCGATCAGTTTGAGACTGTGAAAGGTGTCCAGCTAGATACGGTCCTGCCGGTAGTGACAGCAGGTGGATTCCCTAGTGTGTAATCTGGCCCTTGGTGTGGGTCTATTTTTATGGAGAGCCTGGAGCTGCAGCTCCACCCGCCTCATTGTTAATCTGGCCCTGAGATTACCAGAGACAAAGCAAAAGGAACATTGCTGGCTGTCTAGATTTACATAGACACAAGAAAGTCTATCTGCAACTGAATAAAGGGCGTTAACCCCATCCAAATGAAAAAATAGGTGTATGAATAGAACCATTTTACGGTATCTATAACAAATAATCTAAACACATAGAATATAAAAATTGCAGTTGGATATGAATAAAAATAATCCCATGACCCAACAAAGAAATGCTAAGTACTAAGTATAATTGAGAATAAAACAAACACTATGTATGACAAGAAATTTTGGCAACAAAGAGGGAAAATATTGTATACTAGCTGATGTACATAGTTTAACCCAGGTAGTGGAGTGGAGTTTTTGCCCATTGCAACCAATCATATACTACTTATTATTTGTCTAGCAAGTTCTAGAAGATAATAGCTGGAATCTGATTGGTTGCTATGGGCAACAACTCCGCTTTTAAAAGCCTGCACTTTAATAAATATACCCCTTACTGTTTCCATCTCACCACTCCAGTAACACATTAAATTTAATCCTTTACTTCTATAGATATGCATCTCCTCCCTTACTGCTATAGTAACACATTCCACTCCCTCATCTCTCACGATTTAAACTGTCATCCAGATGTTTTCCCTTTTTGAATATATAACTCAACCAATGTGACAGTTTACTGCTCACATTTTCTAAACTCTCACCCTATTACATTTTCCCACAGTGTTATTTTTTATTTTTTATATTTTTTTATATTGTGAGAAACTACCTGATATCAAAAGGAAACCAAATTATATATTAATGTAGCTACAGTAAACAGTTTCCTATGGGGAAACTTTAACAGGTATCATATTCTACAGAAACTATAACCTTCTCCATAATCATAGATACAATATACTAAAGGGAGATCTGTCCAATTAACAACAAATAGTTCTCTCCACAAACAATATAAATACAGTATTTTCCTTTAAAGGGGAAGATCATGACTAAATATAAGAATATATAAACAAATACTCAATAATATCATAAGGAAACTAAACATTCAGCTGGGGATAGTCTTGGATAGTGAATAATAAAAAAAGGAAACTCGCTGAATGTCCTTTTATAATGCTGAAAACAGTATATACCAGAATATATAATTGGATATACTTATTCTATGCTTTAGCACCCACAATGTTTGTACTTTTAAATTTCTATATTTCAGCATATATGAGTATATCGGTTATCAAACCACCTTAATATGGAATAATACATTTTATGTTTTCAATTTATCACAGTGAAACTATAAATAACTAGTGGTAAGAGTTCATAACCACAAGAAATATAGGCCCTGATTCAGAGCCGGAGGCTCTGACCAGAGCGCTCGCTCTGAATCAGGGCCCTCCTCCATTAAAATGGAGCGTCCTCCTGGACGCTCGTATAGCTGTGGGTCACCACCCACAGCATATACGAGTGTGCAAAAAGACGGTCGCGATGGTCTTGACCATCGCGACCATCGGACTTGCGAGGGAAACCCTGCGGTCGGGTTTCCCAGCCGCAAGCCCAGGAGTGATTTTGGCTCTATCAGAGCCAAAATCACTCCCACTGACATCACTAGTGATGTCAGTGGGGCCGGCTTCAGACGGAAGGCGTTCCCATGGGAACGCCTCTGTCTGGCAGGCATGCCCCCGGCACGCCCACCAAAGGGGGCGTGCTGTCAATCAACATCGACAGCACGCCCCCTTTGGAGCGAGACCCCGAGCGATGGAAAGCCCTTCGCTCGCCGGGTCTCGCGCATGTGCACGACGGAGCTCCCCCCGTCGTGCGCATGCGCAGTGGGGAACATCGACCCACTTGCGAGCGTACTGCCGCTCGCGAGTGGGTCTGAATGACCCCCATAGTTTTGCACCCTTAGTGCACCTACATATACTCATTCTGCCTCTCTTTTTCATTGTATGTAACAACCAGTCCGATATGTTTCTAAAAAACAAAAACAGACTGTGCAAACGCAAGTATATGTGGCACCCCCAAAACTGCCTTGCTTTTAGGTACATACTATCTGGTTCTAGGCATTCTAGGCTTTTGGAATGCCAAATAAATTTGGAAAATAATAGTGTGCAGTGAAGAAAATCAGTTTTTGTGATCAGAATGGGAAGCATCTGAAGAAGGGTAGCAGAGCATAGAGAAAATAACACTCTTAACTACCTGCCCCAATAGAGATAACTGGATGTCCTTCCAATATAATAGCAGCATATGTAAAGTGGGCCTGATTAACTACGGATCGCTATTGCGATCGCAGCTGCAATTACGCATGCAGCACTGCTGCGAAAATATGCTAATGAATGCTATCGCAATGCCGTCACTCAGCCAGCATAGAGACGCCCACTGCCGCCCACTACCACTATCTTGCATTCATAAAACCTTGCAATCCTGCATATACATCGGTAATATTGAGTAGTATCAGCCCCTCACGCAGAATTGCAGCAGGTCTGACCTTACTCAGAACTTGCTAACCTTGTTGTATGCAGTGAGTACTCAAACTGAGTATGCCATCGCAGTGGCTAATTTATGCACGCCCATGCAACAATGTTCAAACGAACAGGCGCGCTTGCTTTTCGGTGAACACACCACCGTCACCAACCCCAAATGCTCACTGCCTGTCAATCACTCTACGATGGTACTCTGTGGTCTGTGTGATCGCAGTGATGCCTTTGCAACAATCGGCCATCTGCATATGCTTTAGCAGCTGCGATCCATGCTGAATCAGGCCCCGTGTTTATAATTGGTATGTAATTATAAATAAAGGGTTGGAAAAGCCGTGACGGGACGTAAATGTCATGATATTCAATTTAGATAGTGTGACCATAAATGAGGATGGAAAATGAGGATCTTAGAAAAGCAGAGGATGTCAGGGGGAGGAGCTCAGAAATATTTATATTAATATGATAGCCTGCAAAAGAATTGAACATGGAAACACTATTAAAGATGAAAGGTATGGAGGTGAGAGGGTTGAACATAGAAAGCTGCATATCATCAGTGAATAATACTAACTTGCTTTCACAATCTCACAACCTAATACCTGTAAAGGTGTGGTAATTTCTCAGTTCACACTTTCATATTTAGAATAAAATAATCAGTTATTTGGCCGTTAACCTGGGTAACTTTACCCTCTTTCATACACCAGTATAATAGTAATAAAAACTATGGTGATGCAGTCAGTAAGGTCTGCTTAATAGAACATCTGCAAAAGGGAGCAGTTTGCTTTTAGTAACAGGGTTGTATGGAAACCATATAAAGTTTGGTTAGTGTACAAAATACAGATCCACAAACCTAAAAACATAGCAAGGGCCCTTGTGTCTGGCTTCTAAGGTAAGTAGTGTGGCCCTAAGAGATGGCATGTATACAATGTCAAAAGTTCCCCTGTGTAACAATAGGCCACAATCATAGCAGACAAACCCAAGAATAGAATATTTGGAATTAGCTTCTTTTAGCTTCATGAACTCTACTTCTCTACAGGTTTCAGTCTTGAGAATTGGGGATCAGAGAATCCTCATATCCATAGAGTCATTTTGGAATTAAAGTTCAATAACTACATTAGGATGTCCCCTAGATAAAAGAGCCTCAATTACAAAATGTACTGCATTCTCATAAATATTAGTCCAGCCCATAAAATAAATGCCTTCACTGGATGTAATTTATGAAGCGCACTGGATGTGCATTGCAAAACAACATGGTTTTCCACTTGGTTCAATACACCTAGGCACTTGAAAGTCAATGCCTACCCTCCATTCAAGAGAATCTCCACAAAGTAGGAGTGCACCTAGAATTTACATTGTAAAAATCAGAAAAAAGTTCAGCCTCATGTGAGACTTTACACCCACCACTTTACCTAAATTGCAAAAATGTACAATGGCAAAAAAAAACTGTACAGTTTGCTTAAATAAAAATGTATTCTATCAAACTTAGCAAAACATTTCAATTAAGAACTAAAAATGTAAAAACAAACATAATGTCTAATAAGAAAAGGAAAAATGACTGCCAAAAAATGTAAAATTGTCAACATTCCATACACCACATGCAGTGGCAAGGAAAGGCTCAGGCCATGGTCTTCCTTTGTGAGCGGTGGTCCTGCTACTGATATTTCATGGACTAGAAAGTCTATTTTGGAAGCCACTTGTACCTTTTGTGAAGCCAAAATAAGTAGAGATAGGGACGTTAACCATCAAATATAAAGGAATAATCTTGTAAAATAATAACAAGCAGTCCAACATCAGCTGCAGTAGCTCCTAGCTCACAGCTAGATCCCAGTTCATGCAATCTTCACCACATTCATCATTGATCTTCTCATTAATGATAGGAGGTAGTCCTCCTGCATCCAATTTGTAAAGGCAAACTGACTCCTCCCCTGCTCACTATGGCAGATGCTGCTGATGGGGATGAATCTTTGTCCCAGAAGGGGACCAAGAAGACTAGTTTTAAACAAAAATTTACTGTGAAACAATCCTTTGCAAGAGGAAGCAAATATGAAAGCAGCAATCCAGTTGCACAGAAGATCACTGAAGCCATGGTGGTTACACTAGCATTAGATCTGCATCCAATATCCACCATCAATGCATGTGGTTTTAGACAATTACTTGAGGTCCTGTGTCCCCGCTACCAAATTCCATATTGATTATATTTTACCAGAACAGTAATTTCACACCTGTACCAGGGCATTAAACAAAAAGTTCTTGTTTGCCTTGAAAATGCCCTGTGTCAACTATACACTTAACTAGACATACTGTATGTAGACAAGCGGTACTGGTCAAACAAAAGATAACATGACTGTGACAGCCCACTTCAGCAGCAACATCTAACACACAATGCCAGCTCATTCACAGGCAGGCTACTCTCTGTATCACTGGCTTCACTAAGAGGCATACCGGTGTCAAACTGTTAGAAAAACAGTGATGTCATAGCAAAATTACTTATCCTGCTAGGACTTGATTTGTCATTTCTGAGAAATGCATGTAGCATTGTGAGAGCATTACAACTGGGTGAATTTGAAAACGCCCCGTGTTTTGCCCACACAATAAACTTGGTTTTTAAAAATGAAAGGGGTGTGCAGGAGAAGATGTCTGTGACCAGAAAAACTTCTGGACGTTTTCGATATTCCACAATCGCATGTATAACATTGCAGCAGCTGCAAGAATAGTTAAATTTGCCATGCCACCAATTGAAGCAGTAGAGTTCAACAGGAATTATTCCCTATATATGTTTCAGTGAATGGAGGAACAGCAGCAAGCCATCCATACCTACACAACAAACCATGACATAGGGAGATGAGAAGGAATGTACCTTAGTCCAGCACACTGGAGAATACACTCTGTTTTTTGAAAGCTACTAAAACCATTTGAAGCAGTAACTAATGAAGTGAGTTCAAACACTGCCAGATTGAGTCAGGTGATTCCCTTAACAAAACTTAAAAGCAGCTACAGAAACTGAAGATTGAGATGAAACAAAGTGATTCCACTAAATATGTTGGACTTGTAGATCAAGTACTTTATTCACTTCACCAGCATCAAAGGGTTGTCAAGACCTTGCAATTGGATTACTACATTTTGGCAACCATGCTTGATCCCACGTTTAAGTTATACCAAATGTATTTCTTTCCAACTGACACAGATCTTAAGTGATGCAAAGAGCACCTGCCAATAAGTTGTCAGCTCAAATGGCACATGACACGACAATGTCTCCTGCAAATGCTGCTACCAGTAAAAAACTAATCTTTTCCAAGAGACCTATTGGGGGTGTGACTAAGGAGTCAACTCAATGCACCAAAGTGAAACACTATTTTCACATCTGGTAAGGCTTAAAAGAATTGCCCACAATGTTTGAATCCTCTACTCTGATTCAGTCTGATACACTAAACATCAATAGGATGGTGGAGTATTTTAATGACAATGTACAAATTAGCATGTCACACAGTCCTTTTGATTACTGGGAGGATAAAAAGGTAATGTGGATCCCCTTGTACAAACTAGCTTTGGTGTACTTAAGCTGCCCACCTTCCAGTCTGTACTCAGAAAGAGTATTTAGCACAGCCAGAACCTTGTCAGTAAACAGAGGCTACTTCCTCAAAATATAAAAAAACTCATGTTCATAAAAATTAACTTCAAATTCTTTGAGAAAGACCTTTACCGCCAATTGCAACAAAGTACAGATACTTCTCTAATGGTAGATTCCAGTGGGGATGAGCTAATATTGTGTGATGAGGATGTTAACACTGAGGAGGATGAAGATTATAATGATATCTTCCCAGTGTAGACATAATTAACAATGCTGTTATCCACCTTAAGCCCATTGGTAGCTTGTTTTGTGGGGGCCCAATCAAACCAAGCACTTCAGCCACAAAAGTGGCAGTCCCTGTCACAAACCTGAGAATTGCCACTCATGACTTTTCCAGGTCACCTCAGCACGTGTGATTAAATAAAATGGATCTGCCACCAATAATGGGAACTTTACTATTAAATACAGGGTAAGCCTTTGCTCTTACTTGCTATATGTTTATGCATTTTTAGTAAAATAGGTAACATGATAGGTACTGTAACATGGGCCAAATGAGGCCTTGGGTCATAAAAACACAGTTCCAGAACTAGAATTAATGTTTTAATTCAAGAATATCTTCAAAGTTTAGTTACAAAAAGTTACAAGATTATAATAATATTAAAATTAAAGGGTTCACACAATTACTGGCAAGTTCAAAGTAATAAAAGAAAATAACATATTTGGAGAAACGAACCACAACGTTGACATAGTGGTCCGGGGATGAGGCAGTCCCAATGAAAAACTTGGATCATCTGTACCTTATGATTGCCCTCTCAGAATGAACACAAACTATAGTTGAATCACAAATTTATGCCTGTCTTTTAGGCCACACCGACCCCCCTCCCTGGGGTGATTTTAACCCTTGTCAGCTCATACAGGGTTGTCCAGCTGGCTAAAGTCTCAGGGTTTCCCAGTCTTAGGAGGAGGGGTTAGGTAACTGTTCACTCCCTCCTGTTTGGAGCTCAGAGGTTAGGAGAGAGATTTGACACCTTGCTGGTCGGTCTGTCTCTCATTGACCTGTAAGCCTTACCCCCTTTTGGGTTATAAACAGACCCCCATTGTTGATCTCTAACCCTACGCAGAACAGAGAGCTTTTAATGACGGCTTATCAAGAGTCTGGACAGATGTGACATAATTTCTCTGGGCATCTTTCTTACATGCTACATACAGTTGGACACACTTATGGCTGAGGCAGGAAGACAGGACTTCCTACAATCTCTCTCACAACCTATCTGTCCATCATCAAAGGTTTGTCATTTCCTGCACACAAATAACATTACATGTACATTTACAAGGAAAAGTTACGGATTTGCTGACACAATCATGTGCAGTTATGCCCATGCGGATGCAAAATCTGCTTTTTTGCTACAGTCCCTGTTGTTGAACTGCTTTGTTTGTTAAACTGAGCATGTCCTTTTTATTATACAAAATAAGGGTGGGTGAAAGGGCCCAAGGAAAAACAAACTGGCATTGTTGACCACTTTTGTTTATTTGGGGACATTGCTGACGGTCTTTTCTGCATAGACACACATTTTCATCAGTTATTGCTCTAACAAATAACTAATTTGTAACACATTTTTAACCAGAAATAATGTTGTACCTCACAAAATATAAAAAAATAACAGAATTATGGAGTATATTTAGTATTTCTTTGTAATATGAACAAGAAGATACAAGGACATGTCTCAATTTTATTTTTTTATTAATCAATCAGTTGTTCATTCTTTTACCTGTCTTCCACTAAATACTCCACCTACAATTTTGTATACTGCCCTTAGGCCTCTGAGCTACAGTAGATCCCCTCATGCTCAGATTCTCTGGTGCACCTCTTAAAATGTTATTGAGGTTAATAATACTGTAGGAACAAAAACAGGCCCAAATGACATGATTTTAGCAGTGTTTATTATTTTTAAAAAAATATCCATAATCAAAACACATAAGGGTAGTTTTGGCAAAACCAAAACATGCCAATTAATTAGAACCAAAACATTGGGGTCCACACATGTCTGAAGTTGAAATATTTCTGATTGCGGGGAACTAAACTGAATTAATAGACTGCAATGATTATCAGTTTGAGGTTTGAATCTACCAATTTGGTGTGCTGGCAATTCAATACAACTGTTGCTGCTATGTTCCATGTCTGAGTGAGTTCAGTAATGCCAAAATTACTTTCCTTTCTTATCAACCACATACACACCACAGGTTGATTAGGGAGAATAAAATACTTTACTACCTAATGCTGCTAATTGTGAAACCTCACTATAATTTGCACTCTTTATATGAATTTACAGTCTTAAAAATGGTTTCTGAGAGAGCTGAAAAGTCGACAATTATGATGACTCAAATTTCTAAAATGCGATAAACATCAATTAAAATTCTTATTTGCTAGGAAAACAAGTAAAATATTGAGAGCCCTCTTTCTTTACTTCATATATATATATATATATATATATATATATATATATATATATATATCTCCTTGGCAGTGGTGTAGAAACCACTATATTGAATTATTAAGCTTTTTGGCTCCTACTTGGAATACCAACAAATTGCATGCAATACTGACCAGGTGGACCTTACTTCATTGTCTATGATGACATCTTAACAACAATACATTTTTGTTGCATTTAATATACTTTTGTACATTAAATGTAAACAGATAAAGCCCTGGTACATAAAAAAATAATAAGTATTCCCTACCACCCACTCCTTTTGGTTGTATTTTGTACCCTCCCCCATGCTTTTTAGTATCATATAAACTTTAACAAACTTCTATTGTCAAAAAAATTAAAATGAGAAGTGTGTCTATTTAGCAGAATATGAAGAACTGTCTATCAACATAAAATATAACATACTGTACATAAAAACGTAAAAAACAAACAAAATTGTATCTTTATCTAAATTCTGGAAATATCCATTGAAATTAGGGACAGTAGTCAACTATATCGCTCATTTACTAAAATTGTATTAAAATTAAATATACCAATAGCAAATATCTAAATTGCCAAGTGTCAATGCAAATTTTCACCTAAATTGAATTCTAGTAGTACAAGGCCTTTTGAGGTTATGATTTTTAATTACAGAAAAAATCATTTATCCATTCTTTTGTAATGTATAAAATGTTTTTGATTACCTCCTCCAGATGAATTTCCTTCTCATAAACAAGTTTTCGTACCATACTAGCAACACTAATGATCCATGCCAGCATCATTATCAGCGGGAAGAAGAAACCAATGTGGTTAAGGAAACTGAAAAAAAAAAACTGAACATTTGTTATTAATCCCAATCTAAATTTTTCCCTTGTACTTAAAAAAGTTGCTGAAGAACATGACATTGAATTAACTACCACTTTTTCCAATAAATGGAATTGTCTACATCAGTGGTTCTCAAACTCGGTCCTCAGGACCCCACACAGTTCACTTTTTCCAGGTCACCCAGCTGGTGCACAGGTGTATTCATTACTCACTGATAAGTTTTAAAAGATCCACAGGTGCAGCTAATTATTTCACTAGTAATTATGTGAGGAGACCTGCAAAACATGCACTGTTTGGGGTCCTGAGGACCAAGTTTGAGAACCTGTGGTCTACATGGACCATGGTTCATTATAACATCCATAATAATGTATATACAGAATTTGTGTATAATGCCATTTGTAAATACACCTCTGTGTTAGTTATTCACTTATAAAACCGATTGATAAATTGGTTTTAGGCACACAATGTGACCGGTCATATTTGCCTATTGGATGAAGTACTTTTAATACCAATTTTTAGTAGGCAACAAAATTGATATTTAAATGTTATGGTCCTGGCACTGGAAACCAACCCACCCCAGACATCCATGACTGGGGGTATCATTCAGGGACATCCACAAAAAGAAGGCCTTATATCCTCTAATCTTAGAATAAAGTTGCACAGCTATGCTAGAGCAGGCCTGGACAACCTGTGGCTCTCCAGCTATTGTAAAACTACATGTCTCAGCATACCCTCCCACTGATCAGCTGGTAAAGCATGCTGGGACTAGTTTTACAAGCATGCAAACTTACAGGGATGAACATTTCAGCATATACATGCTAAACAATTTATTCAATAAATAAATCTTAGCACAATAACAGTATAAATCAAACTAATGACATATAAAACGCAGCCCCACAATAAAATATACAGTAGCAAATCTAAAATACTTAAATATACACCCATGAGATTATATTTACATTATAATCTCTAAAACTGCAAACTTGTAATACCATTAGAACTTTAAGGGCCTGATTCTGAGTCAGATGCAATATAGATATTAGAAACAATGGTGAATTTTGTTCTACTGTCTATGCATTTAAATCAAATTGAGCATGTGCCCACAGTGTGTGAACATAGAGTCGCTGTACCAACTGAGACACATGGTCTCAGAAAAGTCTTAAAAATGTATTGGACATTCCAGTGTGGTGACGGTTAAGTGACTTTGTGTCTTTGTGGACACAGGGAAATGATCTGACATATGGCCGTGTTATGGGAGTTTCACAGGTGTGTCATTGAAGTGGTTGCAAATTCAGATGCATAATCGCTCAAACTAGAGGCCATACTCTGATGGACAGTTTGCACATAACATGGTTCTGGTGCAAAGATAAAGTTGCACCAAGCAGTATTTGAGTATCTCAAAGTGGGCATCACAGTCCTTGCACATTCATGCTGTACACTAAGGAAGGGCTTGTAGTGGAATTTGCACAAGTCACAAAAGCAAGACAGACAAAAGTCACATACAAGGATGTTGCAGCATCCGACTTACAATCAGGCCCTACATTTATTACAAATGCTGAAAACCTTGGCCTTTTTTAAAAAAGGAGTTTTTAAAATATACAGTTGGTACATAATTGGCTAAAATTTATTGATTAGAAATAAAGAACCTGCTCTACCAAGCTACCCTAGCTTTATTTCATCACCAGAGACTGGATGCTACCATTTTTTCATCAAATACAACTTACAAATACAGTTCGTAAAGAGACTACTAGGTATAGTGGCTTGCAAATCTTATGCTGCCAATCCACTAGGTGATTTTGACAGGCGATTGCATGATAACGATGTCGTTATCGTGCAATCAGTTGCAAATCGTCCACAAATCGGGCAGTAAAATTTTAAAAACGACAAGTGATGCGCCTGCCCGCTGGTCGTATTTAATACCAATCATCGTCCGAACATGTTGGTCAACCTTAGGACCGCCGTCAGGTTGCCATGTTCGGGGATGATTGATCTTTATACACTGAACGTGCAGTGTACACACTTCACCCCTAGGGGGACGACGGCACTATTATGATGTCGTAATCGTGCCGTCGTCCCCGCATCTTGTTGTGGATGGGCAGCTTTAGTCTTATCTACATCAGGGTAATAGTTAAAATATTCCTGACATTCATGATTTGCCATGAATAAAGGGGCCTATCCATTGTGAACAACCTGACCAAAACCAGGAGATTTTGGTCGGCTCGTGTAAAAGGTCGTGTAAGGGATAAGCTACAAACGTCCTGCGACGCACACTCCCGTGAACAACTGTCGGAGTCTTTTGCCGTTCAAACATACTGGTCAATTTCTGTATACTGCTGAACGACTTTAGAAACTTGTTCAGTGGATATGCAGTGAATGACCAACGGTGAATGGCAAACTACTTCTTTAATGAATATTCACGGCACTCATTAAAAGTTTGGTCCTTGGTCTATAAAGAAATTGTTCACAAAAGTATATCATGTTTGTGAACGACTTTTGCATGAAAGACTGTGAACGACTTTTGCATGAAATACTTTTTTTTGGTAGGAAAAGTCTTTGGTCTCTGGTCTTTCACAAAAAAAGTCTTCTAATGGATAGTCCCTTTAAGACCTCTTGCTTGAGCATAGTCCCTTAACCATTTATTGTCTACTCCTTCATCCTCCCCATGCAATGTAGTGCAAAGTTTCCCACCAACCAGAATCCTTTCATTTTACTACATGTTGATTATAACTATCTCGCACAGTCATGTATAACAATGGGCCTCAAGCTCATCAAACACTCATTATTGTGCACAAAGTAATTGGTAGTTCCAATGCTTCTATACGATATGGACATGTGTTAATCAATGTCCCAGGTGGAGTTCTTGGCAGGTGCTGACAATTTAACCATGTCAATAATATGACATTCCACCTTATGGAGTGAAACATTTGCCTGTTGACATTGTGAATGTCAACATGAGGGCGTGATACCATTTTTCCTGTTGTGTTTCACATTTTCGATATTTATCATGAGGTAAATTTTTTAATTTAAAATTTTTAAATTACACTGCATACTGAAAGTGTATTTTTAATCTAATATATATTTCAAGATGTAGTATACAGTAGATAGATCACAGTTAGAGTACAAATGATGCTGCCTGCTAAGAACATATTTGAATGTTATTGCTTGCTTCTTGTCAAAGGTGTACATTTTTGTTTCATACAACTACTTAATTGTACACTGATTTTGCGCTTACAATAATTTTCACACTCCAAATGATTTCCCATCTTTTTTCATTGGTAATTGCAGAAATTCTCATTTCATTTTTAATAATGTTACATATTCAGTAGTGGCTACTACCTGTATTTCCTGGGGCATCAGCCTATTAAAATTGTGCGCATGCATGGATTTGTGATCCCGCACATGTCCACAAATCTACAAGCAGGCTTCTAGGGACTGCATTAGCTGCAGCTCTTAGAAACCAGATAGGACTGTCATTATAGCAGGCAGTCACTAGTGGCTGCCCATTGAAAGTGCTCTCTCTGATAATTGCAGTCCCGACTGGTAGTTCCTAGTGGAGAACCCCCCCCCCCCTGGTACTGCCTATCCAGCTGTAAAAGATAATATGGGGCTGATTCAGTTGTGGGCAAACCAAAAGAAATTAGTAACTTTTCACATGGACAAACCTTGCTGCAATGCAAATAATGCAAGTATTTTTATCCATGCAAGATAAATACTGTATGCACTTGAAAGAAAATCTGCCCCATCTGCAGTGAAAATGGTTTTTCTAAGGTGCAAATTTACACCTTTTATTTTTTGTTTTGCTCTCAACTCTGCGAAAGCCCTATGTGATCACTATTATTACAGCGATAAGCACCACAAAGAACTACTGTACAGTAATACCAGAGCAATAAATGTACATCTTTTTATTTTAGGCTACAACAACTGTGCTAAGGACAGTAAAATGTGAAAATGTAACTGGAATTTTCATTATCTATAATGTAAAAAGGTAATGTGTTTAATTTTGTTAATTTATTCTAGTCCTGTTATATGTTCTAATATTAAGTAATTACTCATGTTAAAGTATGAAAGGATCATTCATTTTTCAAAAACACAAAAATGCAGAGATGTAGTGCCTAATTTTCAAAACCAAATTCACATATTTGTTTATTTGGCATGAACAGATGGGAACACAAATGTTACACCGCCGGTCGGTTCAAATCCCAGCAGCGCCAGCCTGACGTGGAAGGAAATCCTGATCGTGCGAAAGGTAAGCATTTCCTAACCTAATCTACCCCCTAACCCTAACCCTTCATTAGGGTGCCTAACCCTAGCATCCCCCCGTGTCTAACCCTAATCCCCTTTCTAATTGCCTGATCTCTAATAACCTAATCTCTGGGGGTGTGCCTAACCCTAAGCCCCCCCCGAACCCTAAACCTAACCCCCCCGCTCGGCGCCCGGCATCCCTTCGATCGGGATTCCGGTTGCCGGTCTTCGTTGTAGGTTAATTAACCCTTGCCAGGATTCTGTAGTGGAGATGCCAGTGGTCAGCATATCGACCGCCAGCATCATAAATGCATACCGAACAGATGTACACCCACATTCCAGTTTTGGCAACTGCTAATGAAAAATGATGCTCCACCTACAGTGCTTATGTAGTATTATTGGTACACATAAAAATACTTAGTGCAGAAGTGTAAAAATGTGCTATGCCACATTTAAGGGTCTGATTCAGATTTGGGAAGAGAGTAAAGTGGCCTATACACTAGCGTTGGATCTCCGCGTTCCTGCGATTCTTCAACCCGGCATCTCAGGAATGGTGAAATCCAACATACTGGATTTCACTGATTCGCTGATCACGATTAAAATAGGATCGTGATTTGCAAGTCACCGATCCTCCGACGGATCGCAGAACATCGATGGCCATTGCTCAGCATTTCCTACCGGTGGATCGACGTTTCCGAGCTGAATGCAGGATTGGGCAATCCATCACTTAGTATATGGGGGCCTTTAGGAACAGCAAGTAAGTCTGGCCATACACTAGTACGATTTCGGGCCGATTGCGCAATTTTAGATGCCTCGTACGATGCAACGTGTGCAAATCGTGCTGTATTTAGGTACCAATATGATCCGATGCATGCTCCCGCAGCTGTTCTATTGTATCGTATGATCAGATGTGCCCGTATGATCTGTTGTATCGTATGCAGATCGTGTTGTGTATTTGTGCGAATTCGATGCATCGTTCCTGCGACCGGCGTCATTTGTTAAAAACAATAAAGACTGATGCACGCATGGGGGAGGGAGATCCGTGATTAATGCATCTGTCTTTAATAAATAAACACAGATACAGGGATGGTTCAGTAAGAACCATCCGTGCATCTGTGAAAAAAAAAAAAGCTTAAAAAAAAAAATGGTGTACCCCCCCCCCCAAAAGAGCAACCAGTCCCGGGCTTTCAGTGACCCAGTGCTGGTTGTGCAACATAAGGGGGACAAACGATGTAGGGGTCCCCTGTATGCAAGCACAACCAGCACCGGGCTAGTCAGAACCAGCCCTGGGTGCCAAAATATGGGGGACAAACAACGTAGGGGTTCCCCGTAATTTAATTTAACATGTAGAATTTCACCGATCCACCATCAGATCAGATAACATCGATGGCCACAAGTTGGCATTTCCAACCGGTGAATCAGCATTTCTGATCCCATCTCAGGATCGGACTATACGTTGCCTGGTGTATGGAGGGGTCTTAACTCTATTCCCAAATCTGAATCAGGCCCTAAGATACTTCTTTAAATAATTCAGATTTTGAGTTCATCTCCTAAAATACTGCTTATACCACATTAATGAGCTAGAGGACTACCCTTATAAAATGTGTAATTTTTGTGTGTATTAACCATGGTATCAGGACTATAGATAGACAGCAAAAAGGTTGACAATGTCTAGATAGATACCATGGGGTTTATTTACTAAAGTGAGAGTTTTTAGAAATGGAGATGTTGCCCATAGCAACCAATCAGATTCTAGCTATTATCTTCTAGAAGGTGCTAGTTGAATGTTAAGTAGAATTCGATTGGTTGCTATGGGCAACATCTCCATTTCTAAAAATGCTAATTTTAGTAAATATACCCCCATATGTTAGACAGTCAAAAGGTTAACAGGGACAAGTGTCGACTGGGACAAAAGGTTGACAGTAAATGTCCACATAGAAGAATGTTGACAGGTACAAATGGTCAACAAGGTCAAAAAGTTGACAGGAACATGGTCACCACACAAATGGTTGATGCCTTTTTTTATTTTTTTTTAGGGTTTGGTACTTATTGGAGGGTTAGTTTTAGGCACTTAACTCGATGGTGAGGGTTAGGCAATACCCCTGCAGCTAGGGTTAGGCACCAGGAGGGAGGGTAAGGAGATAGCTACAGTCAGGGTGAAGATTAGGGTTGGGACAAAAATGTGTTGTGAGTCAACCATTTTCATGTCGACATTTTGACCCAGTCAACCATTTTTACCTGTTGACTTTTTTCCATGTCGACCTTGACTGTGTCAACCTTTGTCCCTGTCATCCTTTTCTCCCTATCGACCTATTGCCTGTCTAACATCAGGGAGTAAATTTACTAAGATGGCAGTTCTATTTAGAAGTGATGTTGCCCATAGAAACCAATAAATTCCACATTGCTTCCCAATTATATTAACCTGAACCCCCAAGTCTACAGAACCTGATTTAAGACTAGGCCCACCCCAACCTACCTCAAGCAAAATTCCTGTGTGTCTAAATCATCCATAAGCCCCAAGGCCGAAAACCTTTTTTTGTGCTACCAACACCCACCCCCCAGTGGTCACAAAAGTATTGAAAGTATATAACCTCCTGAGCATCTATAATAAATTTTAACAAAAATAAGGAATTAATCCTTTACCAGGCGCTCAATCAACATACCTGCCACCCTTCTCACATTAACTTTCTTGACATTGCTCTCTCTGTTATTGACAACCAACTGCACACTAAAACATTTAGGAAAGAGGCTGATTGTAATGGGTTCCTTAACTATTCGAGCTGCCATTATCACAAATTGAAAAACAATATACCTAAGGGTCAGTATTTACGCTTAAAATTGAACTGCTCTAGTATTGATGTATATAAGGAACAAGCAGAAACTTCAGCTTTTCTAGAGCAGGGTTATATGATTAGAATACTAGAAGAAGCACTGGAAGAAGTGAAGGATCGTAATAGAACCTCTCTGTTAGTTTCAAAAGAAAGAATTCATTGTCATTTGTCTCCCAATTTAACGGCTGTTCACGTGAGATTAAAAGAATAATTCAGAATAATTTCCATCTCCTAAAAATGGACAGAATGCTTGCTCTTCATGTAGGTGACACCCCACAGTCACATTATGGACAGCTAGAAATTTGAGGAGTTTTCTCTCTCCTAGTTTCTTTGTGAAAGAAGGATTAACACAAAAAAATAAAGTGAATTCATGGCTTATTATTAGACCAAAAGGGAGCTACAAATGTGGCAGACAGTCTTGTATCACCAGTAAACATATTACCAATAAAAGTGTGTCAACTACTATGGGTAATAGATATAATATTGACAGATTCATTAATTGTCTCTCTATGTTTTTTATATACTTGATTACCTGTTAATGCGGGGGCCGCACAACTAGAATTTTAAATGTAAGGTTCTTGGAACATAGGCAGAACGTCATGAAAAGAATTGTCTGCATAGTGTATCAAGACATGTAGCTCAACAGCATGTTGGTGATGTCGGAGTGATATCTTTACAGGGCATTGAATAAATCCCCAGTACCCATAAAGGGGGTGATAGGTGCAATGCCCTGTACAGAAGAGAGGCATATTGGATCTTTCCATTGGGCACCTTAATGCCAGATGGTTTAAACAAAAATATAGAGCTCAATAACATCTAAACAGCTACTTGTTATGTTGCTCTGGTTACATGAGATCCATATCTGTGTATTTATTTACCCTTGTCCTTTGAGATGATCAATGGACTGACTGGAACTATTTGGGTTATGATATGTGCACATTAACGATGTGTTTGCTTAATTTATGTATTTATATCCCTATAATTATCAACTTGTAGTTTAGATAAATGGAAAGGATATAGCATCTAATGACGTTTAATTCAAAATGTTTATAAAAATTATTCACTCTGTATAGACCCGATCAGGATTCAAACCCGGGCCTGGAGGCTGAATGCGACAAGAGTTGTGCTGGCTAAGCCATTGGCCAGCTAGTTTAAATATCTGTTTCTGCTGTATCCCTTATAAGACATGTCCATTGTTATATATGCACATCCATGATGTGTACCTGTGTACCTAGCATATCTTTAAAAAAAAAATTTATAGTTTGGATAAACAGATATGATATACCATTTGATGACGTTAAATTTAAAATGTCTATAAAAATTATTTATTATGTATGAACCTAATTGGGATTTGAACCCAGGTTTGGGTGTTGAATGTGATAGGAGTTTTACTGACTGAGCCATTGGCCAGACAGTTAAAACACCAATCCTCGCTGTATCCCTTATAAGACGTGGGACAGAAAATAGATCTGTATTTAAACTTTGCTTGAGTGATGCTATTTCTTGATAGAGAGATAAATATATATTTTAACCTTTTATTATACTGTGACTGTTATATATACTAATACTCTAGTCAAACCTTCTATTTTAAATTAAATTATTTTAAATTATTATTCATGTATTTTTATAGATTGAATGTATATAATTGGTTAGAAGTGGTATAAGGAACTGAACACAGGTGTTTAAACTTGGACTGTAATTATCAGCTGATTGATGCAGGACATCCATTGGCTGAATCACATTTAAATAGACACATGTTGAGTCAATATTTTTATCCATCTTCTGAAGAAATCGTCACGCTATATTGATGGAGAAACAAATCAAGGATTTTACCCTGGGACTTACAATAATATATCTGAGTCCCCTGCGTTATATGGAACATCTGCTTGGACTCTAATCCTGTTTCCCAATATTACTACGATTTAATACTTGCATAAGTTGGGAATCTAGAGCCTGCTGGACAGAGCTTTTTAATTGAACATCGTGTGTGGCAGCGAGAACTGGAAGCCCCAGGAGTTGCACTGTTGATCTGCACGGGGAGATCTGTGAGTAGCGCACAGCTTGCTAGCCACTTTACTATCATCACTCACTTGTTCCCCATACCATCCACAATATTCCTGCTTATTGTATTGGGCTACAATCATGTGGAAATAAGCCAGAAATCCATTGGAGGTGATTTACATCATTTGGAAAGAAACCAACAATAAGAAGTTATTTTATACTTCCCCTTGTACATCTGGATTAAATATTCTGATTAATAATATAAACTCTCATTGAAGGGCTAAAGAACTGCATACCTATCTGGAGTGCTGGACTATAAACTGATGGCTTTTTAAAAGAGTCTTTGGAGTTCCAATATCAATTATAACTCAGGGGCATAGCTGATATATATTTATAGTTTCAATGTTTTAATGCTTTGTGTAGACAACAGTCTTTTTTATATAAATGTTGCAATATATTTGTGATTTGTTTAATTAAATGTTACAATATATATTGATGTGTTTATAAACCAATTTATGCGCACCCATTAGGAAGGATCATTTCCTTCCAATACACATATATATATATATATATATATATATGTATATATTATGGTCTGCAGCACTGTACTAACCATGGCACATGCCCCTAACATCACCCCTGTGAATCTCGCAGCACTGTACTAACCATGGTACATGCCCTTAACATCACCCCTGTGAATCTCGCAGCACTGTACTAACCATGGTACATGCCCCTAACATCACCCCTGTGAATCTCATTTCAATATATAGACTCCTATGTATCAGAGTTTCTGCAGAATTGTATGTATTGTTCCTTTGTACGAATAGCACAATGCAAGAGATTTCACAGAAATCTCTGGCAGAGTGCTAATTAGGGCTGCAGATCACAGTCCCAATTATAATCAATGGGGACTATGATCTCTGCCCTATGTACCAAACTCCAAAAAGCAAAGCTTTTCGGAGTTTAGTCCCGGTATTTTACGTAATCTTCATATGGTGTAAACTGCTTTAAGCCTTTGGAGGCTTCCAAGCAGGAGATAGATCTCTCTCCCACATCTTCTGGCTGGCAACACTGTGCACAGCTACCAAATGCTGGGGATGTAACTTGCAGGGACAGTGGTTACTGCAACCGCTGTCCCTGCAAGTTCCCCTTTGAACATAGCAGGGATATTTTCATTAAACATTTAAATACTGTATCCCCAGCAATATGGATCCTTAATCATTGCAGCAGTGCTGTGATTATTATAATATAGGCCCCTTAGTCTTACAAAATTATATATATATATATTCTTTAATTAAGTGATGCAAAGTGCATCAGAGCAAGTAGCCCATGTGTAGTCAGAAACATCCTAATCCGTCAATCTTCACCCTGCTAAAGTTGGAAAATGTTCTAACTGTATAGATACTGCTATTTGGACATAAAGATCAATGCAGTTCCTGTAAAAACAGACACATTTACACAAATATAAACAAATGATGTTACCAAATGACATATATACTACTAGGGCGGATTTTGTTTTTTCTCTAAAGGTTTCAGGGGATGTTTACTTACAGGTCACGTGTGTGACATGGATAAGGCATTGCTTGAACCTGGACTTCTGGTTCAAATATTTCTGAGCCTGTCTGTAGAGAAATGATGGCTCTGTCAATCATATCTTGAATTGGAGCAAAGACATGGCTATATGTGAATCCTTTTCCAGGAAGCCTTCGAGGATGAGATCTCCAAATTGGATTTTTAATTACATTGGTTTTCATACTGTATAGTGCATTTGTTCTAATTGTATACTTTACATGAGGTGGAAGTTCTTTTCCTGAATATTTTCTGTATGTCTGTGTCCTTGAGGAAGACAAATTAAAAATAATACCTATGGAAGAAAAACAATATTTTACACATTATTTGTTATTTTGTAACTAGTTTTAACTTAAATATTTATCAAACTAGGCAGGGAGTTGGCAACAGTAACTCAGCAAAAAAAAGTGCAGGATGTGAGGTAAACATGTGACATGCATATATTTTCCTGGTATGTAGGGAGGTCCATAAGTGTGGAGACACAATTATAAAAAGGAAATGAGTAAGGAAATATTAATCCAGTTTCTACACATATGATATTGGAGTGGGGGAAAACTTTTTAGGATATGTCGCCAGTATGAAGGCCATCTTGAAGTCAGCCATCTTAGATGCAACTTTAATTTTTAATTGGGAAAGTAGTCATGTGACATCAAACAGATGCAGAATTTAATAAGAAAATCAATGGTGTTCTTTGTTTTAATGTATCTTTATTCATTCTAAAGTTTTAACATAAAGTTTATAGGATATGTTTGAAGTGCTGTCCACCATGTTATAGTGTTAAAGCTCTTTTCCCATTCCCGATGAACCTTGACCAACATATCTGGCTGAATCTGAACACAGGCATCAACAATTTATTGTTGCAGATGATAATGATCTTGTATCTTTACAGCATAAACACATTCCTTCAGGTAACCCCACAGAAAGAAATCCAACAAAGTTAAATCTGGGGATCTTGGTGGCCACTGGGCTGGATTTCTATGGCCAAACCACATTTGAGGAAACTGCACATTTGCCTCATCACTAAACAATACATGGTGTGGAAAATGAGGGTTCAGTTGAAGTTGCTGTGTTATACAATGTGCAAGCTCCACCCGACGGACTGGGTCATCTTCAGTCAGGTGTTGCAACATTTGAATCTTATAGGGGTGCCACTTATGTGTAGAAAAAATTCTCAAAATGGCCATATAACTAACCAAACATTCATGAGACAGATGACGAGTGCTACTTTGTGGGCTCTTTGAAAATAATGCCAGCACAGCAGTTGTTGTTGCTTCATAGGTAACAGTTTTTGGACATTCACTGTTTGGTTTATCTGCAAGTGATCTGGTTTCTTTAAATTTGGCAAGGAGTTTGGCAACTGTACCGTGAGTAATGGGTGTCCTATTTGAGTGACATTAGCAGAAATTATCTGCAGTAGCACATGTCATTCATTATCCAGACAATCTCAATGTTTTCTTTGTGTTAGTGCCATTGTTATTAATGTCACTACCTACAAAAGAAAACTCAGTTAAAACTCAAGAATTAATAAAGATACATTAAAACATAGAACACTATTGTTTTTCTTATGAAATACTGCATCTGTTTGATATGTCACATGACTACCTTTCCAATTAAAAAGAGTTGCATCCAAGATGGCCAACTTCATGATGGTCGCCATACTGGTGACATACCCAGTAACCAGTGCAGTAATCAGAGTATGTAGCCAGTGACTTTATGTCTCTGCATATCTCTGCAATTACAACATAAACTTCAATCACAGATAGAGCATTTACTTATACCAACATATTGTAATACAAAATTGTTTTACAGTATGAAGCTAATTAGACAAAATGGATTTCTCAGTTTCTCAGGCTATGTCAGATAGATATCGCTGCAGTAACTTGATAATATGTATTTGTGGATCCATCCCTACTGTACATTTTTGGTGAACAATTAGGCTATTGAAACTAAAAAAAGTAACGAATTGCAACGTAAATCTATCGCGAACATGTCTCCAAGTTCTATCAAATGTTGACCATGGCGAGGTGTAAATTCATTTGGATGACCACATCTGGTATTGAAAGGGAAAGTGTTAATGATAGGTATGTGGTACTTTACAGCTTGATTTAATTTACAGTATAATTTTATATCTTATCAGCCATATTTATGAATGCACTAGCTGAAGTACCCGACATTGCCTGGGTTAAAATGTTAAAGTTATTACATTTTATTATGTGATGTCATCCAAATCCATACAGTGCAAGGCCCAGAACAGGCTCCCTGGGTCAAAGTTCTTCCCTGTGCACTCTGCCATGAGGTGTGACTGGCACTCCATTAAGCATCCCAGACCGATTGCTAACCCTATGTGAAGATGTCATCCAAATCCATCCAGTGGAAGACCCAGAACAGGCTCCCCAGGTTAAAGTTCTGGCCAGCATCCTCCAGTCAAAGGTTTGCCCAGTGTTCACCAATGAGATTTCCGACCATGATCTCTATACCCTAGTATGTCTACTGGGATTGAATGTTACTACTCTGTGAAGTTTTTGTCCAAATCCATCCAGTGGAAGTCCCAGAACAGGCTCCCCGATTCAAGGTTCTGCCCAGTGTACATGAATGGGAGATCCATCCAAGACCTCAACCATCTAGTATGTCTTCTGGGATCCAATGTTACCACTGTGAGTTTTCATCCAAATGATGTGATGTTATACAAATCCATACAGTGGAAGGCCCAGAACAGGCTCCCTGGGTGAAAGTTCTGGCTGGTGCACTCCACCGTGAGGTCCATTGGGACCCCAAGCACTCCATTAAGCATCCCAGACCAATTGCCACCCCTCTGTGTTTTCATCCAAATGCATCCAGTGGAAGGCCCAGAACAAGTCCCCCAGGTCAAAGTTCTGGCCAGCATCTCTGGTCAAAGTTCTGCCCAACGTACGCCAACAAGATTTCAGACCAGGACCTCAAACCCCTAGTTTGTCTTCTGGGATCGAATGTTACCACTCTGTGAAGTTTTCATCCAAATCCATCCAGTGGAAGGCCAAGAACAGGTTTGAGGTCAAAGTTCTTCCTAGCATACTTCAATGGGAGATCCAACCAGGATCTCAACCCCCTAGTATGTCTTCTGGGATACAATGTTACCACTCTGTTTAATCTAAAATAATGGATTTAAACTGTACATTTTATATTGGATATATTTATAATAATTATTGTAATATATTTTAGGTGAATGTGGATTTTATGAACATAAAGCACCTTCATTTTTATAATAATTTATAAAATCATGTAAAAATTTATTCATGCTCTATTGTGTATATATTGTTTTAGAATTATGGAATATCGGTTGATGATTTTATAATACTGCATACCCCCGCTTATATACCTACCTATGACAAGGCTTTTATATAAATAGGAACTCTGACAAAATGGCATCCGTGAGTCTAATGATATAGACTATGCCAAAATGGCCACCACTATTTATCCTCTAGTGGCGAGAGGAAATGCCTGCCATTCAGGCAGCACAATATGATCGTGTGCTGGATAGAGAGGAGGAGAATATACTCCCGGATAAGTGATATGTTAGAGATCTCCAAACAACACTCGCGAGGTATGGGTGTTCCTGCGCATGTGCGGTAATGGTCAAAATGGCGCCCGTGGTTGGAAATCCGGCTCCAGCCCAGTATGGGCATGTACAATTAATGGGTAAGGTATATAAAGCAGTGGGGTATCCCTTTGGGTGATCCTCCTGATGAAGTCCTACCAGAGTGGCGTAAGAGACAAAACGCATTGAGGAAGTGGGGACCTCTGTCCGCGGATGCTGTGACTTTTTCATATAAGCCAGTTTTGAACTCTTTTAATGTAATTATGCATTTATTTGTATGCTCCCATTGTGTGTCTTTATAAATTGTCTCTGATAATACACTATGAGAGTGTTCTTTCTCTCCTATAAATACATTAATGAGCTTGGACCAAAAGCTTTACCTAAAAATTCCAAGAGGGAGATACAGAGATTTCAAGGACAATATACTACATGCTTGTCTTCTAGTATATTATGGTATGCATACTAAGTGTTTATGGTGCGTGTATAGAATCAATAAAAATATTACACTATGAGGTGCTACTTTTTCACCTTTTGTATTGCATGAACATCGGGAACCTCACAACAATGGTCCATTTCTTGAGCGCTCACTGTTGATATCAGGACCATAGTGGATGATTATATTGAACTTCTAACTTGAATTAACAGTTGTGACTAGTACTTGTATAGGTGAAATATATATATATATATATATATACACACACACACACACACAGTATCAGGGGTGTAACTAGAACTTTTTGGACCCTATAGCAACATTTTTAAGGCCCCTCCCCTAACTTAGGTCTTACACAGTGCCCACAGTAGTAGTTCCCCTAAAACACTAAATGCCCACTGTAATGGTGCCCCTTATGCAATGGCCACTGTAATGGTGCCCCTTACACAGTGCCCCCAGTAGTAATAATTCCCCCTGTAGTAATGCCCCTAGTAACAATGTCCCCTGATAATAATGCCCCTAAAAGTAATGCCCTCTGTAGTAGTGCCAGCAGGAGTAATGCTCCCTGCAGTGCCCCAGTAGTAATGTCTCTTGAAGTGTCCCCAGTTGTAGTGCTCCCAATAGTGCCTCCAGTAGAAAGGCCACTGTAGTGTCCCCATATGATGCCCCCAGTAGTAAGGCCCCTGTAATACCCCCTGTAGTGCCCACAGTAGAACCCCCCCCACGGACACACATACACACAAAAAAACAATACTTTCCTTAAACCCCTCTCCAGTGCCTGCTGCCGTCCATCCCCGAAACTCCCAAAACTCCAGAAACTATGGGAGTGATGTAATGACATCACTCCCATAGTGCACTGTTGGACCCGGAAGCCAGGGCTCAGGAGTGAGCTCCATCCTCCAGCTGGGGAGAGAGAGAGGAGAGAAGGAGCCAGATGCCCGCTGGTAACACAATCTCAGCGGGCACCTAGCAAATGGAGGGTGCAGGGGGTGCGATAGTTGGGCCAGAAGGCCCCATACCAATCAGGCAGACTCAGAGTCACCCTCTAGTGGTCGCCGCCCCTAGGTAGCTGCCTAAGCTTGCCTAATGGAAGCACAGGCCCTGTTCATGAATAATACATTATATAAAGTGCATCCAAGTCACTGTATGAGTCACTATAATCTCTATAGAAGAATATATTTGATGCTAAATACTTTATTTTTTAAATGAAAGCAGTACATTTGATGAGATCTTTTTTTAACAAACTATATGTGGTCATTGTACAGCTACACTAATGGAGTGGTATATCTTCAGATATATTCCTTTTTGCCACATGAGACAAAGATCCAGCCTCCACGGCATTAGGCCAATCAGCCAGATCACTCAGTGTATCTTTTTTTGTAGAGCAAATTTTGGGACAACTAGTATTTTTTCTGTACAGTATGTTCTATAATGAGGCAAACTGAGACAGGTATGATTAACAGGTCTTACTGTGTATGGCAGGGAAATTAACATGTGCAAAATTAGTCATCAAATGTTTGTTAGTTTGTGTAATAAACAAGAAAGCTGACATATCTGGTGTGCTTTTATGCCATACAGTGACTGTGTATGCTCATGTACTCAGCATTGATTAGCATAGGATATTTTTTTTCCCAAAATCTATACATTTTGCCGATGCATGGTGAAGCCTGTCTGTCATTTCTACATACAGTGCATCCAGAAAGTATTCACAAAGCTTCACTTTTTATTATGTTACAGCTTTATTCCGAAATGGAATAAATTCATTGTTGTCCTCAAAATTCTACACACAATACCCCATAATTATAATGTGTAAAACATTTTTTGAGATTTTTGCAAATTTAATAAAAAATAAATAAACTAAGAAATCACACGTACATAAGTATTCACAACCTTTGCTCAATACTTTGTTGATGCACCTTTGGCAGCAATTACAGCCTCAAGTATTTTTGAATATGATTCCAAAAGCTTGGCACACCTATCTGTGGGCAGTTTCGCCCATTCCTCTTTGCAGCACCTCTCAAGCTCCATCAAGTTGGATGGGAAGCGTCGGTGCACAGCTATTTTCAGATCTCTCCAGAGATGTTCAATTGGATTCAAGTTTGGGCTCTGGCTGGGCAAATCAAGCACATTCACAGAGTTGTCCTGAAGCCACTCCTTTGATATGTTAGCTGTGTGCTTCGGGTCAATGTCCTGCTGAAAGATGAACCGTTGCCCCAGTCTAAAGTCAAGAGCGCTCTGGAGCAGGTTTTCATCCAGGATATCTCTGCACATTGCTGCATTCATCTTTCCCTCTATCCTGCCTAGTCTTCCAGTTCCTGCCACTGAAAAAAATCCCCACAGCATGATGCTGTCACCACCATGCTTCACTGTAGAGATGGTATTGGCCTGGTGATGAGCGGTGCCTGGTTTGCTCCAAACATAACGCCTGGCATTCATGGCAAAGAGTTCAATATTTGTCTCATCAGGCCAGAGAGTCCTTCAGGTGCATTTTGGCAAACTCCGGGTGGGCTGCCATGTGCTTTTTACTAAGGAGTGGCTTCCATCTGGCCACTCTAATATAAAGGCCTGATTGGTGGATTGCTGCAGAGATAGTTGTCCTTCTGGAAGGTACTCCTCTCTCCACAGAGGAATGCTGTAGCTCTGACAGAGTGACAATCGGGTTCTTGGTCACCTCCCTGACCAGGGCCCTTCTCCCCCGATCACTCAGTTTAAACAGCCAGCCAACTCTAGGAAGAGTCTTGGTGGTTCCGAACTTCTTCCATTTACAGATGATGGAGGCCACTGTGCTCTTTGGGACCTTCAAAGCAGCATACATTTTTCTGTACCCTTCCCCAGATTTGTGCCTTGAGACAATCCTGTCTTGAAGGTCTACAGACAATTCCTTTGACTTCATGCTTGGTTTGTGCTCTGACATGCACTGTCAAGTGTGGGACCTTATATAGACAGGTGTATGCTTTTCAAAATCATGTCCAATCAACTGAATGTTCCACAGGTGGACTCCAATTAAGCTGTAGGAACTTCTCAAGGATGATCAGTGGAAACAGGATGCACCTAAGCTCAATTTTGAGCTTCATGGAAAAGGCTGTGAATACTTATGTACATGTGATTTCTTAGTGGGTTTTTTTTATTAAATTTGCAAAAATCTCAAAAAAACTTTTTACACTTTGTCAATATGGGGTATTGTATGTAGAATTTTGAGGACAAAAATGAATTTATTCCATTTTGGAATAAGAGTGTAACATAACAAAATGTGGAAAAAGTGAAGCTTTGTGAATACTTTCTGGATTAACTATAATTTCTAAGATCTAATGTTATTTAGTTAACATTTGGATCATAGATTTAAGTGCAAGTTGTCCAGAATTATTCAACAGAAAAAAATAGAGGAACCTGTTTCAATTGATACAGTACATTTACATGTCTTTTTTCTCTTTACACTAAATAAATTATATACAGTATACTGTACATTACTCACCAGCTAGAAAATCATTCTTCAGAATCATTGACTTTGCTTTATTTTCCAAAGCTTCGGAAGTGTTAATGGGCAGAAAGCGATCAAAAGAGAAACATGAAGAAATATTTATCATAAATTGTGTAAAGTAATTGGTTTCTCGAACAAATGAGCTATTTAACATCTTTCCAATTGTGTGATCTGAAATTAGAGAGAAAAGCATTGCATGTGTATTGTGGTTTCCAGCAATACATTTCAAAATGTAAAAGATACATATAAAATAATGAAATGTTAATATCCAGAACTGCTTAGGGCTCAAGCTGTGATTATTGGAAAAGACAGCACATGTTGCGAGAGAGAGGCTTTAACATTTATTCCACTGTATATAATTTGGGAATTGAAAATGAGTTACAAGTTGCTTTTCTTATTATGACGTGATGTTCTGTTTATGTAACTTATATTTTAAATTGATAGTGAAGCTTATACTTCTTTGGAACACCTCTACACAGGCATAATTCTATCAATTCACTAGAAACGAGTCTGTTATAAATGTTTGGCCATGAAGTGCATTAGTAAAATCCATGGCTCCTACCGAACTGATAGGATACAGTCTCATGAACATTAGTTGTGTCCATAAAATAGCATCTTCTTCTTTGTGTTGGTCAAAAGTGCCCTTACTTTATTGTTTGCGACCATTATTCAAATTGTCATGAAATTATACAACTAAGGTCTATCCACCATTTGTTTTTTACACACAGTGAAGACTTCTTTACAATTCAAGAAAATTAAATTTTAGCTTCGGACGCTACCCACAGGGGGTAAGGTTCCAGATGGGTAACTTCAGGCAATAGAACATAAAATGAACATATCAAATGCCTAGTGTCTATTAAAAGTATATAGCTATTTTAAACCCACATAAAAACCAATATGAATGGTCACGGTAAAAATATGCAAACATTTAATATACAAGATAAAAGACAGGCAAGATACACAACTTCAATAAAAATGATATCCAAGAATCATGATAAAAAATTATATTGAATAAATAATAAAATATTGGCAGGTAGTTGCTTTACCAGACAATGGAGGTAAATATGCGTGAAATAGTAATTACAGAGGAGTGGTCCATATCTCGCGTCTCTGTCCAAAGGTTTTCTCTGCCCTCGGTAAAAAGCCAAACTCAGCTCCTCCTCTCCTTCCAATGTGTTTTGGGGACCGCCTGTCCCTTTGTCAAGGCATGGAGGAAATGTGTCCAGCTCCCTCTTTAAATAACAGTACTAATAGAGCCACTTCTGGTTCGGTAAGGTATATTTCCCCTTCAGATTTTGTACCTAGAAGTGACGTTAATGAGGGCAGAATGTAGTTTTCTGCCAATACTGTCCACCAAAAGAATATCTGACCATTTCCAGTTGTAGTGCTATTGGTTACTTGTCTGCTGTTTTGTACTGTACTGTTTTACCTTGTACTATCTTATTGTTTTGTCTTCTGTATAACACTGTGGACCACTTGTGGAGCCCTATACTGTAAGTAAATTTTAATAATAATAATCATCAACATCAATATGCTAATGAACATGTAGGATAAAGCTATTCATTTAAATATAAATAGGATGCATCTCTAAAGCACATTCTTTATATGCATATACACTCCCTTACTGTACACAACTTCCACCTGATCTCATCACCCCTAAATAAGTTTCTCAGGTGCAAGTTAAGAGTAACAACTAATGCAGACAGCTATGTTGGTACATACATAAGTCAAAGCTAATGTTGCAAAGAATTGTAAAGAACATTGGCCGAGTGCGTGCGTTCTCTCCCTTGCATTTCTTTCTGAATCAGACCGTGATACTACTGGTAACAGGTCCGGATATACAAATGTATGGATAGGGGTTTATATTACTGAAACAGCGGTCCAGAGATTTGGGGCAGCAAGTGTAGTAAAATCAGATAAGTGTGGCAACTGTCCATTAGCATATGTGGAGCCAGGGAGATAGCAGACAGGAATATAACAGCTCCCCAGGGAGAAGGAACATGCCCAAAGTAACTTAAGGCAGCAATGGGGTCCAGTCCGGCAGGCAGAGGTATAGAGAAGTAAAAGGGCCACTACACTGGCAAACAGGCTAGGCAGGTGGAGGCCGGGAGCAGACTGAAGTTCATGTGACATGCTCCATGGTGCCATGATTCATGGATAGAACTGTCCCAGCCATACTGTACATACATACTCAACTGTACATATTGGGTGTTGCGGCTCTGTTAGCTGCACCCCAAAACAATAAAAGTTTTAAAAATATGTATATTTTTTTTAAAATCTCAACTCTTTTATAACTAAATTGATATTTTTAAATGGAAGACTGTATGTTTTTGAGAGGCAGCATACATTACTGTACTTATTGGGTGTTGTGGCTCCATCAGCTACAACTCAAAATAATAAAGGTTGAAAAATATTTTTTTAATTTGTTTAAAAAAAAAAATCTCAAGTCTTTCATTCACTTGGTTTGGTTGCAGTTACAAGTTCAAGTATGGTAGCTTTGCTCTTGTCCTGGTGTAAACCAATCATGAATCAAAATATATAAAAGAAGAACAGGAACAATCCAATACTAGTGCTGGCTGTCATAGCACTTCTTCAACACTCTAAATTTAAAGAAAGTCAAGGGGTAAGAAGGAGTAAATAATGTTTGACAATCTTTAAGAAAACATCACCTCTAATTATGAAGAGAAAAATTACTGCCAAAAAATGTTATATTGCCAAAATACATCATATGCATTGGCATGAAAAGTCTCAGATCATGGCCTTTCTTTACAAGTTGTGGTCCTGCTACTGCTCTTTCATGCACTAGAATGCCTATTATGAAAGCAGGAGCCAAACACAATCAGTCATCTTCCGCAACCTCGCATGTAACTCCTTCTCACTCTGACTCTAGATGACTCACCTCTAAAACAGGCATATCAGTGCACAAAAAGAATACTAAGGCTGAAGAACAAATTGTGTGTTCACAAACTTCACAAAGAGTCTAAGGGTATCCATGAGTGATATGTGGGAGTCTGACACTGGTCTTCCATCATTTCTAAACCCGCTGCAAATGTGGGGATGAGAAGCACAAGTAAAGATGATGACATAGAAATTAAGCATGCTACTGTAGAAGTGCAACAGGGTGAGGGGGATATTTGTGTATCTGATGCTGGGGATGTTGATTATGAGGATGTTGTTTGTGTCAAAGTCAGCCACCAGTGGCATCTGTTCTTGTCCATGATGAAAAAGATGGCCATTGTCATGCCTGGGCAAAAGACTGAAAAAGCCACCTCTTTTATGTGGAATTATTTTTACCCAAATCCTGAGAACATTTGTCAAGCAATCTGTACCATTTGTGAAGCCAAAGTAAGTAGAGGTATGGATGTTAACCATCTAGGAGCCTCCAACCTGTTACATCATTTGCAGCAAGTTCATGCAAAGTTTTTGGAAAAATCTGGTAAAATAATAAGCAGTTCAGCATCAGCTAGCTCATTCAATATTCACTACCAACATCTTCATCATCAATATCCTCATTAATGATTGGAGGTAGTTCTCCTGCATTTAAATTGTGAAGGATAACTGACTCCTCCCCTACCAAGGATTTCCCAGAAGAATCCTTGTTCACTAGGGCTGGGGGTGAATCTTATATGAATAAAATTGAGTATGCTACTTTGTAAAAAGATGAGGGGAATAATTGTGTTTCTGACACTAATGAGAATGATGATGAATGTGTTGGACAAGAAGAACAAGTTGATAAAATTCAGGAGGCTGATGTTTGTGTTTGAGTAAGTCAGCACCAGTGGCAGCACTTCAGGTCAGTGATTAGAAGTGCATTTCCATGCCTGGGCAAAAGACAAAATAATCCACCTCTCTCATGTGGAAACATTTGTACCCAAATCCTGACAAGATTTGTCAAAGCATCAATACCATTTTTAGTGCCAAAGTAAGTAGAGGTAGGGATGTTAACCATATAGGCACCTCCTCCATGTTATATCATTTGCAGCAAGTTCATTCAAGTGTTTTATCAAAACCTGGAAAATCATATCAAGCAGTCCAACATCAGCTGCCAGCAGCATGGATAGGTATTAGCACATGCAATCTCCACCAACACCTTCATCATCAACCTCATTAGCAATTGGAGGTAGTCATGCATCCAATTTGCTAAGAAAATCTGCTTCCCCTATCCATGACTCCCAAGAAGAATCCTTAAAGTTGAATAATATGAAAATAAGCAATTCTCTTAGTATGTTGGACTTGTAGATCAAGTTCTTTTATTTGCTTCACCAGGACCAAAGGGTTTGCAATATCTTGCAACTGGATCACTACATTTTGGCTACCATGCTTGATCCTAGGTTTAAATTTTATGCAATGTCATTCTTTCCAACTGACACAGATCTTAAAAGAAGCAAAGAGCTCCTTGCAAGCAAGCTGTAAGCTCAAGTGTCAAATGGCACGATGTCTCCTGCTTCAGTTTCTCTTGCAAATGCTGCTGTCAGGAAAAAACTGACCTTTTCCAAGAGACCCATTGGTGAGGAATAGCCAACTCAGTGCACCAGAGTGAAACATTATGAAATATGGTCAGGTGTAAAAAATAATTGCCAACACATCAATAGAAAGCATAGAAGGCTGGACTAGCATTGGCTGGCATGCCCTATCTTTAGAAGTGTCCTATTTTAAAAATGTCAACTTCTTTTTAAAATGATTAATTGGCGTTATATCAGTGTTATGAATAATATCTTCAGCTGCAATTGCTTGTGAATTGACGCATCCTTCTGTCTCCTCTAACCTGCAGGTAAAGGACTACTGCTCCCAGCATATTCTTGCTGCATGATACTTGTAAAGGACTACTGCTCCGAGCAGCATATTCTTGCTGCATTATAATTGTTTGTCCCTGCCCGAGCTGTACTAGGTAAAGGACTACTGCTCCCAGCATATTCTTGCTGCATGATACTTGTAAAGGACTACTGCTCCCAGCAGCATATTCTTGCTGCATTATAATTGTTTGTCCCTGCCCGAGCTGTACTAGGTAAAGGACTACTGCTCCCAGCATATTCTAGCTGCATGATACTTGTAAAGGACTACTGCTCTCAGCAGCATATTCTTGCTGCATTATAATTGTTTGTCCCTGCCTGAGCTGTACTAGGTAAAGGACTACTGCTTTGAACAATTAACTTAGATGTAATGTTAAATTAAGTAGTATATCACTGCATAGTATCTGTAGTTGATGGTTTAGAATATAGTTTTATGTTTGTGTTTTCTTAGTTCGATTCTAGGTATATTGGAGCTTATTCAGAGGCGGCCGTATGGTCTACGACCGGACGGCCACCTCAATGTTTTGCCAGTGCGCATGCGCACGAGGGAGCCGGTTCCCTTGTGCGCATGTATGAGACCCGCTACGACCGACAGCGCTGGTCGTAGCGGATCTCTTTCCAAAGGGGGCGAGCTGTCAATGTTGATTGACAGCTCGCCCCATTTGGAAGGCGGGCCGGGGGGGTGGCAGCCCAAACGGAGGCATTCCTATGGGAATGCCTGCCATATGGGGGAGGCCCCACTGACATCACTAGTGATGTCAGTGGAGAGCTTCTGGCTCAGACAGAGCCAGAAGCTCTCCGGGGCTTACAACAAGTGAGACCCTACCCTGAATGCTCCTGGCGATGGGCCTTTTGTGACGTCATTCACCGGGGATGACATGGTCCGAGTGATGCCGCCTATGCTAAGATGTATGCGGCTCAAATAGGGGAAGTAAATACAAAGTGGTACGGACTCGAGATGACATCATTAATTTATGCGGCTCACGGGTAGGAAGTGAATGCCGCACAAAGATTGTGTTTTAAAGATTAGTTTATTTAAGTTTTCCTGATCGATATAAAAAAGATTAAAGACTATATTGGGCATTTACACATATGATGGATACCTATATGCAATACTTTTAAAGCACTTTGGAAAATTTAAAGGATTTTTGAACCTTGACCCGGAAGTAATTTGGAGCTCCCTATTTAAGAGGGGAACTAGCCATTCTGTCACATGCCCTGAGAAAGAGCTTGGCTCGATATTCGTTGGTCGGTGACAGAAGGACTGCATCTTGGAGAAGTGATTGTGGAGACCCAACCAAACACCAGTGATAGAGGCAGTGAGTGGAGGTGTCCGGAACCTATATCCCTCAGATTGTTACCAACTATATGCCTGAATACCACCTCTATTTGGTAAAAGTCTCCATTTCATTCCCTGTTTAATATTTGTTGGAAATCTACCAACTTGGAATATATTTGTTTTATGCTATTTTCATATATTAAAATTTAATTTTATTGCACTATGTTGCGGTTCTATGTCTTTATATTTTTCATATACGGGACATAGCTACACATGATCTTTTAACACTTCCAATTGGAATAAGGAAGAGAAGACAATCAAAAGAAGGGAAGTGTTATTTCTGTGAATACTTAGTGGTGAAGGTTTAGCGCCGGTGTCTCCATTCAATTTTCTGGTTTGGTGTATTCTGCAGTACAGACACTTTTCCCAGACTGTACTATTACTTGCGTTTTTGGAAATCTGCTCTCTCCTACATTCTGTCTTCATTCCTACTTTTAACTTTTCTTCTCCTATTTACATCATCCTTACTATTACCATGTTTTCTTCAACTCCCACCTTCACTCAGTGTCTACCTAATCTTTTGTTCTGCCCCTTGTTTCCACCTTTATCCTTTCCCCCTTGTCTCTTCCATTTCCTCTTCCCCTTATCTCCTCTCCTCTGTTTACCTTCCTCCCCATCTTCTCCCATTACTCCACTTTCATTATCTTATACTCCACAGGGGTCCTACAACCTCACTGCTAATCCCTCCTCCCACTCCCCTCTCCAGGTCACTTTACCCCACATCCATCCACACATCATTAATTTCCCTTCCTGCCCACCTTCTACTGGCTCCCCTTCTAGCACAGGAGTCCTCACCATCGCTACACTCTATTCAGCTCGGTCCCCCCAAATCTCACCCCCACGCTACAGCAACCCTGAAAATCTCATTCAAATCTCTCCAACTAACTCTGTCCCTCTATCCAGTGCCCCCTGGAATGCCAGGTCAGTCTGTAATAAACTGGTCCCAACCCATGACCTTTTCATCTCCAACTCCCTGAATCTCCTAGCCATTACTGAAACCTGGATTTCACCCTCTGACACCGCTTCTCCTGCAGCTCTCTCCTCTGGGGGCCTTTTCCCACACCCCATGACCTGGGGGTCGCCATGGTGGTGGTGTTGGGTTCCTTCTATCCCCTGGTTACTCATACCAACTCATTCCCTCTGAACCATCCTTCACATTCTCTTCATTTGAAGTCCATGCTGTATGCTTCTTGCACCCAGTACACCTCCAATTAGCTGTCATTTACCGTCCCCCTAGCCCTCCCTCCAAGTTCGTTGACAACTTTGCTTCCTGGCTCCCTCACTTTCTCTCCTCAGACCTTCCCTGCATTATCCTAGGTGACTTCAATATTCCAATTGATATCCCCACAGAATCCTCTGCCTCCAAACTCCTCTCCCTCACATCATCACTTGGTCTCTCCCAATGGACCTCCTCACCCTCCCATGTGAGTGGGCATTTGCTTGATCTTGTCTTCACACACAGTTGTGATATTTCTGACCACCTCAATTCCCCATTCCCTCTTTCTGACCATCACCTTCTCTCTTTTAACCTGTCCCTCTCTCCTTCCCCTCCTCTACCTCCAAAAGCCTCCTTTACTAAGCGTAACATTGATGCTATCGACACAGGTTCCTTTTCTTCCCTGCTTGACTCACTTCTCTCCCCTATCCTCTCTCTCTCCTGCCCTGAACAAGCCACTTCCCTATACAACACCTCCCTTACTTCTGCTCTGGACTCTGTTGCCCCAGCGATCACTACTCACACTCGCAGATCTACTCCTCAACCATGGCATTCCAAATGCACCAGATACCTGCAAAAGTGTTCTCGAACTGCCGAGTGACAGTGGAGAAGATCACGCCCTAAGGCAGATTTTCTCCATTTCAAATTTATGTTCTCATCCTATAGTGCTACGCTCTCCCTCTCTAAACAGTCATACTTTATGAACCTCATCTCCTCTCAGTCCTCTAATCCCCAGCATCTCTTCCCTACTTTCATCTCCCTCCTTCGCCCACCCCCTCCTCGTCTCCCCTCCTTGCTTACTGCCCTTGACTTTGCTACCTACTTTATATCTAAAATTGATTCCATACATCAGGACATCATATCCAACCAGTCCCCCAGCTCTCCACCTCCTCCTTACCCAAATCACCCCTCCCCATCAACTTTACCAACTCTAACATCCTTCTCCCCTGTATCTGGAGAGGAAGTTATGGCCCTCATCCGGTCCTCCCCCCCTTCCACCTCCCCCCTTGATCCCATCCCCTCCCGCCTCCTCCGCTTCCTCTCTCTGCCTGCTCCCATCTTGCCCACCTCATTAACCTCTCCCTCTCATCAGGCACTGTTCCTTCTGCATTCAAACATGCCCTTGTCTCCCCCATTCTTAAAAAACCTACCCTTGATCCTAACCTTCTTTCTAACTACCGACCCATCTCTCTCCTCCCCTTTGCCTCCAAACTCCTTGAGTGGATTGTCTACAACTGCCTTATGACTTTTCTTTCCTCCCACTCCCTCCTTGACCCTTTTCAGTCTGGCTTCCGTTCTCTCCACTCCACTGAAACTGCCCTCACAAAAGTCAGCAATGACCTCCTTGCTGCCAAATACTCTCTTCTCATTATCCTTGATCTCTCTGCTGCTTTTGACACTGTGGACCACCCTCTCCTGCTGAATATCCTTCACTCCCTTGGTCTACGTGAAACTGCCCTCTCCTGGCTGTCGTCCTACCTCTCTGACCGATCTTTCTCAGTTTCCTCTCACGACTCCTCTTCCCCCCCACAGCCTCTTACAGTAGGTGTTCCCCAAGGTTCTGTTCTTGGTCCTCTCCTATTCTCCCTCTATACTTCCTCTCTAGGTGAACTCATCAGCTCTTTTGACCTCCATTATCATCTCTATGCTGATGACACTCAAATCTACCTTTCCTCCCCTGATCTCTCCCCCTCTCTTCTGACTCATATCTCCAACTGTCTCTCTGCTGTCTCTTGCTGGATGTCCCAGAGATTTCTTAAACTTAATATGTCTAAGACAGAGCTGATCATCTTCCCACCCTCCCACATCACCTTCCTTCCCACTATTTCTTTATCAATTGATGGAATAACTATCTCATCTAGTCCCAAGGTGCGTTGTCTTGGAGTTATCCTAGACTCATCCCTCTCCTTCAAACCACATATCCAGAACCTTTCACAGTCCTGTTGTTTCCATCTCAAAAATATTTCTAAGATCAGACCCTATCTCACCCAGGATGCTACTAAAACCCTTATACACTCACTGGTCATCTCCAGATTGGACTATTGTAACCTCCTCCTGTCTGGCCTCTCCAAATCCCATCTCTCTCCTCTCCAGTCTATCCTTAATGCTGCTGCATGGCTTATCTTCCTCTCCAAGTGCTCTACATCTGCCTCCCCTCTCCTACAAGCTCTCCACTGGCTCCCCTTCCCTTTTAGGACCCAATTTAAGGTTCTCATGCTCGCTCACAAAGCCCTCACCCAATCTTCTCCCATATACATCTCTGATCTCATCTCCCTTCACGCTCCTCTCCGCCCTCTTTGCTCAACTAATGCATGCCGCCTTTCATGCCAGCTGATTACTACCTCCCACTCCCACCTCCAAGATTGCACTGCTCCCCACCTCTGGAACTCTCTCCCACTCCTCATCAGACTCTCCACCTATTTGCAATCCTTCAAATGGGCTCTCAAGACCACTACTTCATCAAAGCCTTCCAGCTATCATTCTAACTCCTTGCTACATGCTCCTTCATCCCCATCTACCTCATCTGTGTCAACCCAGTTTGTCTTCCCACACCTTTTTTAGAATGTAAGCTCTCACGAGCAGGGCCATCTACCCTCTTGTGCTTCTCCTTACTATAGTGTCATTTACTTCTTACTCACCACTAGGGCACCTAACACTTGGTTGCTTATGCTCTGTTGCTTATCTAGGTGATATGGTCGCTAATGTAGCAATATATATTATCCATGTCCTGTATTGTATTGTTCTGTAAGTCACTTGAATACAATTTGTTTTTGTACTTTGTAAGGCGCTGCAGAACACTTGTGGCGCCATATAAATAAATGATAATAATAATAATAATAATAATAGAATCGTGTTGGATTACTTTAATGATAATGTTCAAATTAGCATCTCACACAGTCTCTTTGAATAGTGGGAGGTAGAAAAGGCAATCTGGAGTCCCTTGTACAAACAAGCTATAATACTGTATATTTAAGAAGCCTCTATTTCAGTTTGTACTCAGAAACAGTGTTTAGCAAAGATTGGAACCTTGTGAGTGATTGGCATAGGAGGTTACTTCCAAAAAATGTTGAAAAACATATTCATCAAAATGATCTACAAATTCTATGAGGAAGGCCTTTGCCACCAATTACAACAAACAGAGACTGTAACGATGGATTCCAATGGAAATGAGCTAATATTTGTGATGAAAATATTAACAATAGTGATGAGGGTGATGATAAAGATGATTAACACTGTTAACCATAAGCCCATTGGTAGCTTGGCTTGTGGGGCTCAAACAAACCAAGCACACAAAAGAGGCAGTCCTTGTCACTGATGTGCTAGGTTTGTTAAACTGAGCATGTCTTTTTTAATATACAACATAATTCCAAGGACAATTCAATCGAGCATCACATTTTATTATGGGCTTTGCCAAGGTTGTGTGTGTTTGTCAGGCAGTGTATATTATTATTACTGTGCTTTACTCGGGGTATGGGCCTCAAGTATGCTCCCATACAATGAATCTGAATAATCATGGTGATAGTATGAATATGTGTAAACTATTATGGAAAACAGAGTGTTCTATGGATTGTTTCAGCCATACTGAATTTATGTAAATACTAGTAAGTGTCTTCTGGTAATTAGACTCTCTTTTATATTCCCCTTAACTGATTATGATGAGTACAGATCATCCGAGTTACTCATTTCAGGCTTTCCTCCTTCAGCAGATAATAAAGCATCAGCTCCAGCTTTTCAACTCTCTTTTAGAGGTCATGGCAGCAGCATACATCTCATTCTGGACAACCACTTCTCACAGGCGATGATATTTTGCATCTTATAGAAACATCCATCACCAGCTTCTCAATCAAGCATATACTGTAAGCCCCGTTTCTTGCATATTCTCAACAGATCCACAGTATAATCCTCCTTATCTTTTATTGTCTGTGTTTAACAGGCAGTGTATATTTTACTTAGATGTACTGGGGGTTTTGACCCCAAATCAAATTGATATTAATACACTGCATGAAGACAAGTTTACTCTCTGCACAATTAACACCACTATCCTCCCATACAATTAATGTAAATAGTGATGGCGGCAGTAGGAATACGTGGAAACTATTATGGAAGATAAAGAAGTCAGTGGATTATCTCAGCCAAACCAAATTTATGAATACTCCCTCTGATAATGAGACTCTTGATTTGATTGGGCCTTTGATTTGATTGAGCTTGGAATTTGCTGGTTGAAGAAGTTTATTATTAACTTAATAATTAATTATAAATTTCTACAATTATCAATTTCTATTGGCTTCAGGCCAGTAATTTAATGGCTGGAGAAGTTTGCTATTAACTTATTAATAATCACTTTCCACATTCTATAATTATCAATTTCTATTGGCCTGAGGCCTATATTTTGGAAATATAAATCTTTGTACTAGGCTTGTACTTTTAGGCTTTTAGGTAATGATTAATGAGAATATTCTATAGGGTCATATAGTTTATTTAACTGCCATCCTGTCTGCCACTGCTGTGCCATTATGCTTCATAAATGTGTTATATTGTTTTAAACTGGCATGTGTTTGTGTCACTGCTCTGTGGGTTCATTTAGCCAGCCATCTTGTTGCAGCATTTGGCCAGTATTGTTGAAAACCATATAGTGAGCTGTGTGATGGTCAACACTGACTGGAAATTATGTTAATAATACTGTAGGAATACTGTAAGAATAAAAACTGGTCCAAATTAAATTATTTTAGCTGTTTTATTACATTTTAAAGGAATTCAAAACAAAAACATTTAAATATGGTTTTGCCAAAACAAAAACAAAAACATGACAATGATTTAGAACCAAAATCAGAAAATGGGATCTCCCCACATCTCTAAGTTTTATATGTATAGTCAAGGCTCATTTTTTCAACCAAATATTAATTAACTCCTTAAACTATACATAGAAATAGATGGATAATATGTGATTTGTAAAAGCATTAAATAACAGTACTGGTTAGTCATAAGTCTCTGTGTGTTATATCAATAAACATTAAATGGCATAGTAGAAAGCACTGGACATAATGAAAATTTCAATAGCTATTCTATGATTCATGGCACTATATGTTTGAACAAAAGCAATTTTTACTGACTGCTAAATAAAGAAGGCACTGCACATAGAAGGCTGCTCATGTACAACAATATCCACTAGATTAGTTGATGTTGTGCACTTGAACACTTGGTTGGCAGAATGAAATGCAAATATTTTTGAAGAATAACAAAATCCAATCATGTTCTGCACCAGCAGATGTTTTATGGCTCAACAGACATGTGCTTTTCACCAATGCCTCTTTGCATTTGAATGAAGTCAATTCTGAAGTAAAAGGTTTTCTAAAAAGTGGTGAATTTATATTTTAGCAAATACATTTCTTAAAGTTCCAAGATATACATATGAATGCAATGTAACATACATTTTTAAAGCAACTCACCTTAAATGTTTAATGTGTTATGTGTGCATTTGCCTGATACTAAAATTGGGTACAACTAGACAAGTTTTCGAATTTTTTTAAATAAAAACAAAAAACACCTTATTAATTTACTTATTCTACTATATGTTGCAAATATGTTGAAAACAAATAAGATAAGAGAAAGGGAAAATATGCTGAATATTGGTAATGAATAAAGATATTAATAGGATACAGTCCCTGAATTGAAACAATATACTAGTAAAAAAAAGAAGTTTGTTTTTTTGTTGGTGAATTTCTTCCACAGCTCTCGCGGTAAAGCTGCCAAATCTTACATAGTTACTTAGTATAAAAAATGTAAGCCATTAGATCACACAATGACAACACGGCAATGCGACAAATAGTCTGTTAGCTTGTATGTTTGTCTGTCCAATAATGCATTCAGACACCCCTGCTCCGATTGGGATAAAACCAATGTGAGGTGGTCCAGTTGGATCCTGGACAGGTATTATGGGGGTTAGGGTCCTGGTCAGACCTCCCGTTGGTGTACGCTGGGCAGAACTTTGACCTGGGTAGCCAGTTCTAAGACTTTCACTGAATGGATTTGGATGAAAACTTCACAGAGCGGTAACATTGTATCCCAGAAGACATACTAGGGGGTTGAGGTCTTGGTTGGACCTCCCATTTATGTGCACAGGGCAGAACTTTGACCCATTCTGGGCCTTCCACTTAATGGATTTGGATGAAATCACATACTAAAACTTAATAACTTGAACATTTAAACCCAGGCAACGCCAGGTACTTAACTAGTCTTATATATAAAATTCATTGGTCTGTTTGTTTGTCTGTCTGGTTATGCATATGGACACCCCTGCACAGAATTGGGATGAAACTAATGCTAAGTGGTCCAATTGGATTCTGGCCAGGTTTTAGGGGGGTTAGGGTCGGACCTCCCATTGGTATATGCTGGGCAGAACTTTGACCCAGGAAACCTATTCTAAGCCTTTCACTGGATGGATCTGGATGAAAATTTCACAGAGTGGTAACATTGGATCCCGGTTGGACCTCACAGCGGCATGCACCAAGCAGAACTTTGACCAAGGGAACCTTTTCAGACTTGGGTAGTCTGTTCTCAGCCTTCCTTGGATGGATTTGGATGTAAACTAGTGGTAACATTGGAATCCAGAAGACATACTAGGGGTTAAGGTGCTGGTTGAACCTCTCGTGGGTATATGCTGGGCAGTACTTTGACCCGGGGAGCCTGTTCTGGGATTTCCACTGGATGGATTTAGATGACAACTTCACAGAGTGGTAACATTGGATCCAGAAGACATACTGGGGGTTGAGGTCCTGGTCAGACCTCCCGTTGGAATAAGCTGGGCAGAGTTTTGACCTGAGAATCCTGTTCTGGACCTTCCACTTTATGAATTTGGATGAAAACTTCACAAAGGGGTGGAAATTGGTCTGGGATACCTTACAGAGTTGTTGGGGTCCCAATCAGACCCCACGGTGGAGTGCACCAGGCAGAACTTTGAACCAGGGTGCCTGTTCTGGACCTTCCACTCAATGGATTTGGATGACATGACATAAGAAAACATAATAACTTGAAGATTTAAATCCTGGCAATCACAGGTACTTCAGCTAGTATATGTTTTTCAGCAGGATGTGAAAATTAATCTAGCAGACTCTCAGCCTGCCTCTTTCTTAAGCTTCCTCTTACCTCTCACTCTGTCACTCTCAGGTTCTAGTATGAACTTCCAGTTTAACTGACAGTGATCTTTTGCCTACATAACCAAAGTGACAAAATCCTCACAGTGCCCTTATATGGAATCAAAAAATGTGAGCATAGAGAATTATGGGAAAATTTAATTTAACGTGCTTCACCTCAGGAATGGATTATGCAATTGAAAACTCACAAATTCTGTGATTTCAGTGGAAAATAACATTTTTCCCCATTACAAGGTCCTATTTTGGTGGGCATATTTGTGTCATGACTCAGTATTACCTCTCCGTACCTCTGAATTCAGTTCTGTTAGATTTCCCAGAGTCTAAACTGCTCACATCTACTTAACATATTTGTATCAATAAGAAAAAACAACACATATAGATTCAACTTCCAAAGCAAATGTGGTATTTTCAAACAAAAAACTGATAGATAGAATTTATTGGAATTACTGCTGAAAATAAAATGTAAAATATGTGTTTCAGAACCTCTAACAATAATGCATTTATTAATTCAAATCAAACACAAACAAACCTTAGCGCTAACAGGCCAGGGACTCAAATATCAAAGCTGCAGTAAATACAGAGGTGATTGCCAACCTCACTAAATGCAATATAGAGAAAATAGAATACTGCACTCTAATATTCCGCAGGGACAAAGGAACAACACGAAGGTCACGTATTCTATCAATATAACATTTAATAACCTAAAACAAACACAGTACATTATTTAGTACCATGCACAGACAAATAACACAACATAGGACTGTACTAATACATATTGCATACAAGTAAAAGACAGATAGTAAATAACACAGGGAGAGGAAACAAATAGAGGAGTTGATCAGGCTCCAATAATCAGTCCCCAATACCACCTGTGAAAAACCAATAACATAAAAACTGGAGAATCTAATTACAGGACTCTATCAATATGTAACTGGAAATCCAGAGCTAACACTGGATAGCCTAGTATATATTTGGGCATCTCCCTAGTGATAGGTGGACTTCAATAATGTGTGCCCATCGCAGTAATTGTACCAAAGTCATGAAAGATGTAATTTATGTTGTTGTGAAGCTGATAATAAAGTTGATACCGTATGTTCAAATGAAAAATACTGATCCTTTTTTATAGTGCACAATACCAGCTGTAATAATGTAGATGAAATGTAACAAAGTCCATAATATACTTGTGAATTGAGCAACACAGTCTCTGGTTATGAGACTAATGATCCTTGTGTGGTTCGGTAAGGAAAGCCGGCAGGCTTACAGCCAGCAAATTTGTAGCGGGACAATGTTCCTCTCTGGTCAGTGTTAATCTGCGTCTGAGGACCACATGTGCCGGAGATGCTAACTGAAAATAATGCTGGTGTCTCTTTCCTTTAGGAGCGGGCAATAAAATCTGTTTGCAGAGATACCCGCTGAAAGAAATAGTCTCCCATCTGTTAAAGCTAGCAATAGAGCTGACGGTAAAGCCGCTGGCTGGTCATGAGAGATATATTACCTTCTGTCTCTTCTGTTATATTAATCAGTGTAGCTGTTACCAGAGATGTCGGCTGACGGTGAGCTGGTGTGACCTCCTGTCTAGTAAAACCTGCGGTGGAAGCTGGTAACGAAGCCGCCGGTCGGCGGTAAGGAATAATACTTCCCGTCTTTTGCAACCAAGTGGTGCTCAGCAGCAAAGGATCTTTGAATAGGGAGAAATTCCAGTGATAGGTATAAAAACAGCAACGCGTTTTGGATACTCCTGTATCCTCTTTCAAGCTTCAAGTTTATCCATTGCGTTATCTGCCGCAGCACTGTGTAGAGATTGCTCCTTGCTTGATTCACGAACAACACAGACCTGCCAGTCCATCACCACAAAATAGCGTAGATGGCAGCACAGAGGACTCCATTTGGCCGCTGAGCATTAGTGCATCACCAACCGCAGTCTAGCATGAAGAAAGTGCATGTTCCTTTGCCACGAGACGGACAGAGCCGACAAACCACCACACTGTCATCTGGCGACTGAGCAATAGTGTGTCATCTTCCGCAAATCAGCACAAGAAGAGTGCATGTCCTTTTGTTACGAGATGAATGGAGTTTGCAGACTGTTACGTTGTATCTATTATGAGGTATGAATTGCAGACCTGGCTATGAGACAGATGGACCATGAGGTGCGTTGGTGAGTGATCATATATTAAACACATTACACTCACTGTGGGACATTAACTCCATAAAACCTGCACTAAAATTGCTAGTAGAAAATTTTTATAAATTCCTAAAAACACATTTCTGGACAGTGGTCATCAGTGTTCAGCAGGACACAGTCTGAGAATTATTCTTTAATTTTGTTATATCATCTATCCGGATAAGACAATTTCTTTGAAAGTTACCTTACTTTCTATTGTGGAACTTTAACAGATTTCAGGCTTGTATGCATGGAGCCATAACAATCTCTGCCCATACATTTAGCACCTATAACCACAGCTGCAACATTAGGTGTATACAGTGGTCCAGACTTATGTCACTAGTTATCATTTATTACAGTGTTTATTGGCTCTTTTTTGATGTTTAGTGTTTTTAGACAAATTTTTTGATATGTATATGTACATTTGTTACATTGGCCAATGATGTCTGTTTCATATTATTAAATTTGTTTTTTATTCAAGTATCTTTCATGATTTATTATTTAACATTAATATCTTTTATTTCTGGCACAATTTTTGAATTGCATTCTATTTTTTATTTTTAATGTAGACTATATGTGGTACACAGCGCTGTTGTTTACTGTTTTTTGTTTGTTTCCTTTTGGTTTGCAAACATAAACAGCTGTGTGTAGACACCTATCAATAACATCAAGCATTCTTAGTGTTCCACTTTTCAGCGCCATTGGTTATAGATTTCTGTTTTGTTTCATGCTACACATAACGCGAGTGCCATGTGCATCAGTAGCGCTGAGCGTCTTTTCGTGTGACTTTTTACCTTCAAACGCATCTTATTCACACAAATGCATCTTGTGCAACTGCTGGTGTATGTGCATGGTAAATGCTATGTTACAGTGTTAGCAGCTGTGACACTGTAACGAAGCATTTCACATGCAGATACACCCGCTTTCACACACAGAATATAGGCATGCTGCTTGTGCATTCTATTTGCACCACTGTGTAAATAAGATGCATTTGAAGGTAAAAAGTTGCACAAAAAAGATCCTCGGCCCTACCGAGTCACGCCATGGCATGCATGACTAGATGGACTGTTTAACGCACAAGGAAGCTAGATGTATGTGGACACATCTGTAGTTTTTACATGTTCTGTTGAAAATTAGCATTTTTATTTTATTGGCACATATCATGGTGGTTTGTAATGCTTTTTTATGGCTTTGTCTCAATACATGGGTCGGGGATTGCAAATGCTAAAAAGTAATGTTTCTTGATGCATTTCTGAGTTGCAATGTATTTATTTTCATCAGGAGAATCTGATGAAAGTGTATGAAAACAAACGCGACCATAACATTTGTTACATTAATTAGATTTAAGTTCAACAATACCCAAAGAGCAGAACTGCCTTACTGTCAGTGTGGCTGTTAACTGACCACATTGGAACTTGGAAGAGAAATACATTGTAGTGAGCCTATTTGTGAAATGGATCTTCTGACTTGAGCCTCCATTCCTCATAAATCTGTGAATAGTTCCTTATAATTCAAGGGGCTTTGCTAAGTACCAAAAAAAAGTGCACTGCTCCTTAGCATAACACCCTGAATAGTTACTTACTCGACTCTTAGATGCACCATCAACCCTTATATCTTCATTCCTACACTGGAACATTAAGTAAGTATTTTATGGTTGGTCTAGTCATTATTTTTCCTAAATAATCTTTGTCTTGTGTGGAATCATTTCCCCCTTATTTACCATTTTTCCTATTATTATCTGAACTGTTCATTTGCAGTTTATTTAGCTGATTCAGCCTGATGGTATCATACTGTTTTATTACATCAAATTTTATTAAATAAATATGTTATTGTTGAAGATCATGAAACACATGTTTTTTTTTCAGTAGCTTTAACAATTTATTCTGTCTTACATACAGATAAAATGTGTCAAAAGAGAATCAGCCCATGGATAAAAAAAACCTTGGCAGTGAAGGCGTTAAATATATCTTTCAATAACACAAATTCTTCTGGCTTACAAGGATATTCGGTATCTACCTCACAATTAGCAAATAATTCTCTAATCTGCCCTGTTCCTCCCATTAGAGGACGCCAAAATGTGCAAATACTCGGATGCCTCCATTGTTTTGAGCTAAACCATGTGTTTCCCTGTACAAACAGGTGCAACATCATAAAAAATTGGTTCATGATGTCTCCATGCTTCATTTGTTCTACAGCTCAAAATTCTGCAGCTTTAATCTGTTTGTAGAAATTTCCTCCCATACAGTACTTATTATTCTTGTCATTTTACTGATTCACTTATAAAGAATAAAACAAGCTACACCAGTATGTAATCACTTGTGGTGAACACAATGTGATACAAATTGAGCTGCCATTTTGCAAACTGGCTACACTGTAGCAATATAATCTTTGAGTTCAATTTGTGCACTTTTGTTCTAATTTTACAGGAGCACAATTAATTATCCTGTATGCTGTGGTTGGGGTAAGATGTGGAACACTAAAACCCAAAATCCACTTGTGAAACTTGCAAAAAATTCGGACTAAGGGGTCTATGTACTAAAGCTTGATGCGAGATACTGTAAATTTGTGAGATAAAGTATTAACCATTCAGCTCCTAACTATTATATTTCAAACACAGCCTATAAAATGTAAGTTAGAAGCTGTTTGGTTGGTGATTTATATCTCACAATTTTATCTCTCCTCAAGCTTTGATACATAGGCCCCTAAATGTGGAATGAGGCATACATTTATCAGAACAATTTCAAAAATGTTGTTTCTCTCTAACTAAAGTTAACTACTAAAAGTAAGAAAAAAGAAGACAACTGAGTTAAAAGACTGTGATGTACAGTATCATAGAAGCAATCTCCCACTTTAAGATTTCCTTTGCCTTTTGCATTGTATTCTATGTACAGCAGACATGCATTGTATGTCTATTATAGTAATACTTTTGACAAATGCACATTAATTGTTTTAAGTTAATAGAGATTGTACATCGATAAGTTATAGGTAATGCTGAGCAATAAAATTTAGTTTTAATTAGAGATGAGCGGGTTTGGATCTTAGAGATCCGTGTCGGCTTGGGTTTTCTTGCCTGACTAGGATGTGAAAATGAGGCAAAATGTCATCATCCCGCTGTCGGATTCTCACGGGTTTTAGATTCTATAAAGGTCCCGCAATCGCCACCATTCTTCATTCCAGCTGTGGCGATTGAAGAGGGAGGGAGCTGGGAACTGAGCTGTGATGTCCTGTTCTGCTGTGCATAGGGGCTGGCTACTGTTATGTTAGGGGCTGACTGCTTATGTCCATATTTGCATAATAGCTGGCTAGGCTACTGTTGTGTCAGGGGCTGGCTGCTTATGTTCATAGGGGGCACGGCTGGCTGTTGTACATATACTGGAGCTGGCTTGCTGTTGTCCTGTCCACTCCATAGGGGCTGGCTGTGCTGCTGTGTTGTCCAGGGGGTATTCTGTCCATCAGGGGTGCTACTAACCCTCAGTGTGAAAAAAATAAAGTATTTTATATATATTTCTGTGTGTGTGCACGCCTGTTAACCACACTTATCATTATCAGCAACGTAGGTGTGCAGGGGTGCTGTGCTACCTGTGTCTCGTCTCATCTATCAAGGGGCTGCTGCCTCGTTCAAGGGTGTTCTTCACCCCCAGTGTGAAAAAAATAAAATACATTTTTTGGTGTGTGTGTTAGCCTGCCACACCATCAATGTGAGAATAAAAACAATTTTTTGAGTGTACGTGTTAACCGGCCACACACTACCAGTGTTCAAATAAAGAAAAAAATGTAGCTACACTATAATTGCTAGGTGACACTGATGTAAGACCACAGTGAGTATGGAGGACAGTCACATGACAGGAGAGCAGGATCCAAATACCAGTCTTGTAGCTGCCAGCAGCAGTCATGATGCAAGGCAGTCAACATCATCTATGAAGGCCGATGTACCAGGGCTTAAGTCAGGCCAAAAAGTCAGGGTTAAAAAAACTACTTTTACCCTGTTAAAGAAAAAAAAATCTAAAGCTAAGTCAGCTTTAGAGAAACAAAATAAAGCTAAGTCAGCTTTAGAGAAACAAAATATTGGCAATATGGCCATTCACTACACGAAGTGGCAAGGAAAGGAAAAGGCCTTGGCCTTATTTATGACTGGTGGCTCTAGTTTTGATAATATAAGCCCTTCTGCTTGTAGAAGAGGTAAAACAAATTTAAAATTGTCTCCGAAAAGTCACAGATTCCCGAGGAGAGTCCAATTGTGTCCGCGGTTGCCATGTGTTAGCCTACTTCCACCATTTATGTGTCCTCTGCAAATGTGGGGATGACCAGCACAAGTCAACATGCTGATGTAGAAATCGAGGATGCTTCTGTGGAATTGCACCAGGAGAATGAGGGGGATATTTACATAGTTGGCGAAAGCAACAACGATGATGAGGATGTTGATGATGAGGAAGTTGCTGCAGAGGATGTTGGTGTAAAAACTGTAAATCAGGCAACACTTGTAGCCCATGGTGGGAAAAATCCCATTGTTGCCATGCCTGGGGCAAAGGACCAAAAAATCTGACTCCTCTCCTATCTGTGATTCCTCAGAAGGTTACTTGATTGCTACACCTGTTGCTGCTGCTGGGGGTGGATCTTCATCCCAGAAAGGGACCAAGAAGACTACTACTAGTAGTAATTTAAAAAAACAATTAAGTATTAAAGTCATTTGATAGAGGAAGTAAGTATAACAGCAGTTACTCAGTTTCACAGCAGATCACTGATGCCATGATGGCTGTGCTAATATTAGATGATGAAATAATAGGATGATAGTGTGGAGGAAGTATAAAGGGAGGATGAGGGGGAAATTTGTGTCCTATCTGATGGTAATGAGGATGTTGATAATGAGGATGTTGTTTGCGTAAATCAGCCACCAGTGGCAGTAGTTCTTGCTAATGATAAAAAGAAAGCCAGAAAAGAAACGTCTTGGGTGTGGAATTATTTTAATCTAAATTCTGACAACAGTTGGGAATGCATCTGTTCCATTTGTAAAGCCAAAGTTAGCAGAGGAAGGGACGTTAACTATCTAGGCACCTCCTCCCTGTTATGTCATTTGCAGCGAGTTCATGCAATTTGTTTAACAAAATTATAATATTTGAAAATTAATAACAAGCAATCCAGTATCAGCTACCAGCAGTTTGGACCAGCACATACAATCTCCACCACTAATTGAAGGTAGTCCTTCCAAAAAATGTTTTGTGGGGGCCCAAACAAGGAGTTCAGCCACAAAAGTGTCACTCCTAGTCGCTAAAGTGCTTGGTTTGTTAAACTGTACATGTCTGTGGGAAGGACAATTCCATCTTGCACCTCTTTTCTCTACATTTTGCACAATTTGGGGCATTCATGACTGACATTATTATAGTTTATTAAACTGCCATCCTGTCTGTCAATGCTGTTTGGCAATGTTTCATAGATGTCCTATATTTTTGTAAACTGCCGTGCGTTTGTGCCACTGCTCTGTTGCTTACCTTAGCCAGCTAGCTCGCTGCAGTCTTTGGCCTATATTGGTGAAAAATAGTGAAATCAATGTTGTGAGGTGGTTAAAAATGAATGGAAATACCTGAAAATTATTGTTATTAAGGTTAGCATTACTGTATTAACAAACATATGGCCAAATTATGTGGTTTTAGCTGTTTATATCATTTTTTGGAAAAAATACAGATCCAAAACCAAAACCTAAAATCAAAACACCAAGGAAAAAGATCCAAATCCAGATCCAGATCCAAAACCATCGGAGATACAGATCCAAAACCAAAACCAAAACACAGGGGTCGGCACATCTCTAGTTTTAATCCATATTTAAAATAGCTTTCTTGTACAGACTCACAGAAAATAATGCTGCTGATAAGGTACAGCTGAGAAAATATTCTAAGCCCATAATAATAAAAGATGTTTATCTCATTGCAACAAACATTAAAACATGTTTTTTCTCTTTCTGCTATTGCACCCCACTGTGGATTATACTGATATTAACTTTAACTACAACAGAGATTGCTTAAAAGCTGCTGGAGAAAACCAGACACATTTGCTATTGGCACTGGTTTGTATTAGCTCTTTATAACAATTATAAGTCCATATATAAATTTGGTTTTGAATAAAAAAAAATGAATAAGACTACTAATAAAGCACATATGAGTAATTGTGGGTAGGGGGTTAATCTGAGGCAACATATGTACATTGAACAAAAGTTACTATGGGCCATATTCAACTGCCGGCGAAAAGTCGTTATCGGTGATACTTTTTCGCCAATGACATCATTTTCAACAATCTGGACTTATCCCCGTATTCAATTCTTCCAACTTTTCACCGGTGCGGAAAGTCAATGGATCGAACACTGCAAAAAAGTGTCACCTATGACTAGGTGTCAAAAAAAAGTGCAGAATTTGGGTTTTGGGGTACATACTTCCAAAAACCACCCAGCACCCCTTGGACTGTCCCCCAAAGGTAAACTGTGTCAAAAATATTTTTTTAAAAGTTACCCAGGACACCCCAAAAAAGTAGTTTTGTTTTGGGGGCAAAAAAAAAACAAATTTGGGGACAAACTTCTAAACTAGCAAAAGACTCTGGGGGGGTCCCCAAGTATGACACAGGTGTTTTTTATTGCAGGTGGTTGCGGGAGGTGGATTTTTCAGAATTTTTAAAAGTTCACATTAGCCACTTTTAAAAATGCTTGCACCCATTTTCATGTACCCAAATTTGCTGGGACTACTCATTTTACCAAAAAAAACTTGCTAAACGCTATTCTTCATCACTTTTTCAAAGACGCTAAGGAGCACCTATTGAGACCATTTAAAGACCCAAAATTCCTTCAGCAGGGTTATTCGGGGGTACCCATAGTGAACCCCCATGTCACAGCATCTTTAGGGGGTTGTCACGCTGATTTCCCAAAAAATGACATCACTTTTCGCTCACTTTATTTTCGCCGAGTTCCATTTTCGCCGATTTGGAATTAAATATGGGGATACGTGGGGACAAGCACAATTCTTTTATACATAGAAAAACCTCCAATGTTGGTGAAAAAATGCTCATTTATCAGCCACAGAACAAAATGCTGTGTTGCAAACTAATTATGCATACATTTGCAAAAATGTATATGCAGCCGGGAACAAACGCACAGTATGCAAAACATACCTGAAGAAGCAGACAGATCTCTGCGATAGGCGTTGCAGCTATTTTGAGGACTTTATTTCTACTATTAAACCGACAGACATGGGGATTAATAAATGAATGTCCAAGGCGAATAACACATTTATAAAGAGTGAATATGATCCTGAAGCATTTATTTTGTCCAATTCACCATATGCAACAGTAAGACTCCATGTTGTTTTTTCTGTAACCCTTTCTGAGTATCCTGAGGGGCACCTACCAGAAGAGTTGAAAGCCACCAGTGTTAACAGTGCAATATTACCTAAGGCTCGATTACATTTAAGAATCAGTGAGCATAAATCATATTGATTGTATGTTTTTTGATTCACACACTGTACACTATATTTGTTTTCCTTTTTTTCTGGTAAAATTATCAACAGCTTAAAAGTAAAGGTTGGAGAAGCACTGGAACACTCCCACTTACCTAAGGCAGTGACTACAGTAGAAATATTATGCAACCTCCTGCAATATTTCTCCGAGCTGGTGTAAAGTGATCAGTAAAAGACAAGAGAATAAGATAATTGGTCTTTAGGAATTCCATAAAGCTTAACCTACAGTACAATACCTACATGTCCTACTCCTACATGTTATCTTGGTTGAAATAGTAGTTGGAGAGGTTGTCTTAAACAGCATTTGGGAGCTATAATCAATACTACCGCACAAGGCCTGGCCTTAAGCAGGGATAACAGTTATACACCTGTCGTTAACACAAAGATCTCTTTTAAACAAACTCTCTGTTCAAAACTTCATTTGTTGCTGACATGATACTTCCATAAAATCACTGGCAATATCATCATGAAATGCAAAAGAAAGCCAGTGGTGATTTGGTCTTTCAATGACCTGTCATCAAATGCTTCCTACTGTACCATACATCTGAAGGAGCTGCAGGTTGTAACAGGTAGCATGTAGAGTGTTCTAAATGAGTAGAAGGGTTGGTTACAAGGAGCTTGCAGGGCCGTAGAGAGCCAGCCCGGGCCCCATTACTATAAAAAGGATGTGGCATAATAGAGGGAGGTGTGGCCATACTCCCTAAGAAAAAAAAACACCTATTTGCAGCATGCACTGGGAAACACGCCGAGAGCCCTTCAGCCTGGTGCAAATCCAGGGGGGAGGGCGTGATCAGTGTGATCACTATCCCCCACAGGCAGAAGAGAGTAGACTGCTGCAGCAGTGACCAGTCTAGCTGGTCATCAACTGCAGCCCAGCACAAAGCAGCATGTGCTGGGCTGCTGACAGGTAAGAGGGAGGGGAGGTGCCTTCGGATCCAGACCCCCACCGGGCCCCTCGAACAAGCCCAGGCAATTAGTACCCAACTACCCTTTCAGCACCCCATAATATATAATTTTATGCTTAAACATGCATAAACAGCAGCTTCCACCTGTTTTAATGGTAGAATTAGTTTTATTAATATGCCCCTAAGTACAGTAAAACACAAATGCTGACACTTATTAACTATATCAAAATATACAAACCAATTATATTGCTACATTATTTTCATTGATTCCATGATTGTTCTGATTATTTTCTCTAAACTACTAAAACCTATAATTAAAGTTAATCAGATCTCAGAATATTATGTACTTATAACATCAGGAAAGTAGCATTACAGTGGCTTTATTTAAACAATTGAAAATTAGGTCAAAGAAGAAACCTTAAAACCAGTTACACGAATGACTGCAGAAAATGTAACCTAATGAGCTCATTTAAATGATTTAGATGTTCAAATTGCTGGACATTCAAGTCTATGCCAAATGTGTAATGTCTGTTTCATGTCTTTCATTTGCTACTTTTACTTCTTTTTTTTTTTGCTAGTTTATGCATAATGTATTTAATAATGTTTATTTAATAATGTTTATGTGGTAGCTTTCACATGACAGTGATATGGTTGTAAAGCATGTTTAGGATCACTCATTTTGTTAAGCAGAATGTGTTTTGTACATAATCCAATGCAAAATCACAGATACACACTGCATATTACTATTTTTATAATGTTTCCTTGGAAGTTGTAAATAGGTTAACAGCAAACCTCCAGTCATATGTAAGTAATGCCAATATTGCAGTTACATGTAAGTCGCAAATGAGTGTAAAAATGTTATACAGTTTTAATTATTAAGGCATTTCTTAATATAGAGATAAAAGCGATAGAAATATAAACAAAACAAAGAAAAGAACATACCGTACAATAGCATTTACATTTCAAACTAGTAAGTAAAATAAAAAGGAGCACATTCTTCCACCCATGTAATAAATCCAATACATCCATTTGTGATTGGAGAGAATAATACAAAGTAGGAGCACATCCTTCAACCACTGTAACAAATCTAAAACATGTATTTGTGATTGAAGAGAATGTTTGCTTCCAAGAACAATAGATAGTGTTGTATATTTGAGTGAACACCCATTGAACCTCCCTTGTACTTACAGATGTGTCCTCATACATCTAGCCTCAATACTCCATGCCTGAGTAAGCCGCCAGGTCCCATGCAATTCTGCTTGCTTCATCTTAGTCACAATGCGTCATGACTGAGACACACCAGGAAACTGTACTGATTAATTTGATTTGTGACACTTGTCTATCCGTGTGCTACTGAGTCTATAAATAAAGCACAACGGAACTCAGTCGCACACAGATATACACGTGTTGCATATCAAATGAATAAGTGTAATCTCCTGTTGCATTTCAGTCACATGACATTACAAGATGCATTTTTGGCAAAAATAGAAGGTAGTAAAAAAATCGCTTTAGTTTCCAAATACAGATATATTTGGATGCGAAAGTGACTAATATTCCTGAATGGAAAATTAGGACAAATTAAGATGCAATACGGATCCACCCAATGAATGCCCATTTACCTTATGGCCTCACCCGTTCTCTGATAGCTCACATCTCTTTTGACACATACAAATCTGAACTGTTCCATAAAAATACTATTTACATATTTGTAATTGTTCTGATAACCTGAATCAATTAGTTGTTTTATTTCTGACAAAATAAGCAGTCAAAATTACATATTAACCTATTATGTGCTAGACAACGTCATGTCTCATTCAGATTAGTCCATCTTGGGGCATCATGACTCTCTTCCACATGTCCCTTCCTGCTGGTTATGTCTTGTTATCACATAGGGAACCATGACCTCAATGGTGTTATCATAAAGTACATATCTCACTGCAGGGATCAATAATGAATAACTGCACCATATTAGATTTTGTGCCTCTATAGTGAGTATTACCAAACCACACTGACCACATCATATCCATTACATCTTTGTGAGTGCCTGAAAATAAGTATTCAGAGCTTTTACCAAGCATGATATTTCCTTGCCCCATCCTGTATTTCAGTGTAAAGTATATAACTCATTGTCTTCCTCCTACAGTTTATAGTTATCATCTCAAACTTCCTAGTGGATTATGGACTATGACATATTTAAAAAGTGAAGACAATCAGAGGTTATTTATTTATAATAAAGGTTAAGCAATTGGGGAGTCTTATCAAATGTAATCATATGCAATATGTGCAGTTTATATTTTATAGTGTACTGGTTTAGTATAATGGCCATTGGTCTTAGAAACCCTCATGCATGATTTTGGTACAAATAGAATGGGACAAATAGGATGGGAAAAATAAAATGGCTAAAATTCCACTCCAGGGGTTGACGAGCGTAATTCAGAGATGTACTTAAATTTAATGTTTACGTACATCTCCAATGTTTTTAGATCGATGCATTCACAGAAGCCAACACTGTGAATGTGAAGATCCAGGGCTGCAATGTTGCTCACAGTGCTCAAAATGCAGCAGCATGATTGATGGGCAGGAGTACAGAAAATGGGGGCATGTTAGCCTCATTCTCTGGGTGTGCTGAAGCCAGTGGCTGCGTCCTTGGACACATCTTCAATAGCTTCAGCGGCATGAATTTCCCAGCCATCCTGAGAAACCAGAGGGTTACTCAGATGACCAATGTTCACACAGACTCAGCAGTGGATCAGAGAAGCTGACAGAAACTGTCTATTTATTTATGCATGACGCCTCCTGCGGCATTAGCATATTATCGCACAGCCACTGATGCTGTGTAATCTGTGTCCACCTCTGAATCAGCCCTTAAATCTTGCTAATTACTGTAGAATTCACAGCACATGGGTCAGGAAGTGTTCTATCACTTGTCAGTGCTCTTTGGTAATAGAGGAGGATGTTTTTTTGCATATGCCACTTATAAAGGCACTAGCACTGTGCTATCACTCCAAGCATTGGGACTGGTTAAGGATATGGGGTGGAGGACATACAACATTTTTTTTGTTTATTTTATTCTGAAACATGTTACTGTAAATTCAATCACATCTGAATGGACTAATATGATAAAGACATGCCTTAAATTGAGATAACCATATATAATTGTATTCCAAGTACAGCAATAAAAGGATTCACACACACAATATTGTAATTAAAAAAAATCCTGATGTCGTCTCATTCTTTTGGTTTATTTACACCATAAATATGGATAACCAGAGCAGTATACTAGAATAAAAAAACAAACAAAATATATTCAATTGAAAAGGTTGAAACTGAAGGGAAATGAGTTTAGAGTTGGATGTGATCTTTACAGGTTACCTATGTTACCACTTCCCTGTGCAAAATTGCTGCACATTTTCAGTGTCTACTTTCTAGCTGAATTTACTCTTACCTCAAATTTTAGAGCATGAACGTGCCAAATAAATTATCTCACATCATTAAGTTTAAACATTGTATGCAAGTCTTGGGACAGGCACCACAGTAGTCAATCATTGGCACCAAGACTGAACTCACATATTAGCAATCACATATACAAAGAAGAAAAGTAAGTAACTTCAATGGGTGCACTGGGACCCACGTTGGTAATTTAAAATTTAATATTTTAATAGGTATGCATTAAAATCTCACTATATTACATTTGCTAAGATGGTGAAATATAAAAAAATAGAATTGTGCAAAAGAGATGAAAATTAATGTGTACAATAAAATATGCAAAACAAAACCATTGTCAATTTGTCATTCTTTCAATATAATCAGTGTTTAGTAGCACAGTGGTTCATTACTTATTATAGTTTATTCTATTATTTATGTTGCAAATAATTATTTCTTAAGGTTAAATGCCTTCATCAACTCCTAGAAGGAAGTAGTAAATTGTATCAAACAATGCAGTGACTAATATTGTATATAGTCAGTTTTCCAAACTGATACAATGTCTTCTCTTCCTATACTTAGATGCCTTATCCTTATGTATTGCCATACAATGCTTATAGTGAATCTTTGTTAGCTATGCAGTATGCACAAATATATGTTGTAGTTCTGAGTCTCTTAGCTATAAGGTTATCCCACACAGCAGGTATATGCTAGTATGTAATTTGTCAACACACCTAGTTAATGGGTCTCCACTACATATGATATATAATAGTAGTAGTTCCCATTATATCATGTATGTGTGAATCACATACCATAAAAAAAGAGATTTTATAGGTAAAAATGTTAACCTTTGCAGCTCTGGGTATTCATGTATACAGTAGTGCAACTGAACCTTTAGGCAATTGCAATCATTCCCAGCACTGCGTATAGTACATGTATAATTTTATACATCAGTAGCTGGAGCATAGACTTCATATATTTAGCATAGCTTTCACTAATTGTAGGCAATAGCAATTAGTCTCAGCACTATGTATAGTGCATATATCATTTTAGTTTGACATCAATGGCTGGGATTAATATCCATTTAGCAATATATTTAACTTTGAATTTTAGTAACATGACATTGACAATCGGTTACAGATAGCCCATGGCTGTTTCACCAGTCAGGCTTTCTCAAGGCATCAGGATTGGTGCTCTATTTGTAACTACTGTTGAGCTCACATATTGTCAATAACAATTAAGGTCCAGAAATGATGACACACTGCTGTCTAAGTATATGAAATAAGAACATTATAATTAATTAAATGCAATATGTCCTTTGGGCATGCTAGAATTTTGTTGTTTTTTTGTCCGTTGGTATGTTTGTATAGAATAGTTCACACAGAAAGCAAACCTAGCACAGGTTAGTCCAAAGACATAAAACATTTTCTTCTGTGTTTGTGAATTGTGTGCACTGCACCTACATCCACAAAGGAGCAGCGCCAAGCGTGCGCCTGTCTGTTTATGGGTGGTGTAACCCCCAAAGTGTGCTCCACAAAAAATAAACAATTCTTTTTTTCCTGTGTTGTGAATTGTGTGCGCTGTAGCCACATGTGCATCAACTAAGTAGCAGCGCCAAGCGTGTGCCTGTGTCATAAATCAAGGGCCAGCTGGCTGGTCTGTTGAAGGGTACTGTAGCCCCAAAGTGCTCCAAAAAAAAATATATATATTTTCTGTGTTTGTGACTTGTGTGCGCTGTAGCCGCACGTGCATCAACACTGTAGCAGCGCCAAGCGTGCACCTGTGTCATAAGTCAAGGGTCGGTTTGGACATCTGGTCCAGACTGAAGGATGTACCAACAATTTCTGACATGTCTACTGTCACTGCATATGATACTGTCACCACTGACAGAATGGTAGAGGATTACATTGGTGACAGTATCCAAGTAGGGATGTCAGACAGTCTGTACCTTTACTGGCAGGAAAAAGAGGCAATTTGGAGGCCCCTGTATAAACTGGCTCTATTTTACCTGAGTTGCCCCCCCTCCAGTGTGTACTCAGAAAGAGTGCTTAGTGTAGCCGGGAACTTTGTCAGCGAAAGGCGTAGGAGGTTGCTTCCACAAAATGTGTAGAAGATGTTCATAAAAATGAATTATCAACTCTTCCAGGGAGACCAGCCTCCAGAACGTACAGAGGGACCTGTGGTGGTGGATTCCAGCGGGGACGAATTAATACTCTGTGAGGATGTACACAACACTGAAGAGGGTGAGGAATCGATGGATGAGGAGGATGAGGATGACATCTTGCCTCCGTAAAGCCAGTTTGTGCAGGGACAGATTAATTGCCAGCTTGTTTTGTGGGGGCCCAAATGAACCAATAATTTCAGCCACAGTCGTGTGTCAGACCCTGGCGCTGAAATGATGGGTTTGTTAAAGTGTGCATGTCCTGTTTATACAACATAAGGGAGGGCCCAAGAACAATTCCATCTTGCACCTCTTTCTTTTCTTTGCATTATGTACTTCTGGCTACTGCTGGGGGGACCTCTACTGGGGGAGGGGTGGCTACTACTGGGGGGACCTCTACTGGGGGAGGGGTGGCTACTACTGGGGGGACCTCTACTGGGGGAGGGGTGGCTACTACTGGGGGTACCATTGGGAGGACCTACTCTACTGGGGACTACTACTTGGGGGGAACTACCTTCGGCGCGCACACAGCTCGGGATGTTGGGGGGGGCTCCCTTTTCAAATTTGCCCTGGGCTCCAAATACCCTAGTTACGCCACTGGTCCTGATGCAGTGAACACACTTAATAATTATTGGGTCAATGACCCAACATCTGTCTCGTCAACCCAAAAATTGTTTAGTATATACCTAGCTTAACACTACAAACATGCAACCATATCTTGCACTAACCACATATGGAGAGGTGGATGCAATTATGCTTAATGCATACCTCACTTCATCATTCCAATTTGCATTCCAACTCAGCATGCACACACATACAGTATGTCTTTTTTTGGCAGCTCTATCAAGTCATTTTGCTTAAAATATAACAGTTGTCTATATGCAAAAGCCTAATTAAAAGTTATTATGCTTGCAAAAATTACATTATGCGCCCAACTCACAAAGCTTGATTCAACCTTGACAGTGGCTTATTAAAATATTAAAGTAGACTAAAGTATGGCTATAACTAATAAAGACAAATTATTATATATTAATCTGTACATACATTAACAAATATCTATGCAGGGTACCTAGGCAACTACAAAATGTTATACTCAGGAGCTTTTATCCTCACAATGACCACATCTAATTTATACTGTAATTATACAATATAGAATATCCTAATGATTTTGGATTTGCAATATAGTTTCTTACCATACACTTGCAGCTTCTTGACAAGATCTCCCAAATTTATGTTTAGCTGGTTTTCTACATTGTTCCTAATGAAGGAGTTCAACAACACTGTCTAATACAAAAACAAAATTAACAAAATAATATTTATATTTATGATATGCAATATTATGTACATTTTTAAATGGATGAATAATGACTATATCAGATATTTTACATTGTGTTCAGAGGTACAAATGATGCTAGAAAGCATCCTGTGTGATTGGCAATGAAATCACAATTTTATTAAATAGAAACTCTACTGCTAGACTCTTCCACCTGTGGGTCATTGCACATCAACTGATCCAATTTTGAATTACTTTCTCACCATAGGGTTCCCAGTTTTTATTGTGTACTACTGTATGTGGGGAATTAAAGTTTACTACAAATCTTGAATGGAATTTTTTTTTATCTCATACAGTTTTTGAGTTATAAGGGTTTTTTGAGTAACAAGGGTTTGAAAATGTCAAAAAAATCAACAAATTTTGGAGTTTGTGGCATACAAAAACCTGATTTTCTCTGGCTTGGATTAAGATATTAAAAAACAAACAAAAACTATTTGTTCAGAAAATAAAAAGATTTAATTTAGAATTGGCTAGGTTTTAGAAAGTCAACATTTCAAGGTTATAGACTCAAACATTTAAAAACACATTTCTAAAACTACATGGTTTAAAAAATGTCTAAAACTTTCTTTTTATATATTGATGTTTTAACATTGTCCACATCAAATTTCAAGTTGGGGTCTGAAAGGGATCTTATATTTCTTTTACAAATTATGAGATTAGTTTCTAGATATTTTGAATGATAATAACATGTGTAGACAATTATGTGCACAATTACTCCCCAATAAGAACGCTTATATTGTTTGTAAATTTTGTTTCTAGTAACAAATTTCTGATTTTGCAGTATATTGCCATCAAATATCAAAGTTTTAAAACAGTGGACTTTTTGGGCTTATTACTGTCTTAACCTTGATAGTGATTTTTCATAAATTGGTTGTATTAATTGTTTATACCTTAGAGAAAGCAACATATATGGGCTCAAGTTGAGATTTTTTTTCTCTGAAATTAAAAATTGATACATTGTTTGGGTAGTATTATAAATAATTTAAAATAGTTTTTGCAAATTTAAAAGCAGAAACATCCAGGGCTATGGTGTTAGTAGGGACTTGGCTATGCATACTGTACATTAAAATCCAGTGATTTGGAAAAGTGGAAGTGTTGACAATAGCAACCAATGAGATTCTAGCTATTATTTCTCTAGCATAGTCTACAAAATGAAAAGAAAACTTCTGACTGGTTGCTATGAGCAACATCACTACTTTTTACTAGTTTTGATAAGAGCAAGAGTGCTGTACTTCAGTCTTATCAGTCATGGTCAGAAGCAGCTAAATCTGGAAGCAAAGAAAAAAGGATATTGCACTTTTCTGCTTCTGTGTAATGACGACAGATCAATATAAGAAGTCTGGCATCTGATAAAATATATATTCACATGAATCGCAAGAGAAAATATGCGCACGTATGCAATTAAAATCTAAACATTACCTAACTTCACAATGTAGCGTTTCAGGGATCCACCATCTCTATCTCTACGGTATTATGTCCATGGCACCTCCAGGGTCTCTGCCTAGTTATCCAGCTCCTGAACCAACAGACACTAAAAATGCTTCCCCATGAACATTTGGTGGAGGCATTTCCTCACCTCTCCATCCCTTTATTTGTATATTACCAAATTCAGAGTTATGTGGCTACAGTACTAACGGAAACTGATACAACGCATGTGCTGGATGGTGTGCTGTACCACTGCACGGGGGGGGGGGTTATTATACCTCCCTTTTGTATAAATATATTAAGTCCTCAATCACTATAGATAAGCTGCTGACTGGTATTGCCAAATGGACAATGATTTTCCTACCACACATCTCCAAACCATACTCACTGCCTTTATGCACCTCAATAAAACTCTAATTTCTGCATCCTATGCAGAAATGCATTGCAAGCTACTACATTGTGCTTAAATCACCACTAAATTACATTGTTTGAGGGGTGTACTGTCTGACTCTAATTGTTTTAAATGTCAGATACCTGAGGCAGATCTTTACCATTGTGTGTGGAGGTCACCAAAATTTGGTGATTCCCTGGGCATCTCTTTTGCTATTTCCCCCAAATGGGCCCTTTTGGACATCTATCTGACTCCCCAATGGTCTATTTTTTTTTAAAGAAAAAAAGGTAAATGTATGTAAATGTATGCAAAGGCAATGTTAACACACTAAAAGCATAGGTATTAACCTGTGTAGCAGACTTCAGGGGCTCTTATACAATGTATCATTTGGGAATTCAATTGTCTAATAAGCCACAGTTAATCCACAGACTGGACCTGACAAGGGGATTTAGTTAGTGTGCCAGCGAATGGCATATACGGGCTATTGAAATTTTGGCATCGGAATCATGACCCGAAACTGAACATAGACATCGAAATTCAGACACCAGTTTAGATACCAATGCCAGAATCCCAACAGCTGCCATCCCGATCATAAGTATAGCGGGGCACATTAGCTATTAGCCGTGGGGGGAGGGTTAGATTTAGGCACCATGGGGGGATAGGGCTAAGCTTTGGGGGGGGTTAGGGACCACTGGAAGGGGGTTAGGGTTAGGCACCACAGGGGGGTTAGAGTTAGACATTAAGGGGGGCAGTTATGTTTAGGCACCAAGGGGGTGGGTTAGGTTTAGGCACTAATGGGGAGGGTTAGGGTGCAAAAAGTGAGGGTTAGAGGCAAAAGGAGGGAAGGTTAGGATACTTGCATACCACCTTTTGGGATACTGAGCATCGGGATGCAGCTGCTGGCATTTTGACAGCTGGCATCCTAGGGGCGGACTGGGCCAGATGGTCGTGGGGATATGACCCCCGTGCCGGACCACTGTGTGTTATTTTGGGCCACCTATTGCATTGTTGGTGCATAGCCGGAAGTGCAGCTGTACATAATCTAGGGCTGCTCATGCTCAGCTGTCTATGTGCAGCCCATGCGGTACGCCATTTGCTGCCTGAAGAAAGTGAAAAAGCTGCAGGAGTGTAGGTGAGAAATGATTCTACAGGGCTCCCATAGCCTGGAGGTGGCAAAGCCTAATGTGTCAATGGGTGGGGACTCAAAGGAGAGTGACAGAAATTGTTCTGTCCTCTCTGAATAGGGACCCAGCGAGGGAACACAGGGGTGGGGTGACCCTGAAGTTGGAATGACTACAGCACCAGACTCCACTAAAGCCCTATCAATGTGACAAACTACAGAGGGATCCCAGGAGTCAAGAGCATGCTCACCCTCTGCATCTGCCCTCACACAGCCTTTGGCACTGAGCTTATGTAGCCTGCCAGCATGTCCCTGCTACAGGAGAACTACAGGTACTCACTGCCCCCAGTACACTCCCCTGTCACCCTGTGTGTCCCTACTACTTTTTCCACTTATCAGGTGTGTTCCAATTATCACTGTCCAGTCCCTACTACTACTTACACCACCCCAGCTGTCATCTCTGTCCCTACTACTACTTCCATCTGTCTGACCTGTGTACCTACTACTGCTACCCCAGCCCACTTATCATTTGTTTCTACTTATCATGTGTCCCAACTACTACATCTCTGGATATCAATTCAGATAATGTTTTTTAATCCTTAATGCATACTTTCCTACTCTGTGGGAGGGGGAAAAAGATATAATTAACCCCTTCCCATGGACTCATGATTAACATCATTTTATGCCACAAAGGCTAGTGTGTAATGACACAAAGCATCTGGCCTCACCCGCATCATACTTCATCTGAAGCTCCTCTCTGGGCTCCTCCAGGAGAGGAGACAACAAATGAAGGCAAGTATGCTTTAGTAGCCTTAGTAACATTTTATTGATAAATTGTGGTGGAATGGGAATTTTATAGCTGCAATAAGTGGCAATAAACAAATGATCCTTATTGGCAGAAATTGCCCATGACTCTATACAGTAAACCATTTTTGAAGAATGGGCCGCTGCTTGTGTGCTTGCCCCACTGGCTAAAATTTGCCAGCCAGGCCCTGTGGCATCCCAGCTGCCGGTATTTCATACCCAACCCCTTGACAATTGTGGTACATGGTGACAGTGAGGGGCTTTCAGCAATCAGCCCCCTAAGAAACAACACTTTGTTTAATCTTTTGCTGGGTATTATCATATTCTGGATTAAACATATTTGTATAATGACTTTAATGCGGGGGGCATATTGTTAATCTGATAATTGAGCATTCACCATCCATATCAGGAGAGCGGTAGGCTTAGATCAGTATGTACAGTACCAGTTTATTACAAACACTGTTATTGTTTAGTGACATTTATTGCTTTTGGAGGATTTAGAACAACATAGGACTTTGGGGACACACTGTGGAGAGCTACAGATTAAATGTTTTGCAGATTTGGATACAATATAAACTACTAAGTATCATACTGTGGGTGTATTGGACAATTGGATACCCAAAATGGTACATATATATAATAAGCAACAAAGCATGCCTGTCTGTCTGTCGACAATTGAACAATAACCAATAGGTGCTAGTTTTCCCTGCCAGCTTATAACACCACTCATAGACTGAATACTTGCTGCTGTTCCAATTAAGTCTCTGCAGGTGTAGCAATATATCAGAAAAATAACAAAAGAAAAATTGAGGAACTGCGCTCTATCTGTCAATGAGTGTTTTGAATTATCCTGTACACATTCCCAGCAAGTATAAAAATATTGCACAAAGAGGATATTATTCTGCAATAGCCTATAAAACGATTTAATGTCCAAATCTCTGAAAGTAAAGAAAATGAGAAGGCACCTCTCTTATTCTAGAATATTGCAGAATAATATTCTCTTTGTGCAATATTTTTATACTTGCTGGGACCCATGCAATATTGTATTTTCAGATTTTAATAAATTATGTGATACTCTAAATTTGAATGTGCACTGGATGATTCAAAACACTTATTGACAGATAGAGCTCAGTTCCTCAATTTTTCTTTTGTTATTTTTCTGTCTGTCTGTCCTTTATGCACGGCCAGGGTTTTGAACCTAGCTGCACCAAATTTGGCATGGTGGTGTAGTTTGACCAGGATTAGTTTTTTTTGCCTAGGTTTGAACTTTGTCAGGGCCACACACTGTCACACAATCCATAAAAATGGGGACACTTAAATTTCACAGGTTCTGGAGCTGGCTCAAGTGGAGAAACCTGTGTGAGAGCTACAAAAAGTATCATTTTAAAGTGACCATATATATTAGTCAGTTATCTGTGGGGCCACAGACATTTTCCCCCACAGAGCCCATTCATGCTATGCCACACACAGCACATTCAAGTAATGATACACAGTAGTACCCCTTATACACATTATGCCATGCAGCAGTAGTGCCCCTTATGCATTATGCCACACAGTAATGCCCCTTACACTACACAATAATGTCCCTTACACATTATAGCACACAGTAATGCTCTTTACAGATTATGTCACATAGATCTAGTGAATGTAAACAAATAAAGGCTGCACTGCACACCCTGTACCCATTATAGATATGCCATTGATTGAATGACATTTCACATATGATGTACACCTAGCAAAACTACTGTGTACACCCACAACTCAAGAGTGTCATTTACAGATATGTCCTTATACAGTTGCTTTAGTTGCCCCAAATAGCCTCTCTTGGTGCGCCAGGTCCTGGCCAACTTGATCGGTCCAAGTTTCTTTCTCACTCATAATTTGCTTCTTATTTGCATAAATAAAACAACCAGGAGCAACAAAACTACTTTGCTAGTTTACACTGATCAATTCAATGTGTAACATTTGTACATCTGTATGTGACTGAGTGTGAATTTGTGTAAAAAGGGCTCTGATGGTGTATGAGGACACATCTGTAGTTGGATGCAACAACTGTCCAGGTACTAATCAGTTAAAGGAAGATGAACAACTGATAAACAAATTGGAAGACCAGTTGCTAGAAAGTGTTTCATACAATTAGTGGATATCTGTTGACAAATGCAGTTATGATACATTTATTAAAAGCTCTGAAGATACTGTTAACACTGGCTGTGAACAATTATTATCATTAAAAACACTCTTTTATAGCTCAACAGCAATATGCATACTACAACTACTGCATCTTTGTCACAGAAGCTAAAGGATTTAATGGATTTTGGCTGTCTAATGGGGTAGACAACCTGATACAAAGGTGTGGAGTCGAACCGAGCTGCATGCCTGCTCTAAAGGAATAAGCAGCATGCAGACTGCCGAAGACACTCGCTCACCATCAGCTGGCAGGCAGTAGAAGAGGGACTGCACCTCTCTGAGCTGGTGAGGAAGCCTGGAGCTCCAAGGACACCAGGCTCCTCTGCCCCAGGACCCTATAAGTAACGTTCAGGGGGTGTTGACAATCTTAAAGAGAATGAGGCTGTCATCTGTTTAGATATCTCTGAAACTATTGCTATGATATTTCTCAGCAATGATGGACTACTGTATACAGATACTTGTAGGTGAATTTTCAACTACAAAAATCTGAAATTGGTGTACTGTACATTTTAACATTGTGTATTGAACAATTGTCTTTATTGCGCTGTTTTATGTTAATACAGAGATTATATTTCACCAACCTGTAACTGAGTCTCTTTCAGAAGTTGATCACTGCTTTTTAAAATGTAAAACACGGTAAGCCAAGCCTCAGAATATCTTTTCAGGTTTTCCAAAAAGCTGAATGTACGATTCGCCTAAAGAGTATAAGAATTGTCATTAAAGCACTTATTTTTATTTTTGCTATCTGTTTCCTATTCAAATTACAAATTTATTATACTAGTATAATATTGTGAACGTGGGGTTAAAATATATTGTTTCTACATTCCCAATAGACAAAAACAAACTTTGTAAAGACCTAGCAAGGTATGATATGATACTGAAAGATACTGAAAGTTTTATCACCCTTGCTAAGCAGAAAACACATACTAAACAGAACAAAGAATGTATCTGTGTATCACTTTTGAGATAATGTAGTTTGTAGAAATAGATTAGGGATAACTGTAAGAGACTATAGGCAAAATATTTGCACTGAATTAAAATATCACTGTCCCACAATTCAAATATAAATTTAGCTGCTGGGCCTTCTGTGCAGGGGTTCTCTGCAGGAGTGCAGAGTAAGCACTCTCCCCTAATCTCACCTTACAGAACACACAGTCTCATTGGCCAATTAAGATTTAGAGAATCAGGTTACCTTCCTGCTCCAAGCTTGGCTATTGTTGGCACATAGAAAAGGATATTATGAGTAGTAGGTAATGTATAGCTATTTGGCATCAGGCATGACATCAAATAATAGTATTTCCTTCCATTGTTACATGACGTGGCTCATCATGTAACTTTTAGCACCAAATGGGGGATTAATTTGCACCATATGTGGCTCAATTTTTTATAGTTGGAAATAGTTATATCTCAGCAAATTATTTTTGATAATATACTGGGATTACATTTATTCCAGATAGCAGTCTTAATGTCGATAAGAACATTGCAGGCAATATTCTTGTCGGCACCATATTCCAGGTACCACAAAGTTGAACTTGTTAAAATGCAAATTTTATTGCTGTTGGATAGCTTGCAGAACATGGGCTGTGAACAGCACAGAGAGAGAGCTAATAGAGGAATGCCTCTAAGTATGTGGGGCATGTCTTGAGCACTGATGGACACCTTGGATTTGTCATGTGACCAGGAAGTGCACTGCAGTGTTCAGAAATCAGGGCAGACTCAGCAGCAGCAAGAGGAGACATAGTGATGCAGGTAGGAAAATCATTGGACACTTAAACTTAGTGTACTGAGGGGAGAGTTACAGTGAGTTGGGGGTGCTTCCATCTCCATGTGTGCCTCACCAGCCATTGACCTCACTGCACGTCACTGGTATGTACCTAACCCTAACAGTCCCTCCTAGAGCCTAACCCTAACCCTTCGGTAAGTGCCTAACCCTAAAAATCATGTGTCAACTATTTTTGTATCAACCATTTCAGTGTTGACCTTTTTGCCTGTCAATCTTTTTGTCCAAGTCGACCTTTTATCTCTGTTGATATATTGTCTGTCTACCATGTGTCTATCTAGACATTGCCAAACTTTTTCATGTAGATCTATTGACTGGAACCCATTTAATCTATGTGCATTATTTATTTGTATTTGGACAATGGTATTTAAGATGATGCCCACTTGACTTTTAAAGGAGAAGCCAAAGATGTCAATATTTAATTTTATTAATACTTTTTTTGTATTTGTGTTTGTACTTAATAGTATTTTACATGGTATATAAACATTTATTAATAACATTGTCCAGATACTATTTTGACTTATGAATAAGACACTTCTTACTATCTCTCACTGTAACCATGCCAAAGTGATACATTATTTAAGAGACTGGATACACAAACAAGACATGTATGCTAGTACTTCTTTAGACACAAATGTAAAAAATACAAAGGATCAAGAGCTTCCATAACAGCCGTGTGGACCAATTTCTCTCGAGCATTTGAAAACTCGGCACATATTTAAAAGGTTACATCTCAATGCTCATGCATTTATACACATACCTCTGATACAAAATCCAGATTTCCAGGTTGTCATGACAACATTCACTTTCTTAAGAAAGGCATTACTTTGAATAATGTATAATAGGAGCTAGCAAACTCTATACCTTCATACAGCCACAGAGACAATTATTTTATCAACTCCTCCTGCATTTTTACAAACACATAGCTATATAAGTGGAATAAAAAGTCTGAATGACAAAATCCACTTGACTCTATGCAATTTACGTAAACCTCTCAACACAAAAAACTATCACTACACATTATACATTTTTTACAGGATTGACCACAGCAAAGACCCATCTGGCATAGTCAAGTGGCTGCAACACTTCCTTTCTCATTCAGTAGACACAATGCACTCACATTGAGTTTGATTAGCAGGCACTTCTACAGAACTGTTTATCATTTTTTCCCAAGGCATACTGGTATCCTCTCAGAAAATGTTAGGCTTGTCCACTTTCCACTACTATAAAATGGAATGCAGTTAATAGAACTACGATCGGGATGCCGACTGATGAAATCCTGGTGCCGGAATCCCAATCACTGATAGGACACTGGCACCAGAATCCCGACATGACTGGGGATGCCGATGATGGAATCTCAGCAGCTGGAATCCCAATCGTAAGGAGAGCGGTGCAAGGTAAGGGGGGAGGGTTAGATTTAGGCACCCCAGGGTTAGGGTTAAGCACTAAGGTGGAGGGTTAGGGTTAGGCACTAACGGGGGAGTGTTAAGTTTAGGCACTTACCGGGAGGGTAAGGGTGCGAGGTAGGGAGGGTTAGGATGAGGGTACAAAAAAAGGAGGGTTAGGGTTACGGCATAAATAGGACGGGGAGAACAGTACTCACCACTCACCTGTCGGGATTACAACCATTGGGATGACACTGTCAGTGTACTGACAGTGGCATTTCCTCCGTCTGTATTTCATACTGATTCCTATAAAACATTGCACAAGCCTGCTTATTTCATTATATATGCAGCTTCCCAAAGTTCAGAAGTTTTTGGCTTCAGATTAGAAGGTAAATAAGATTATAAGGTACACTTGGAGTACTTAGTAAATTCCATATACTCCCGACATGAATGGTCAATGATGAAAATACTTGTGCTGGGACTCAGAGTCACAAGGGTATTGTCAGGACTTTGACAATTTCAGTACATAAAGATAAACTACACTTGCCGAAGTTCCATTGTGGTTGTTGGAGGATCTATCCTGGTTACTGGTGTTCATCACATGCAGTGTGCAGAAAGTTAAAGTGATCATCTGTTTCTTAGATGTCGTCAGGTTGTTGGATTCCTTGATTGCTTATTATTCCAAACCTGATTCTATTTGGGTCACATGTTCTGAACTTCCTATGGATCACAGACCTCTAGTATAAAGCCTGTTACTAACTATGCCTCATTGTCTGTCCAATGTTACTTTCAGGTCTTCCTTGGACTCCTGCCAGATCCCCGCTGTGCATGGTGTATGCTTTTGACCTCTCTACATTCCTGCTCATGTTCTGGTTCAAGTTCTGATACAGGTTATCAGCTGCACTACAGAGCTCAAAATGGCCATTGTCTTTCCGTTGTTATCCTGCTCTATTACTGCTATTCCATTCTACGCTACACTATTTGGTTTACTTGTTATAATTGACTCATATGGACACTGGGGTTAATTTTACAGTTGTCAACTGCACAGTTACAGTCTATACTCATCGGAACCCCATCACATCGCAGGGCTCAACCCTGTTCCAGATCTTCATTACGCCGCAGGTCTCAACCCTGTTTTGGACCTTCATTACACCACAGGGCTAAACCCTGCTTCGGACCTTCATTATGCCGCAGGGCTAAAACCTGCTTTGGACCTTCATTACGCCACAGGGCTCAACCCTGCTCCAGACCTTCATTACGCTGCAGGGCTCAACCCTGCTCCAGACCTTCATTACGCTGCAGTGCTCAACACTGCTCTGGACCTTCATCACATCGCAGGGCTCAACCCTGCTCCAGTCCATCCTCACATCTCAGGGCTCAAGGCTGTTCCAGACCCTCATCATGTCTCAGGGCTCAACCATGTTCTGGACCCTCATCATGTCTCAGGGCTCAACCCTGTTTTGGATCTTCATTACATCTCAGGGCTTAAACTCGTTCCGGATCTTGTTACATCTCAGGGCTCAACCATGTTCCGGACCTCCATCACGATACAGGGCTCAACCCTGTTATTAACTTCTATTCTATTCTGAGGCCCTAGCCTCGTGTCGAACTTGGGGTTTCACCCCACACCAGTTCAGTGTGTACTTTGAACTTTGTTTCTCACAGGGGCATACCCCTGCACCTGTCAGTGCATGTCATGAATTTTTTGTGTTATTGAGATTTAATGTGGAACTTTGCCATACAGTTTTTGTTCTTGAATAAATTCTATTTACTTTTATTTCATGCCAGTGATATTTCATGAAAAGGTCATTCCTAAAACCACTACAGTTTATATTTCCTAGTAAGCCTGACTCTTCCCAGGAGTCTCAAGTTTCTGTAGCCATGAAAGGTATTGAGAAGGTATTTACTGGCTATCAGTGTTGAAGGCTGAAAAGTGAAATTGCAGGAATAGATCCAACTTAAGAATACTTCATCTACTGGTTATTGGGCCTGATGCAGAGTTGTATGCTAATTGCATTGCCACTGCAATATTATGCTAATACTGCAGGAAGTGTCTTGTGTAAAGAGATTCCTCCTGACGACTTCTGTGATCCATTCCTGCATCCGAGGATGCAGCATCATTGGCTATCTGAGTAAGCCTAAGCTTACTCTAAGTGACAACCAAGACTCCTCTTCCAGGGCCATAAAATCTGCGTCAGAAGATGTAGACTCTGGCCTCGGCATTCCTAGAAAACTGGGCAGACACTCCCTTATTTTCTGGGATGCAGGCCATCTCTGCCTCCAACCTCACAAGGCTGCAGCTTGTCATTCAGGCTGCGGCTTCTCTGAGACTCAAGCCGCTGCTGGATCGCAGTGCATGCGCACACCACGCATCAAAAATATTGTTTCATATCTTCAAACTGGCTAAAACTACACTAGTTTTAGCCAGTTTGAAGATATGAGACAAACACCCAGAAATACCACCTCAAAAAGTCAGCTACAGAGATGTCTAGAAAACACATGATTTGAAAACTCTGTTATCCAATTCTAATTTCATTGTAAATGCTAATCATGTGATGGTGGGGGTGACTATTGCACAGATCTAATTCTAGAGGTATAGTTAAAAAAGGTTGATTTTAATCTATTTCAAATCGATCTAAATCAATCAACATCGATGCTGTGTTTCTAGAGATAAATCACACATTTACTAACAGACAATTTTTTTATTTGTTGTTTTAAGTGTTAGTAAGTGTGTGATTAAGCCCCAGAAACAAAACATCAATGTTGATCCATTTATATCGATTTGAAATTGATTAAAATCGACTTTAGTAAATATACGCCTTAGTATGCCAAATTTGGAAACCGTGAATTCTCAAAATAAAACCACATGTAACTAAAGATATATTATATAACAGAGGGCCTGAGTCAGCAATGATCGCAATTGCAAAGCTTCATGCTGGCAACTTTGCAATTGCGATCCTTGCTATTATCCTTGCTATTATGCAAATGCAGCAGGATTTGAATACGACGGAATCACCATTGCGACTATCTGTGGTCGATGGTCGAGATGGTGGGTGGAAGCAGGCCTCCAGCCAGCTGAGTAATCCTCAGCTTACTCAAACTGGCTGGCTTGTGAGCCCAGGACACTGAAACAGACAGATCACAGGTGCACAACTCCAAATTACTGAATATATATATATATATATCAGTATGTTTAGTTACAGTAGGTTAACAGGATATTACAGAGTGTTGTGTTCAGTCATATGTCTAAGGAAACTATGCTTATTTCCACAGTCTCATTAGGTATTCTGTTGCCTGGTAATGGGATTGTTTATGTGTGTCACATGGTGTGCACGACTCAGGAGGAATGTGATGACGTTAGTGGAGTGCTCCGGTGATGCCAGCAGTGGGCACTGGACACAGGACGCCAAACAGGGGAGGTACACATGGTGTTGGGTGATTGTAATTCAAGGTATGTTATTTCTTTTAATTTTTGTATGTCTTCAGAACAGTTTGGTGGATAAACTGAAATGTTGAAGATAACAGCCATGTTTCCTTGTCTGTATTTTATTCACTGTAGTGCCGCATCTTTGGGGGTCTTGTGAATTTTACATGTGGGGGCACCTGGTCAATGTCAATAATTTTCTTAAATGAGTGCCGGACCTTCGGACTTGTGTGTGTGTGTGTATGTGTGTATATATATATATATATATATATATATAATTACATTATGCAATAAATAAAGTTTTTTAGCATAATCATGGCCAAGTTTATGGGCCTACCCACCATATCCAGGTAACCTCTGTAGGGTAGGTCCCTAACATACTAGGGTTCAAATCCAGAGTGTAGGATACCCCCAAACCAGCTCAGCTGAGCCACCCCAGGCCATCACTCTAATGAGAAAAGTGAAGTGTGAAGTAAGAAAGATAAGAGTAGCTGCGGATGCGCACACCTACCAAAGCAATCCAGGGGACCCACGTCCCAAAAATCAACCCAAAGTTGCACTACAGTATATAACTTGTAGGACTTACCTAAAATTGTGCCTATTACTAGTGTGCATATACAATACCAGATTCCATGCTTTAAACCAATGGGGGGGTGCTAGTCCAGGCTGAAGGCATCTCATTCCTTCAGGTGTGCAATGAAGCACACTAAATGGAGTGTATAGGAAAGAGTCCTGGACTGCGCAACCTGAATATATATAATGGGATGTGCTACCTGTTGAGACTTTATTGTAGGCACAGAAACAGATTACAGGTGCACAACTCCAAATTACTGATTATATACAGTATTTATAATTACATTATGCAATAACATTTTGAAGTCAATGGTGGGAACCGCAGAATGAAGTTTAGTAACCGGCGGATCTCCATTGACTTCAATGGAGCAGCCATTCATTGGCTGAGAGAGATGGGGGCCCATCTCTCAGCCAATGAATGCTCAGATACGGCTCTATAAAGGCAGAAGCCATGTCTCCATCGATGGGTCGTGCGCATGCGCTCTGGGCCACCATCGACCTGGTTGCAAGCGCTCAGCACTTGCGACCAGGTCTGAATCAGGCCCACAAATCACACTGATTTGTGTATGTTCGATGGCAACTCTCAGCTCAGGAGGTGGTGCATTTAAAACTTCTATTGAGTCCCAGATTTGAGTGTAAAACAGGCGACTTTAGCAAACCGAATAATGGTAACTTCCTGATTTGTATTTAAAAAGTGAGTCGATGATGATATCATTTCTACTGTTCAAAACATCCAAATTTGCAGCATTAAACCACCTGATTTCAACCTGAAAAAATTAAGAAATCATCCGACTTTAAAGATAGTAAATTCCCAATTTACAAAAAAGTGATATTACCCGAAAATGCGAATTGGGACCAACACTAATGTTAATAAATTTACCCCTAAGAATGCTTTATCCTAAAGAGCATTACTGTGATACTGAGACTGTGATTGCCTTACAGTAAGAGCCACAATTTCCCATCATTTATTATACAGTAGTCAGCACGATAGGAGCTCACCCACCATTCAAGATGGATGCAAACCCATCTTGGACAAAGAATATTGTTATCATATTAGCTGACTAAGTGGAATCTCATCATGTAACTCATCCCTTAGTACCACACCTCCAGGGAGATACAGGCCAAACGTCCTCTGAACGCACTTGTAGGAGACACTGATTAGACAAGAACAATCCTAGTGGAAATGAAGAGCAAATTACAAACAGGATTTAGCAGTGAGGATATAAGAAGGGTTCATGATTTATTCAAATCAATCACAGGACTACAGTAGCCAACCTCCCCCTATATTCTTTGTTACCTCGACCTATTCCACACACTTCCCACCCATTTCAAAAACTATCTAAGCTCATACTTTGCGCTAAATGTCACATGGCAGCACAGTGTAAGTGACCCATACCTCCTTCACACTGTGAGGTTCTGGTTTTGTTGTGGACCCGGGGTGGTAATAGGAGTAGACACCGAAGCAGCTTTAAAAATAAATGTGGAGTTTATAATGAGTCAACAGACATGAATGTGGTAAAACAAAGTGCGGGTATAGCACTAAAGTGCACTTGGGAACTGTAGTGGGGCAATGGGAAAAAGTCCAGGTAGTGAAAACAGAAGGCAATCCAGTATTCCAGGTCTTGTGAAGCTGAAATGAATTGTGGCTGAAGAAATAATATCCAGAGGAAAGTGCAAGTGGAGGCAAGGTGCAGGGTAACAGCTGACACAGGTACTCAGGCAATGGGGAAGACGAAAAGAGGAGGCAGTGGGAGAAGGCAGTGGAAGTCCAGCAGGGTAAGGAGCAGGTCAGGTGAAGCAGCCTTAGGCAGAGATCCAACAGGCAGGCGGACAAGCTCAGGAACTCTCTCTCTCAGCTTGTGCTGAGAAACAGGTTGCACTGGCAATGCAAGGGAGCTCTGAACTCCCTTTTATACCCAACGCCCAGCCGTGAGTGGTCAGAGTGAGCATGCAACATGCCAAGATTGGGGAACTAGGTCACATGGCCAAAGCAAGATGGCGGCGCCCATGCCGGAACAGAAACACTGCCAGGCCTACCCAGCACAGAGTGACAATATGCCCACACAGGACCGCGCAGCCAATGCTCCCCACCAGGCACCAGCACCACCACCAGATGCCCCCCACCATAACATCTGCACAGGTAACACCCGCCGACCACCATGCCGAGAAACCCTGGTCGTGACACACACAAGCCATGTTCAATGTGATTTGGTCTACCTATCGAATTGAAAGAATAACCTCCTTACTACAAGACACCCCAAACCATTTTGTCAAAACTTGGATGCCATGGACGAACCACTTTCAGGTAGAATCCCCCACTTACCACAATATAGCTCATACCATTCTTGGAGAGAAACACTGACTTTTCCCCTTCTATTTCACTTTCTTACTCCCCCCAATTTCTTACTTCATATTCAGATTACCCCTCCACTTTTGCTAGATATGGGCCATGTTGTAGCATTGCCACTACAACTCAGTCTGTCATTCTAATCCTGATAGTCTTGTGTCTTCCACTCTACATGATAATATATAACCTTGACTGTTTCATCTGATTGTAATGTTTTACTGATATGCTATCATCGGCTATATCTATTTTTCCTGTTTTATTTGTTCTGCTGTTGTAATCTTTGCCTTCCCATGTAACTTGTTAACATGTCTAAAAAATACAAATAAACAGATTTTTAAATAAAGAGACTGAGAAAGTGCAGAGCAAATACGAACAATATATACCAGCATTGGAACAGATAAGTAATAGATATACTTTTGTGATTTCTCTAAGAGACTGTAGTGTTGCTGAGACTGCTACTCCCTTTACAGGCACATTATATAACCATAAACATTAAACAACATAAACAACATATTATACCTATCAATCTTTTAAAAAGGCTATTTTCTTTAAATGTACAGTAACCCCGACAAATAAATGGATATGAAAATGTAATTTGCTTGTATTTTGCTTATTTTAAAATAAATGCAATGGCTTTTTATTATATGTAAAAACTAAAATACAGTATGCACTCATACTGTCTGTACCTAATATAATGAAATAACTCATAGTTCATATATATATTTGAAACTCATCAACCAATTCCAAGTAATATTAAAATATGTCACATTGCCTACTTACTTTGTGTATTATTTGCCTAATTTCTGGAACATCAGGTGCATACAATATTTTTCCAAGTAATAATGGCTTTAAAAATGTCCATGCAATAGCACCATTGGGTGATTGTAGGATCTCCTGGTACAACTGTAAGCAAAATGGAGCTGAACAAGAAGAGTGATATATGAATAAAACATGCTTGGTTCAAATTGTGATACACAAAAACACAATATAATAAATATATAGTTATATATAATTTTTAAAATTGTATTTTATTGATTACTAATAGTAGATTATTCCTCAAAATATTAATAGTACATTTAAAAAATACTAGTTGTAAAATATAATAGCCTGTGATTTACAGGCATCAGCGAGATTCTGGCAAGTCTGCCTGATGTTTTAAAGTAGCAATAATTTAAAAGGCAAAAAAAGCCTGGTTTTGCTTTCTAAAAGAATGCTGCTTTAAATCATCGGGCAGACTCGACTGAATCATGTGGATGCCTACAACTCACACTACTATTACATTTCCTCCTAGAATTTGAATATTTTGATAATCACAAAAAAAGCATACGATATATAACATGAGGAAAACAAACGCCATATTTGGGAATGTTACACCCATCTAATGCTGGCCATACACGCTGCAATTATCGGGACGATCCGCCCGATATCGGTGGATCGCCGTGATAATTGTAGTGTGGGGGGGCGACCGAGGGTTAAATATTGCTCGGTCGGGCATGCTGGATTGTCCAGCATGCCCGTCCGATGCGATATTTACCCGGTAACTGTCGGCCGCATCGGGCAGTGTATGCCCAGCGCAGCCAACAGACAGACATTTCCTGTGTTCCTTCCTACGGAAGGAACAGTGAAATGTCTCCTCCCCAGGGGGCGGAGCGCAGATGTCAGGCTATACACTGTGAGATTTCTCTCACAGTGTATGCCGCGGACATCTGCGGCTGGCAGCCGGCCAGATAAAATGTCTGTCGGTCTGACAGACATTTTATCTTGCCGTGTATGCCCAGCATTAGCAATAAATGCTATATTACAAATTTAATTGAATAGTAAACACTCAGAAAAAAACATTAATCATTAAATCATAATGTTAAGAACTTTATTTGGTTAGTGAGGCAATACTTTAAAAAACACACATAAATTGTAAAGAATCACAAGAAAAATGCATTTGCAATGTGTACATAAATATAAATAGAAATCACATTAAAATATAAACTGCAGCATTGCAAGGAGCTATGGCTCAATATAACCAAAGCTGCATATATTCAAAAAATCCTTACAAACACACATACACCATCTTCCCTAATGCTGGCCATTCAACTACGCGATTTCTGGCCGATTCCACAATTTTCGACTTGCCGTACGATCAATCCTGTAGAAATTGTGCATTTTTTAATTTTGATACGATCCAATGAGCGCTCCTGCAGCTCCTATAATTGGATCTTATGATCAGATGTGCAGCACATATTATCAGTCAGAATTAGAGATGTGCGCCGACCCCATGTTTTGGTTTTGGTTTTGGATCTCCCCTGGTTTTGGATCTGAATCTGGTTTTGGATTTTTTTTCCTTCATGTTTTGTTTTCGTGTTTTGGTTTTGGATCTGGATTTTTTCTTAAAAAATCATAAAAACAGCTAAAACCACATAATTTGGGCCTGTTTTTTTCCTACAGTATTATTAACCTTAATAGCAATGATTTTCAGGCATTTCTAGGCATGTTTAACCACCTCACAGCTCACAATATTGATTTCACTATTTTTCACCAATATAGGCCAAAGGCTGCAGCGAGCTGGCTGGCTAAAGTAAGCAACAGAGCAGTGACACAAACGCACGGCAGTTTAAAAAAATATCAGACATCTATGAAACATTGCCAAACAGCAGTGGCAGACAGGATGGCAGTTTAATAAACTATAATAATGTCTGTCGGCAATGCCCCAAATTATGCCAAATGTAATAGAGGTGCAAGATGGAATTGTCCCTCCCACCCACTCTTATGTGGGATATTAAAAAGGACATGCATAGTTTAACAAACCAAGTGCTTTAGCCACTAGGACTGACACTTTCGTGGCTGAACTCCTTGGTTTGTTTGGGCCCCACAAAACATTTTTTGGAAGGACTACCTTCAATTATTAAGGAGGAGGTTGATGATGAGGGTGTTGGTGGTGGATATTGCATGTTATGGTCCAAACTGCTGGTAGCTGATACTGGACTGCTTGTTATTAATTTACAAATTATAATTTTGTTAAACAAATTGCATGAACTTGCTGCAAATTACATAACAGGGAGGAGGTGCCTAGATGGTTAATGTCCCTCCGTCTGCTAACTTTGGCTTTACAAATGGAACAGATGCCTTCACAACTGATTAAAATAATTCCACACCCAAGACGTTGCTTTTCTGGCTTTCTTTTTATCATTAGCAAGAACTACTGCCACTGGTAGCTGATTTATGCAAACCACATCCTTATCATCAACATCCACATTAGCATCAGATAGGACACAAATTTCCCCCTCATCCTCCTTTTGCACTTCCTCCACACTATCTTCCTCATTTTTTATTATTTCACCATCTAATATTAGCACAGCCGTCATGGCGTGAGTGATCCGCTGTGAAACTGGGTGACAGCTGTTATAATTACTTCTTCTATCAAAGGACTGTTTAATAGTTAATTGTTTTTTTAAATTACTTCCAATCACGAATGAGGATGTAGATAATGATGCAGGTGTTGGTGTTGGAGATCGAAGGCGCTTGGATCTCACAGAGAGGGAGCAGGTAGGTGACACTGGTCTTGTTATGTTTTGAGTTTTGGAACTTGGCAGCGTACACTTTGAAATTTGATGAATGTTTGCCAAGTGACATAACAAGGAGGAGGTTCCTAGGTGGTTTAGGTCGCTCCCTCTACTCACTCTTGCATGGCAACGGGCACATATGGCTTAACAACTGTTGTCCGGATCAGGGTGGAAATAATTCCACACGTGAGAAGTAGATTTTTTTGTCTTTTGTCCTGGTATGACAACAATGGGCTTTGGCTTTTTCAAACCATGGGCAGCAGTTGTTGCCTTACTTAAACAAAGGACATCCTCGGCATCAACATCCTCATCACCAACATCTTCATCATCAACATCCTCATCATCCTTAGCACCTTCATCCACCAAAATATCCTCCTCCTACATGTGCAATTCCACAGAAGCATCCTCAATGACTATGTGCGCAAGATGTTGACTGCCCTTCCCCACATTTACATAGGGCACACAAATGTTGGAACTTGGAGGATCCCCCAGTACACTAGTATTTAGGTCAGGCTCACACATGGCAACCGCGGACACACTTGCACTCTCCTCGGGGATTTATGATTTTGAATTCTCAGGGCACACAGTTGGTTTTTCCGGAGCTGTCTTAACAACTTTCAAATTTTTAATTGGACCACCACCACTACTACTACAAGCAGAAGGGCTATCAGAATCAGTAGTCTTCATAAAGAAAGAAGGCCAAGCCCTTATCCTTTCCTTGCCACTTCGTGTAGTGAATGGCATATTACCAATTTTTTGTTTATCTAAAGGCAAATATCCTTTCAATTTTTTTTTCTTAATTTCAGCAAAATTTGCTTTACCATATCGATGGCGTGACTTAAGCCCTGGGGCATGGGCCTTCCTAGAGGTCGAGGAAGTAGACAGCCTTGCACTGCTGGTGGCTGCTACAACATGTGGTTCTTGGCCTTGCTCTCCTGTCATGTGACAGCCCTCCATATTTTTTCTGCAGTCTAGAAGCAGTGTCACAATCACCAATAGTGTAGCCAAGGTGTGGTTACAAAATTCATACACGTGCAGTCATGTGCACACACAAAAATATTAGAGAAAAAGACAAATGATGATTTTTATTTTTTGTCAGCTCAAGAAGAACTTGGCCCCAGAGTTTTTTTTGGAGCACGACTGTAGTCGGGCAGCACAAGGTTGCAAATTGCGCTGCTGGCTGGCTCTTGTGCACTACTGCAGTTAAGCCTAACACCCACGAGCACACAGTAGAAAAAAATATGACACTTTTATTGCTCTTTTTTTGAGTGAGCACGACTGGAGTCGCTGGATCTTCTGCGCTACTGTGGTTAAGCCTAACACCCACGCACACACAGAAGAAAAAAATAGAACTATATAAGACACTTGTATTGTTTTTTTTTTTGGATTGAGCACGTCAGGCAGCACTGGATGGCTCTTGAGCGCTACTGTGATTAAGCCTAACACCCACGCACAGACAGAAGAGAAAATATATAAGACACTTTAATTGTTTTTTATTTGATTGAGCATGACTGGAGTCGCTGGATCTTGTGCACTTAGGTGGTTAAGCCTAACACCCATGCACACACAGAAGATAAAAATATATAAGACACTTGTATTGTTTTTTTTTTGATTGAGCACAACTGGAGTGACTGGATCTTGTGCGTTACTGTGGTTAAGCCTAACACACACGCACACACAGAAGAAAAAAATAGAACTATATGACACTTGTATTGTTTTTTTTTTTTGATTGAGCACGTCAGGCAGCACTGGCTGGCTCTTGTGCACTACTGCGGTTAAACCTAACACCCATGAGCACACACAGAAAAATATAATAAAGACACTTTGATTTTTTTTGTTTTGGAGTCCAGAACTTGGGACCAGAGATGAACACAGCACAAGCCCAGGACACACTAGACAGTCCTGATGTATCAGCAGACAGCACAGTAACAGTGACAGCACCATGACCAGAATGGATCAACAGACAGCACAGTGATAGTGAAAGCACCATCCCAAATCTAAATCTCTCTGCACATTTTAAATCTGCTACACCACCAGTGGAATATGGTTTTACCAAGAAACACTGTTACGTGTTTTTTTGTTTGTTTGCTTGCTCACAACTTAGAATCAGCCCCATAATATAGAATAAAAATAATTGTGGCACTGTTTGGCAGAATGTGCATTGGGAGCACTACAATGTGGCAAAATGTGAACTGTGGGTACTTTGTGACATAATGAGAATTAAATACTTTGTGTGCATAATGTCAACTGCGAACATTAAAATGTGGCATAATGTGAAATGGGGACACTATAATGTGGTATAAAATTTACTGGGGCACTATGTGGCATAATGAGAACTGGGGCACTGTGTGGTATAATGTGAACTGGGGACCCTGCAGAATAATGTGAACAGGGGCACAGTATGGCACATTTTGGCCTGGAGGCAGTACAATGCGGCATAATATGAACTGGGGTGACATAAAATTAACTAAAGCATTACTATGAGACATTAAATGAATTACAGTATTATGAGACAAAACAATGACTAGGACACTACTGTGGAGCATAGGTTGAACAAGCACTGCTGAGATAGACTTTTCTCTAAAAGCATTGGAGGCCTCATCAAAATGAAGTTCCAAAGCCTGGAAAAGTTCGAGAAATGCCCCTGGCTAAAACTACTAAAACATGTTAGTTAAAGTTGCATTGTAGCATACAAATGTATGCTTGAAAGTTTGTGAACCCTGCAGAATTGTCTATATTTCTGCTGAAATTAGGCCTAAAACTACCTCAGATTTAGACACAAGTCCTAAATGTAGATAAAGAGAACCAAATCAAACAAATGAGACAAAAAATTAAACATGCTAATTTTTTTGAGGAAAATGATCCAATATCACATATCTGTGAGTGGCAAAAGTATGTGAACCTTTAGGCTTAGCAGATATTTTGAAGGTGAAATTAGAGCCAGGTATTTTCAATCTATGGGATGACAATCAGGAGTGAGTGGACAACTTGTCTTTTTAAAAGCACTGGGATCTATCAAAATCTGATGTTCACAACACGTGTGTGGAAGTGTATCATGCCACGAACAAAGGAGATATCTGAGGACCTCAAAAGAAGAGTTGCTAATACTCATCAGGCTGGAAAAGGTTAAAAACCATCTCTAAAGAGATTGGAATCCACCAATCAACAGTCAGACAGTTTGTGTACAAATGGAGGAAAATCCAGACCATTATTACCCTCCCCAGGAGTTGTCGACCAACAAAGATCACACCAAGAGTAAGGCATCGAATAGTTTCCCTTGGTCACAAAGGGACCCAAGGTAACCTCTAAGCAACGGAAGGCCTTTCTCACTTTGGCTAATATTAATGTTTATGAGTCTCACCATCAGGAGAACACTGAACAACAATGGTGTGCATGGCATGATTGCAAGGAGAAAGCCACTGCTCTCCAAAAAGAACATTAGTGCCCATCTGCAGTTTGCTAAAGATCACCTGGACAAGCCAGAAGACTATTGGAACAATATTTTGTGGACAGATGAGTTTAAAATAGAGCTTTTTGGTTAAATTAAAGTGTTATGTTTGGAGAGAGGGGAACACTGTATTAGAGCATAAAAACCTCATGCCATCTGTGAACACGGTGATGGTAGTATCATGGTTTGGGCCTGTTTTGCTGCATCTGGACCAGGATGACTTGATGGGACAATGAATTTTGAATTATACCAGAATATTCTTAAGGAAAATGTCAGGACTTCTGTCCATGAGCTGCATCTCAAGAGAACATGGCACATGCAGCAAGACAATGACCCAAAGCACACAAGTCATTCAACCAAAGAATTGTTAAAGAAGAATAAATTTAAAGTTTTGGAATGGCCAAGTCAAATTATTGACCTTAATCCAATCGAAATGTTGTGGAAGGATATGAAACGAGCAATTCATGGAAGGAAACCCACCAGCATAAGAGAGTTGAAGCTGTTTGGTATGGAGGAATGGGGTAAAATTCCTCCAAGCCAATGTTCAGAACTAATCAACAATTACCAGAAATGTTTAGTAGCAGTTATTGCTGTACAAGGGGATCATACCAGATAGTGAAAGCAAAGGTTCAAATAGTTTTGCCACTCACAGATATGTGATATTAGATCGTATTCCTCAATAAAAAAATGAGCATGTTTAATTTTTTGTCTTATTTGTTTGATTTGGTTCTCTTTTATCTACTTTTAGGAATTGTGTGAAAATCTGAGGTAGTTTTAGGGAAAATTTCTGAAGCGTATACAAACTTTCAAGCACCATTGTACATCCATTATAATTGCAAATTTATCTTCCACGTTTCTCCAACTGTTCACTTAAGCATACCATAATGTACTATACACGTTTTGCACATTACTATTTTTTGCTACAATTCTCCATTCAGGAACAAAATCATATGCTGAAAAAAGGACACAACATTCAGTTGTATAACAGCTACAGTACCTCTTCTCTTTAGAATAATAGCTCATAACAGTAAATTACAGTAGTACATTTTGTTCAATAGCCAGATACTTTGGCATCACAACTTCTCTAAATGGCTAATTAATGTCTTGAAAGGTAGCGTAAGGCATCATTACATGTAATTATGCTATATTACATGAAATGTAATTGTGGACAATGAGAAATCTAATGTTTAACTTTAATAAATCATTTTGCACTGTATTTCAGTTGTAAAAGTATTTTTAATGGTCTTCAAATGTCAAATCAGTAAGACATTTACTAAGAGACAGAGGCAAACAGTCTTGAAAGTTCATACTAATAATAAGGTTTATAATATCTTGGAGCATCATTGAAAAGTATTTTTGACTAAGCTTGAAAGGAGAATAACGGGAACTATATTTGACACAGTAAAAACCCCAAATCAGTAAAAAAACAGATCAAAACTTTTTCTGACACAATCTTTTTGTCAATACTACTTTGAAGTAGTTTAATGTACAGTAAGATTAGCAAAATGCAATTGTCAGTATTTGTCTTTCACTAAAATTCCACTAATTAATACTGTACCTACAGTATTATGACTAGTGAGAAATAGTACTGACTGACATCTCTCACTGTTAAAGATATGTGTTAGGTAAAACTAGTTGCAATTAGTGGGGAGCTGAACTGTTGCTGTTAACAATGCTGTCTTGAGTTTTTATTACTCAGAGTGACCCTCAACCTTCCTGTTGTTACATGGTTTCCAGTAACTTAGATATCCTTCTGGACTGTACAATGTTTATTCTGATTACATTACAACAGTGCTTCCTTGTCAGACCTCAATAATACAATTGCTACAGGCATACAGAACGTGACAATATGTATTGAAAACTAGGGATGGCCAAGAGACTCGTATATGCAATTAAAGTTTACAGGATACAGAAGATATAATGGTGCAAATAAATTTGCTACACAAATTGCCCAAGCCTTCAACTACTCACTGAGAACGCAACTCTTGGGGCAACTTGCCAAATTTCCAAAATCATGTCTGTTCTACTATAATGATATATATATATATATACAGGGCTGCCATCAGAAATTGTTGGGCCCGGTACTGACAAAATAGGCAGGGCCCCCCGGGGGGGAATGGGGCAAAGGTGGGTGGAGTTACACTTGGGGGGGGATGGGATACATCAATTGTTGCGTAAACCAGTTTAAAAATTCTCAGTGTTTGGGCTGTGGTTATCATAACTTGTCAAACTATCATATAATATAAATATAATATAATATATGAAACTACACAAGAGAAAACTGCTGTAAGTTTATACACAAAACCAAAATCTATAATAAATGTCAATAGGGAAAGCAAAGGTGATCCTACATACATATAGACACACATTATATATATATATATATATATAGTGCAGGGACCACATAACATACATTGAAACTGCCAAAACCACATATAAAACATCAAATAAGCCAGATGCATATAAAATACACTGGAATGTCAGATCTACATAAAAAGCCAGAAGGGAAGAGCAGGACAGAGAGAGCTGCACCTATTGGGGGGCACAGGGATGGCTAGACATGGTTAGGGGGGGGAGGGGTGACACACAGGACAGGGAAGGCTGTCTGGACTAGGGTACACAGGGCTAGGAAGGCTGTCTGGACTCGGGGGAGGGGGACAGGGAAAGCTGTCTGGATTGGGGGGGGAGGCACAGGGCAGGGAAGTCTAGCTAGACTAGGGTGGGACAGGGCAGGCTGGCTGGACGGGGGGGACAGGGCAGGGAAAGCTGTCTGGAGTTGGGGAAAAACGGAAGGCTGGCTGACTGGGGGGCATAGGGTAAATTCAGGGACTATATAGTACCTGGTTTAGTCTTTTTACTTTCTTCCAGCTGGTCCAGCCAGGTGAAAACAGAGCCGATGGTTCACTCACTGGCCTTGCCCCTCCTCCTGCTTTCCCAGTCAGTTCTAGCCAGCAGCAATCCAGCGACGAATGCATGTCAAATATGGCGCTGGCGGCGAGCCAATCACAGCTCGCGGACCGGCAACCAATCAGGAGCGGCTGCCGGTCCGCGAGCTCTGGCTGTCTCGCGGCCGGCGTTCTATCAATTCTCCCTGGCTGCTGGTGTAGTACCACTGCCACCCGGGCCCCTCTCTCTCTCTGCTCCCTCCGGGCCCGGGACTTGAGGCCCGGCGGTCCCCCCTGATGGCGGCCCTGTATATATATATATATATATATTTATATATGACATAGGTGTTGGTGCTTGCAAACCTATCCTACACCACACTGCACTCCGGGACTTGGTAAAAAAAGAATGCGAATGCAACTACGTTTCGGAGTGGCAAGCTCCCCGTCTTCAGATATACATAAACAAAACAAGAATTTAAAATCCTGTGAGTGCCGTCCTGATTTTTTCTCTATTAGTGAAGTGCCAACAGCGTCACTTTGGACTTTGGACACCGGGGTCAAATAAGTTCATCTTTATTGAGTGCTGGACTATTGCTCTATATATATGTATATATATATATGGTGTATATATATATATATATACACATCGCACCACTGTTTTCCACCAATCTGCATCACTTTGGCTCGCCCCCATCTGTACTGCTTAATCTTCTCCTTTCTGTCTGCCCCGTCCATACCGCTCAGTCTTCTCCCATCATACTCTTATCCCATCTGCGCAGCTCTATGTTCTGTTCAGACCTCGGTTCCATAGACTGCATGTGTGTATTCCAAAGAGCACACAATTCTGTGAATTAGCAGCTCCACCATTTTGTGAGTGATAGCAATCCGACTCTGTGAGAGTGCTGAATCTGCAGTTAACCACATGGTGTCATGGCATACCATGTTGGCATACCATATCTGTATCACTCAAGGAACACATCCATTAAGGCGTCAGCCTTAATGATCATAATTTCATTGCTTTTTGAAGTTTGAGTGGCAGAAATTCAATAGGTTTTGTGAAATTTTTGATCATGTCTAAGAAGCCTTAATGGGACATGTGAAACTGTAAGTTTTTTTGTTTATGGAATTTCATTGCTTTTTTAAAATGTATTATCTATCAGGGTTTGGAGGAGCAAACCGGGCCACCTGCAGGGGAGAAGGGCAACAAAATGGTACATTAGCGCAGGTGGAGGAAGACTGGCACACTGGAAGTGTTTTGGGCATGCACAATGGTGAGAACCATTCATTGGCTGATAGGCGGGCCTGTGGTGCCCTGGAGAGGGATACCCACTTATTGGGGGATCCCAGCTCCCCAGGGATTCCTAGCCTGGGCAGACTAGTGGGCAGGGTTGATGCTTCGGCGGGGGAGCATGGTGAAAGGGCTCCCCTGGCTGTGGCATCAGACCCCCGCTAGAAAAAGTCTGGTGCTGGTTCTGGAAAATACAGGGAAACCCTACTCATTTTTCTCCCCTGCATTTCCAGGACCAGATCAAAGCCCAGTTCTTTTTGCGCTGCCTACATCATTTGAAACCCCATATTTTGGCAACCAGGACTGGTTCTGATTAGCCTGGTGCTGGTTGTGCTTAATACAGGGGACCCCTACATCATATGTCCTCTGTATTTTGCACAATCAGCACTGGGTCATCAAAAGCCTGATGCTGGTTGCTCTTTTCGGGGGGGGGAGGCACACCATTTTTTTTTTTTTTTTTACACGTTATTCTCTTTATTTTACACACAGATGCAGGCTTCATGAGCTGCTGGGATGCTGCTGCTGATGCTGGATACCTCCCCTGGGTCCTACTGCCCACCGCTTGCCCTGCTTAGGCTGCTAATGGCTGCACCACCACCGCTGCCTGCTTTCTCCCCTGGGTCTTAGCCACAGCTAATGCCCGCTACCTCTCCCCACCTGCTACCTCCCCCCACAGCAGATGCCCAGTTCCTTCCCCCCTGTTCTGGCCCCCACTACTGCCCACAGAGGAAAGCTATCTTTGTGCATCCAAGTGAAGCCACAGTGAGTACACCTGCCGGAGACTCCTACTGAGGCTGGAATTGAATCTTCCTCTCTCTATAATCGCGCAATTGTGAGGTAATAGTTTAAAAACTGTAATATTCTCAATTACCTGTACCAAAAAAGGCCCTACCCTGGAACAATAGCTACCTAATAAAACAAACCCCAAGTCTAAATTCCCCCCCTACCCTGACTTATGCCTTCCCAAAAATCCCCCATAGAGAACAACAGAAAAGTGGTCCTAACTGAGAGTGTCAAAAATAACTGACAGTTGGAACTTTAGATTACTCTCAAATCCTCATTTTTTTTGTCCCCTGAAATGTGGCATGCAGCATCGAGCAGCAGTTATACCCACCCATGCCAAATTTAAGCTTGGTATCTTTAATAGCTTTTGAGGTGTAGCCCCTTAAACACCATGCCACCCCTCTCCAGAATTCTCTATGGAAATTTCCATTTTTTTCTATTCAGCCTTAATATAACGGCACAACTGATATTTCAACATCAAATTTGCATACATGGTGCAGTTTTTGTAGTATTTGTTTCATTAACTTCTGACCTGTTTCAAGCACTATTCTACAACTGAAAATTTCTGTCATACCATAAAAGACATCATTTCTGTCTCAATCTGGGTGTAATTAATTTGTGCTGGTGTGATGTCATATTAAAATATGGTTGTCATAAAGTTTGTTGCACAGGTATTTTTAATGTACAGTAGTTTTTAAATTCCAATGTAAATCGAGGAAAAATAGCGATATAGAAAAAAGATAAGGGAAGGGACTTGGCAACAGATAGGGATGTGCAAACAATACACAGATATTGAATGCATGAGCATATACTGTACAAGTTTATAAACCACACATAGAAAATACAGTCATACAATTGTAGAGCATCACACAACTTTCAGACTGAGGAATCATAGACCAATCAGTATGCCAAAACTGAGCAGAGGCCATAAATATTAGGAAATACTCAAGTACATATCAAATATCCCAAAAGTGAACAACCTACTAATGATTCCCTTGGCCTTCCATTACATTCTCACACCAAAGAAACCATTTAATTAATGGGGAAAGAGTGAAAGTGAATTTTGGATTTAACCATAGATATGGTGGTTTGCTTCAATACCTGTGCTATAGCTTTGGCCACAATGAGAATGAGACTGAGCACCTATCTGTCATGTCATGGAATGCCTGCTGGGTACAGTTGTAATAGAGATACCACTAGTTTTAGAACAAGACAAAGGTTGTAAACTTGGGTATTAAGGCACTCTATTTCTGTCCAGAATGACTAATATAAGGGCAATCCCAGAAGATAAGTTGCACATTACCAACATGTCCACAGTTGCACCTACAGAACTTGGTCTGAGAAGGCAAAGGGTTAGGGTTAGGCTGCATGAGGGGTGGTTTAGGGGGAATGTTAGGATAAGGGTTCGTAAACTTATTTAAATCTGTTGGGATTTTGACCATTGGGATGCCGCCATTGGTATTGTGACTGTTGGCATCCTGACTGTTGGGATCCTGTACCTAACCACTGTGCAGTAGTCTGGAGTATCCTGAGTGTATCAAACTGTCATTGTGCTACAAGTGCCAAGTCTTCAACCTACAGTGATCCTGCCTTCAAGCAAGTCTTCTGAGTAAAACTCTCATGCTTATTGTGGGTTCAAGTGGACTTTACCTGTACTGCACTTCAGATTACTTTTCTGCTCAGCAAGTGTATGGCTCATACTCAACATTGCAGCTCCTTAACTGGTTTTGGACTCTCTACTCACTATACCATCTGTACCACTATTGATGGGGCTTAATGCTCTGAGGGTCCTCTCATTGAGTTATAGGGTTTGTGCTGAGTAACTGCTTCAGTATGCACTTTGGATGCTGGGAACTGTTTTTGGTTGTGCTTCCTCTTTGAGGGTGTACGCTCCAGTCACCCAGCTCTGGTAATCTGTTTGCAGCATCTGCTAGCAGATTCCAGTTGTTTCTTTCTGCTCTGTCCCCTGAGTTCTCAAACACTGGTTCTGGACCCTTATTCCTGTATTCAGAGTGAAGGGTTGAGTTCCACTCAATTGGTTCCAGGGGCAGACTGGGAGCCATCCAAGGTTCACTAACCTCTCTGAAGGCTCCAGGCATTTACCACATGTATCACACCCATGAGAAGACTCCTGATACAACCAAAACAATGTCAATATGATTTGTCAGCCCAGTCCACAGGTCCTGACTTGGATCTGAAATCCCAAAATGTGACCTGGAGACCATAACAGTCTTGTACTTGGCCAATTATCTAAGAAATTATTTGGGATTAAAAAGGACAGACTCAACAATGGTAAATTTACTAAGGATGGAGAGATGATGCCAAAAATATCTAATGGTTTATTCTATGCCCTAAGCATGACTGGTATTGAAAATTAGGGAAAGCAAGACCCCATCATATTTAGGTAGGTTATAATAGTTTCTAGCAAGATGTGTCTGCTTGTACTAAGCTTGAAAAAGTCTACAGTATAGACAAAACGCATTGCTGTCCCTACATTTTATCCAGTTTAATAAGTACAATTTGTACTTATTAAACCACTGCACCCTTAACTTAAAAACTGCCTGGTTTCAGAAACTGGTACACCTTATTGAGGACTAACCAGAGCTCTGACTATAGAGCTGATGTTTGTATGTATGCCAGCTAAATTTCTGGCTTATTACCTACACCTGTTAACCATCTACCACCTCATGCTGTCTTTGTGAGCAGTGTCTGATCAGAGTGGTCTCGTGCACAGCAGGTCCTTCTCCGAAAGCTGTTCCGGCACAGCACCCCACGGTTAACGTCCTGCAGTACAGGTGGATCACTCCCTGCGGTCAGTGGCAGCAACAGAATTCTGGAATATATTCTGTGCTACTTACATTCCAACAAGGCTTGGTTAGCGTGAGTACATTACCTCCGGCTATAGAGGTGCAGGGGGACACCCCAGACCACTACATGTAAGATCAACCCGATTAAGCTATAGGTGTCTGGTACAATTTTAAGGGCAGTTTTTCAGAGACACTACTAATGGCATAAGGATTCACCCCTGCTTTCAACTAATTTATTGAGAATTTTTATATGCAAGTCTTCAGTAGACTGTCTTTTTTGTGGTGCAATAGAGGACTACACTATTTTATTACATCCATGGTATATATTTGTATTGGTCTAGGTATTTGATACCATCAATTATACATTCTTATTTTATTATATGTAATGTTGTATTTATGTATTATTTATTAAACTGAATTTATTTAACATTGATGCATTTTTAAGTGTATACAGCACTGCAATGTGTTGGAAGTGTTTTCACTCTGTGGATACACTGTCTTGCAATTAATATATACAATTAGTTCTGTGGGATTGCAAATGCCCCTTCATGTGCATGCTGCAGGTGCACTTTAATTTGGTTCAATTTTTATTCCAGCGCAGACCCATTCCCCTCTTTTTTTTGTTATTGTATCTACATATGTCCTTATTGCCATGCAGCTGGTATTATGTACAGTATAATATAGGTAATACAAAGAGCTCATATATTTATTTTATGCATAATATTCTGCCAAGGAGTCTACTATAGCCAAGGTGTCAGATAATTTAGCTCAGGAGGACCTTAATAATCTTTTAATGTTATTCCCAGTCTGTTTACCTCTTAGCTTTCAATCAACATGCAACCAAAACCCTGTTTCCCTTACTGTAAAATTTCTGGTTCAATTGAGAGATGTTTCTTTGTACAGTATGTCCTCTTTAGAAAATGCAACCAAATTCCGATCTAGTTTGAGAGCCTTGTCCTGTGGATAAGTTTATGTTGAGCCTCTAAGTCTATTTGGGATTTATTCTCTAGTTTTTAAGTTCAAGATATTATTTGAAAGGCCTTGCCTCAAATACAGATTTCAAGGTGCACTAGAATGTTAGCGGTGTCTTCCAGCTTATATGTTTACAAGAAAACCTTTTATGTGGACCGAATGAACATTGTAGCTTCAAAGGAATTCAAACAGGATATGCCTAACTGCCACAGATGGGAATTCTGATGCAAATGTTGGGAAGTTTGAAGAAGCTTTTCCTAGGCATGCGGAACAAGCATTAGCTTCTAGCTGCACCAGAATGGTCAAAAGGTGGGTTGTGAGTGAGATTCTTAGCATGCACAAAGAGAACTAGACAAGAAAGGGCTTTTCAGCTGTGTCCAAAACCTCAGGACAGAATTTGGTGTGCAGATGGACAGTGGAGCACATTAAGAAGTCCATTGGGTGACCACCACAGGAGCTTCTGCATATTAAGGCCTTCATACTTCCATGGATTACACTAAATTCTGGTCCTTCTGTTGGGGTAAAAAAGCAAAAATATTTTCACCTTCTTGTTTTTCCCCTGACAGGAGTGGAACACTGTTGAGCACATGGCTGCATTAACCACATCTGTGATAATACTGTATGAATTCCTAATGATCTAAGGCCCTCATTCAGAGCCGTACGCTCTGAGCAGAGCGCACGCTCTGAATGAGGGCCGGGCTCCATTTTCATGGAGCGTCCTCCTGGACGCTCGTATAGCTGTGGGTCACCACCCACAGGCTATACGAGCGTGCATTTTGATGGCCGCGATGGTCGAGACCATCGCAACCATCGAAATTGCGAGCCGGAGCCTGCGGTTGAGGTTTTCCAGTGCAAGCTCCGGAGTGATTTTGGCTCTATCATCCAATTTTCATCCATCTTCCGGTCTATCACCTCCCTGGGGTCACTAGTGTTCATAATGTGTATAAAGATATGGAGAAAACTACCAAAAACTACCAAAACTTGAAAGCCAGTTGTTTCACTAATTAACTGTGTGGCTTTATCCACATCACCAGGTATCATATTTATTTTGTCTCTGTGTTCATACTGTGTGTGAAGATATGGTGATGGTATGTTTTTATGGATACCAAGCATTTCACCATGTGTAAGGGTCATAACCTCTGGAAGTATCCTTCCCAAATAACATAAACCTTTGGAACTTGAAGAGAGCTACTTATACACTTTCCTTCCACATTAAAATATACATAATTGGGGAGAACATAAGGGATAGAAAACATCATAATCATTAAACACACTTCCCTAGCAAGTGATCCTATTTCCCGTTCTCCCATCTGATCACAACACATTTCTGATTGTAATACCTTGGCACAATATCCTTCTGGTACCCTACCAACCATTTATTTGGTGGAACTTAGTGTATATCGATACCGGGAGTGTCTCCCATTTAACCTAATTGTGCACAACAGTTCAAAATCTATAGGCTCATTATCAGCTCGTAGTGAGAAGGTCATTGTCTGGTTATTCCCAGTCACCTCCCAACTTCCTGGTTTATTGAAGTTGGTGATGTTCAAACATAAGTGATCTACCTACTTGGTACTGGTGGAATTTAAAATGAGGTAGTTTGGACTTAGGAAATTTTCCATCCAGTGCATCTCCTCTTTGCAATTCTAAAACCTCAGAAACATTCAATGGGAATGGCATTAACCCTACATTATGTTGTCCTAGAGGCATGTGAGCATACCCAACTGTCATTTTGGTTTAAAACTTGCTCACCATGGTATGATAATCCTCTAAAGGATACCCACCCCAATGCGGGTTCTACTTAGGCTGGCACTGTTGGATGCATCTCTCATCAACTAGGGACCCACAAAACTCACACATACAATAATCTTCAGATGATAGACCTTTACACTGTCTCTGAGTTTCAGGCATAACAGATCTCTTAGCAATTACTGTACTGGGTTTGGGGAGATACTCCCCCGATTGGTTTAGAGGTCCTTCTCCAAACTCCACTCCATCAATATCGACATTAGCTCCCCTCTCTGTTATCTGTTCTCCATCACAGAAACCAGAAATCCCGAAACAACCCAGGATGATGAAAACTCTGGGAGAAAACACAAAGATAACCACAGCAGGCCACTCCATTGCTGAAACCAATGATCTACAGATTTCTTTAGCTCAGGTATCTAACTGTAACCTTTAACCCTCCCAGAACAGACTCGCAATTGACAGGTCTACGTTATCTGCCTCAATTCCGCCTTGTCTCTCTACCAGTTGGTTGACCTTCTTACAGTGAGTGGAATGGACCCAGGTATCTCTCTCTGCCACTTTCAAGGAAGTTGTACTCATCAGCAACACTTGATACGGACCTTCCCACTGATCTGTAAAACAACCTGAATGTAAGAAATTTCTGATCATAACAAATTCTCCAGGTTCAACATCATGACAGTTTGTTTCTGGCATATCATGTGACAACAATTTCAGTTTCTGCTGTTGCTGCTTCAACTGTTTACTCACTGTTATAAGATACCTTACAGTAACCTCGTTGTTACTTTTCAAATCTTCCTGCAGACTTATAATCAAATGAGGTTGTCTACCAAACAGTACTTAAAAGGGGGACAGATTGAGAGGGGGTCTAAGAGTTGTCCTGATACTATGAAGGACAAGTGGTAAGGCTTCTGGCCACCCCAGTTCAGTTTCTGCCATGATCTTACTTAATTTATTCTTAATAGTACCGTTCATCCTCTCCACCTTGGCACTGGCTTGCGTTCGGTAAGCGGTGTGAAGTCTGCTATTAATACCCATCAACTTACACATGTTCTGGAAGACATCACCAGTAAAATGAGTACCCCTATCACTTTCAATAGTTCTAGGGATACCGTATCTGCATACAAACTCCTGAAGAACCTTTTAAGCAGTAAACGCAGCAGTATTAGTGGCAGCTAGGTAAGCCTCTACCCAGTTAGAAAATACATTTGTACAAACTAATACATACTTGATATTCCTGCTGGGTGGTAATTGGATTAAATCAATTTGTATTACCTGAAAAGGTCTGTCTGTTTGGAGGAACGTGGGATGGCTCAGTTGGTATTGTTTTTCCAAAGTTCTTCCTCAAGCATGTCAAACAGGACATTGCCCTATTTTCAGCTTGGAAAGAGAAACCTTGTGCACACCAATATGCCCTGACCAACTTGCACATACCTTTCTTTCCCAGGTGAGTCAGACCATGTGTCTCAGCCAAGCTTGGGTAGTGTGCCTTGGGTGCCACCGGCTTACCTTGTCCATCTCTCCAGAGGACTCTTGCCCACATCCCTTAGATCTCCAGACTGCCTTTTCCTGAATGGAACACAAATTTTGCATATCAATTAATTTCTGCATATGAATCATTTGGAAAACCATCATCATTTAATTAATTGGAATATTTACTCATAAAACTGCTGCCCATTTGGAAGCTTTGTCTGCCCTGTTATTGCCCAGTGACACCAGATCGTCTTCACATGTATGGGCTTTACACTTAATGACGGTTACTGCCTTAGACATTTGGATAGCTGTCAATAGTCCTTTGATATGTTTTGAGTGTGTGACTGGTGTGTCTGTTGCTGTCATAAAATGTCTTAGATGCCACAGAGCACCAAAATCATGTACTACCCAGAAGGCATACCTAGAGTCAGTGTAGATATTAGCAGATTTGCCTTTTGCTAATTCACATGCTCTCCTTAGTGCCACCAGCTCCGCCACTTGAGCCAAGTGAGGTGGACCAAGGGGTTCGGCTTGTATGATGTCTTCATCATTTACAACAGCATACCCTGTACATAACTCTCCAGTGTCAGTTTGTCTATGACAACTCCCATCCATGTAAAATGTCACATCTACATTTTCTAAAGGTGTATCACGTATGTCAGGTCTTGCAGTAAAGGTTTGATTTAAATATTCCATACAATCATGTGCATCAGTATACCTGCAAAACTCACCTTCCACCAGCGACTCACCTCTCTCCACCCTTTGTGCATCCTGAGGCACATATGGTAAATACGTTGTTGGATTTAATGTACTGCACCATTTAATGATGATGTTTTCAGGTGCTATTAGAGCTAGTTGCCATTTTGTAAAGCTAGCTGAGGAAACATGTCTGGTTTCGGCAGAATTCAGCAAAGCAGATAAAGCATGGGGTGTATAAACAATCATATCATGACCTAATACTACATCCTTACTCTTACTGACCAATAGAGCAGTTGCTGCTACACTTCTTAAACACATAGGGAGTGATCTTGCCACAGTGTTCAATTGTGCACTGTAGTATGCTACGGGCCTACTGGCATCACCATGTTTTTGTGTGAAGACACCTGCTGCACAATCTTCAGCTTCCGTACAATACAAATCAAAAGGTTTTTCATAATCAGGTATTCCCAATGCAGGTGCTTTTGTCAGACTATCCTTAAGATTAAGGAAAGCCTGTTCTGTTTCCTCTGTGTGTACAACATGATTGGGCTTTGAGGAAGAGACTAAGGCCCTGATTCAGAGCCTGATGCTCTGACCAGAGCTCTCGCTCTGAATCAGGGCCACCTCCATTAATATGGAGCGTCCTCCTGGACGCTCGTATAGCTGTGGGTCACCACCCACAGCATATACGAGCGTGCAGGATGATGGTCGCGATGGTCTTGACCATCGAGACCATCGAAACTGTGAGCAACAGCCTGCGGTTGAGGTTTTCAACCACAAGGCCAGGAGTGATTTTGGCTCTATCAGAGCCAAAATCACTCCCACTGACATCACTAGTGATGTCAGTGGGGCCGGCTTCATATGGTAGGCGTTCCCTTGGGAATGCCTCCATATGGCAGGCACGCCCCCGGCATGCCCACCAAAGGGGGCGTGCTATCAGTCAACATCGACAGCACGCCCCCTTTGATGAGACACTCCGAGCGAAGGAAAGTCCTTCTCTCGTCGCGTCTCGCGCATGAGCACGACCGAGCTCCCTCCATCGTGCGCATGCGCAGTGCAGACCATCGACCCACTTGCGAGTGGACAGCCGCTCATGAGTGGTTCTGAATGAGGACCTAAATCCTGTAATGGTAAAGCCAAAATAGAAAAACCTGGGCTCCACATTCTGCAGTATCCACACATTCCCAAGAAGGTACGGATTTGCTCTTGGTTACGTGGCAGTGTCATGGTCGGTATGGCCTTTATTCAATCAGTAGTCAGATGTCATAACCCCTGCATTAGACAGTGTCCTAAGTATTCAACCCTGGACTGGAATGGCTGTAGTTTGTCCTTAGCAACCTTGTGTCCTGTTTACGAGAGATGAGGCAATAAAAGTTTAGTATCATTTAAACATGACATAAATGAATCTGAACACAACAATAAATCGTCCACATATTGTATTAGAACAGATCCATTGGCAGGTTGAAAAGATTGTAAACAGTTGTGTAAGGCCTGGGAGAAAATACTGGGGCTGTCTATGAAGCCCTGGGCCAATCATGTCCATTTGTATTGTACCCCCCTGTATGTAAAGGCAAATAGGTACTGACAGTCAGGATGAAGAGGGCCAGAGAAGAAAGCAGAACAGAGGTCAATGACAGTGAAATGGGTTGCATTTGGTGGGATCTGCATAAGAATGACAGCTGGATTTGGCACTGTGGGAAATTGGCTCTCTACTACATTATTAACCCCTGTAAGGTCCTGTACCAGTCTATAACCCCACCCACCACTCTTTTTCACAAGGAAAGATGGGACTGTTGGCTACACTCACTGTACTGACTAAAATTCCTTGTTGAAATAACCTCTCAATTATGGGATAAACCCCTATCTCTACCTCCTGTTTTAAAGGGTACTGGGGAATTTTTGGAGCTTGCTTACCACCTATTACATTTACCATTATGGGAGCTACATTTGCCGTCAATCCAGTGTCCTATCCAGCTTTGGTCCAAAGTGAACTTGGTATATGAGATAACATCTGCTCTACCTGAGATGGATTCTTATCTGAAACAGTAGAGTGAAACATTAACCTTTGGGGAGTGTCTAATATATCCCTCACCTCATGTGCAACTCTCTCTGGAATATATAAAAATATACCATCAGGGGTACAATAAATGACACATCCCATTTTGCATAACAAATCCCTTCCAAGTAAGTTAGTAGGGGCTGCTGCTGCCAGGAGAAAGGAATGCCTGGTATGCAATGGACCAATAGTAACCTTTGCAGATTTGGTTAAAGGATAATGTTGCACTTTACCTGTTACACCCATTGCTGGTACAGTTTTGCTGGTCACCTGTAAATTAGATGGAGATTTTATCACTGATCTAGTCGCCCCTGTGTCTACATGAAAATAATGTTTAGTACCAGCTACATCAACTATCATTACAGGTTCTTCTCTAATATACCCAGTTAACCTGACTGGCTGTAAACTACAGGTGTGACCTGACCCCTAGAGCTGAGTATCTTCTTCCAGCAAAGCATTCACTACAACAACGTGAGCAGGTGATGACTGGAATTTACCTGACTGCTGTGGGTGCCCCTCCTGTGGGTATCTGGGTGTTCCCTGTTTAGGCATTTCCCACTTTTTGGCTTTACAGAACTTACTTATGTGGCCATCCTTGTTACATCTATAACACCTTCGTGATTGACGTGTTGTGAAAGGTTTTTGTTGTGTGGATTGGGGAATGAGGAAAGATTGTGGTTGTATGTAGGGATAAGGGTTTGGAGGTTGTATGGGATGAGTATATTGTGGCTGTGTGTGATAAGAGTGCTGCGGTGTTATTTGCATTCCTTCCAAAGCTTGAATACTAACAGCCATTTGTTTCTTGCTCTACATTTCTCTCTTCCTAAAGATGTTTTTGTCATGTTCAATTGCAGATTCCCTGAGTGTGTCTACCATAACTCCCCTCCAACCAGGAAGTGAGGTCTGAACCCAAGCCTTTAGAGTGTCCTTAAGACCATCCATAAGCACTGTGATTGTCATTTCCCTGTGATGGGTGTTATATTTTATATCCTATATGCCTGTGTATTGGGTAATAGTCTGCAGCACTCTGGTAAAATAATCTGCTGCAGACTCACTCTCTTTCTGAGATTTGACTCCAGTTTACAATTAATGGGAAAAATACAGCCAATTGGGTGACAATATGGGTTATATTGTCTTGATTACCTGCATGAGTTATGGGACTTTCTCCATCCAATACGCAGGCCATGATAAACTTTTTCACGTCGGTATTGTGTGGAAGACATGCCTGTAATACCACTCACCAATCTTTATTGGTTGGCTCATGAGCATTACCTAAATCCTTTACAAATCTCTGGCACTTTGCTAGTTCTGTCCTAGGGTCAGGGAAATCTGTCATTATGGAACGTAGTTCTGCTCTTGTCCATGGACAATGCATCACTACATTCCTTGTGGCCACTACACCATGTGCATCCGGATTCCCATTGGGAACAGGTATTGCCCTGATGGGATGGATGCCTGCCACACTGCTACCTTTGGCCTGATTACCTGGTTGAGGGTTCAGCCTACTACTACTACATATGGTATTAGTCATCTCCACTACTGTTACAATGGGTGTTAATAATTCCTGCACTGGTGGGGCTACCTCCATTTCTGGTACTAGCGGGGCAGCTACTTGTGCTTGCTGTGGTGGTACATTTAACATTTGTACAACATGGGAAAAAGCGGACATGACAACAGGTTCATCATCTGCATCATAATCATGTTCCTTATAGTTACTTAAAAGAGGGTACAAGTTACTTGTTACATTTTTATGATTATTTAGAGATCGACTATACCTTGACCCCTATCCACAAAGGGCAGAGGTGGTGTACATGCGCTACTAACAATACCTTTTGCAACGCTACCTTGCTGTACATGTGTGCTCTTTTGCACCGCTAAGCCACATGTTCCCCTCGTGCTGCCATAACTTCAAGCAATCATTATATTTTACCCTTTTCTTCAGAGACTTCACTAAACATACTGCTCTGAGATTGTTCAGAACCTCCTAATCAAAGCCACCAATCTTGGGAAAAGGTGTTCTACATTTCTTGGTCATTTTGACCCATATGTCGCAGTACGCAGTAGCGTAAGCCCCATATTTTTTAAACATAACATACCTGGCTGATCCAAGCGGCCCTTCGAACAGCAGCACACCATCGACCATTACTGGAGATTGCCTTGCACCCATCTGAGTAAACGCTTAGCAATTTCTAGAGAATTTTGATTGGTGAACGATTTTCAGTGAGCTACATTCACACACTCCCTCCTGTTATACACAGCAGACCCGCCTGGCATTATGTTTGGCTTGTATAATGAGCAGCAGAATAACCACCTATTGCAAATTATTCTACTTGCAATGATATTAACTCAAGCTTCCGTCGCTCACTTCCTACTTTGAGTTTACTCCCGCTGGTAGCATCTAGAAGTTCCAATAACTCCTAACCTTGCAAGCAGTTTCACTCCCACAACAACCCACTTCACAATCATATAACCATGCAGTTCGATTGCATTGCCTAAATAACCTAACTGATCAATGGACTTTGCGATTAATGGGTGCTGGATCAAGAAACCCTTTAGTTTCTTGATAACCTAAACCACAATGTGCCTGCTTTGTACACTGGCCCAGTAGTTTGCACTGCCCCTTCAGGCACCTACCAAGTTTTCACTGAGGTTTAACAGACAGTAACCTCCAATATTTAGGCTTGACAGACAGTAGCCTTTGCAATCACATGTTTCAATTTACATACACCTTTTCTGCGCAGAAAATAGAACCTTTTCACTTAATATGGCAGTACAATACAGAGGTTTAACAAGCAATCACTCTATGCATACAATGACCGTTTGAACATGTGGCAGCAATACAGGAAATATTTGGCTGCTATTGTGCGACCTACTTCCTATCACAAAACTTTAACAACAAAGGAAAACACACTTTTATTTCCTCGTCCCAGGTTCTAACCAACGCTCCTTGAAATGACAGAATAACAGGTAGCAGTCTCTCAGCAACAAAGTGGTAGCAGGTATTTGAAGGCAAAACTTTCTTTCCTGCTTATGGCGCCGTCCTCCCTTTTGGTGAGAGACCATTAACTGGGTGTTACCATGTAAATTGGTAGCGTGATTTCACTCGATGAGCCCCCATTTTTGAATTTCTAATGATCTATATACCTAAATGTCGCTATTTAGTGTTTTAAGTCACCCAAGAAATAATTGCTTTCCAGACTTTGTGTGGTTCAAAGCACAAAAATATATTATTCACATAAAAAGCATTTAGTTACATGCTGTGATCTAAATTAAATTAGCGCAAAAGGTTATACATAAACAAGGTATAGTTGATACATTACGCAAGCGCATCAGTCCCAGTTACAGTCATCAATCCAGAGGTCTGTGGTCATCCAAGAGAATGGCTACTAACTGGGACTGGGACACAGGCTTTATACCCTAACAGATCTTGATAACAACAATGTAGACAGACAAACATAATTCCATTGGTTCTTGCTCTTGGTCTCTGTAGTATGCTGTAGTTCATAGGACAGTTCACTAGGGGTATGTCCCAATTCTCCAGATTACATTGTCGTTCTTTAATTGATTTAAATTAGATAGAGAAACTACATTACAGTGTATACATTCTAACCAATAATTTCCTATATTCCATAACCATCGAACACAAGATGTGGCTCCCTTGCTGATAGGTTCAGATATCTGGAAATAAACAGTGTGTCAGTTTAGTACCAAACATGCCATGTCTATCATGTTGTATACCATAAATATTAAATACATGCATTTTACATCATAATTAATAACTTTAATATAAACCATAATGTGCAGGAACCTTTTATGAGTGTGTGTATATTTATGATCATATGTAAGTATGCGCTGTGTGTTTTCATGCAGTGGAAAAGGTGTGTCGTGTGTTTCTATTTATAATTGCAACTGTATATATATATATATATATATATATATATGTGTGTGTGGGTATGCATTGTGGATACCCATGTGATTGTTTAAATATATATATATATATATATATTTATATATATATATATACATTCACACATACATATCCACATTTATATATCCTCAACTGGTTATTATTTATTTTACTTCTGTCTGAACTAAAAGAATGACAGATAATGGGGTTTTGTCCTGTTCATGGATGGAGCAAGCCTTGGAAAACAATCTGATAATTTTAACAAAAGGCTCTCCTAATACAACTGTTAGTTCTACTTAAATACATCAGCATTGGATACAAGGCCTACATTTGCTAACAACAGCTACACATCTGGCAATTGTTTATAAATCCAACATTTCAATTGCCACAGACATACTGTGTATATATTTGAAGTAAACACTCACAGTATCTTTGTGTATTCTTGATTATTTGTCACAGACATGTCTACAAGACAAGTCTGTCATCACTGAACATATGAAGTCTTTAAATATATATATATTTATATGTGTATCCATTCGTATGGGGTATGATAGGATTTTAAACAGTATGCAGTGGTAATGGGATCGCACAATGCTAATAATAGCTTATTAGCATAAAACACCATGGTTTCATGCTGACGATGCAAGATGGCATCATCAGAGGCAACCTAATATGGTGTAGCTCGATATTAATTTTAAGATCTGGTCTCAGCCAATCATCCAGCTTCGACAACTGTATTTGGATAGTTTTGTATTCTGATATGTTACTTCCAGTATCATCTTCATACTGTACTCAGTTGTTTGTAACTTGAACCTCAATGTGTCCCCAAACAGAATATTTCTGACTTCAAATGCTTGCTATAAAAATACCTTGATTAATCTCCACATTATTGGGGCTGGTTAAAAGATATAGTTAAAGGTTAAAATATTAAGATATGTGAAGTCCTGTGAGAACGTTTGAGCAACACAATATAGAAAATATGTTGAAACAGCAGTGTCAATTTTAAACTTTAATAGTGTTCATAATAAATTATGTTAAGTTAAGTTGGAAAAAACATTGGCATCTGCAGTGGATAGCTCCTTCATGCAGATACAGTATTTGTTTATTTTCTATTATCCATGTTAAGTTGATGCATTGGATATAGTTAGCAATATACTGTATAGTAAAACTTTGGGAGCAAACCACTTACCCACTATTTATAGATAGAAGTCCTTGTTGGGTCAAAAAAAAATTACAGCTCCTAAGAATTAGGAGACATGCATATTACAGATTTATTAGCATGTAGACAAAAGTAGAAAACATTTGAAGTCTCCCATATGGATAAAAATAGAGCCCTATAAACTGTGTTGCATATTGCTGTCCCTTGATTTTGTAAATTTCAACGTGGTTATTACCTCTTTTACCTAACTCTGGCCCTGATTCAGAGCCATACGCTCTGACAGAGCGCTGACTCTGAATTAGGGCCATCCTTCTCTAATTTTAGAGCGGCCTCCTGGTAGATGGTCATGATGGTCAAGACCATCACAACCATTGGGCTTGCAACGAGACCCTTGCGGTAGGGTCTCATTGCCGCAAGCCCAAGAGTGCTTTTGGCTCTGACAGAGCCAAAAGCACTCCCACTGACATCACTTGTGATGTCAGAGGGCCGGCCCTAGATGGTAGGCATTCAAAGGAAAATGCCTCTGTCTGGGCAGCCACGCCCCGGCCCACCCACCAAAGGGGGTGTGCTGTCACACAACATCGACAGCACGCCCCCTTTGGCACGAGACCCAGAGCGACGGCTTTCCCGTCACTATCCGGGTCTCGAGCATGCGCACGACGGAGCCGCCTCCATCGTGTGCATGTGCACTGGGCCAACATCGACCCGCTTGCGAGCGGTCAGCGCTCATGAGCGGGTCTGAATCAGGCCCTCTGTTTATACATAGAGTCATGTGGAACTGCTTAGATTAATTCCATGTCTTGAAACAAAACACATTCACTATAAGAAAACTGACTTGCCATAAATAATATGGCTGAGAGCTCCCAAAGAACCCACCACAAAATTTGAATCTCTTTAGACATGATCAGAAATAACTTGGAATATAATAATGAATATAGACAGTCAGAATATAAGAAGAGCAAAACAATAGAAAACATGTGTAATAGATATATTTCAACTAAATTAAAACATTCTTATTTTTGTTAGAAACATTGTATATTAAATAAGAGATTTTATAATCCTTACTTGATGTTTCAGGAATGTTGTACTTCATTATATCATCTTCTAATAAATTTGACACTTTCAAACTATCAGTACGTATGTTGGTGTCACTAAAGAATGACGGCCCTTCTTTGCATATCCTGGAAGCCAGTAAGTGAAGATAAAACAAAATAGATTGCTTAGGCTGGGTATCGCCAAGATCCTGTAAATGGTTGAGATAAAAAAATAAAAATAAATTGTATTAACAAAGAAAATAATATGAGTGCTGCCGGTCACCGCTCACTATATGTGGACACTGAGAGAAAAATACTATTGTTGTCAATGCTAGACCTAATAATATAGACACCTGAAAGACACAAACCAAACCATATAAGTATGAATATGCATAGTGGGAATAAACATTGAGCGTATTCGTACACTTTCCGTGTGCAGATGAATCTGCCGAGACTGTTAAGGTGCCCACACACTTACCAATATACTTACAATCCGACGATGTGTCCGATTTCCCTTGAAATTCTTGCCGGCAGCTCAGCACATGATCTGCACGAGATATGCTGTCCAATCTTCATCCGATCTCCTGCAGCCAGACTTTTTTATAGTGCATTGTATCCTAGATTGTCAAATCTGCCGTACTGCATGGCAAATCTGTGCGATCTGTGGGGGCGCGCATCACATCGTGATCGTGAGTGGGGACTCATGATTTGGGCATTTTTTACCCGATCTGTCGTTCCATTGTGTCGGAATCGGCCAGATTGCGAAAAAAATCGCTTTGTGTGTGGGCACCTTAGTGTGAGAATTTCCAGTTTATGATCGGAAACACTGAAACCACACTGTTTTGTGGAAACCAGTATAGCACTTAAACTTGTCATTTAAATCTCCCTATATATATATGAGTGCTTACTGGTTACAATAATTACAGTCTATAAATAAAATTGCATCCTGCATAAAATGTATTTGCTACTTATTTATGATACATGCAATAGTTATAAACAAATATTGACATTGTAGCAATCTGTAGGACAGCAAATCATCCAGCACAGAGACTTTGCTTTATATATGAAACACTTGTCTAAAGAGAGTTTAGCGCTTAGATACTAGAGACAGCAATTAATTAATCATTTTTTGGACTGTAACATTGACAGCTTTACTAACTGATTATCTATTACTAACTGTATTGACCAGCAGCAAAAGAAAGTGTCTTAACCACTTATTCTATATTTTTCTTTAACATCTTTAATTTACATATTATTTTTCATACTTGGCCACAATATCTGTACACCATAATTTAGAGTGACTAATAAAGGTTAGATTTTACCAATTTTCCAGAGAATACAACACGTCATGGATAAATGTATAATTAAAACCATTTTCACTAGTACAGACAATAAAATTATTTAAAACATATAAGCAATGATAATTAAAAAAATAAAAAATAAAATATAAAAATAGCAATAAATAATAAACATATAATATAAATTTAACAACACGTTATCACAAGATAAAAATAGACATAGAATTGATAAACCTAAAAATAAAGCATTAAATAAAATATAAAATTAAGAGTCTCAAAAAACTGATGCTTTGCATTTAACAGCACCTAGCCGATTCCTCAAGCAGTAAGAAAGCAGTTAATTTTTCTTAGACTGCTGAAACAATGCACCCACTGACATTGCCCATTAATTATTCCTTTTTTCACTGTATTTTTTTTACATTACACATAGATATTGTGTAAACATTATCTATTATCTAATAAAAAAGCAATAATAACAATATAATGTGAGGACCATTTAGTACAATAGCAGTAAATACAAGATACACTGATTATCCAAGAGACCACTTAAAGAGTTCTAGAAATGAATAACCTGTAAATCCAAAATTCCACAGTGCTCAGAGACAAGCATATTGTACATCTACAACTTCTTATTGTCATGTTTTGGTGCCTATTCAACTAAATAAATGTCGTTTGATTTAAAATTATCCAGTTGCTTGTAAAATTTAGATTTCAAGGAAGTGCAGTGGGTGCAGTGCCAAATGAGTACCCTAATGGGATAGGTATGAATTGAAAATGCCACAATGCCAAATATAGAGTACAAAATAAAGTTTTGCTAAACTGTACCTGCTGAAATCTTGAATTTAAAAGTATTTTTTTCATTATCTTACTGGAATCAAGAAGGTTGTCAAAAACTTGATGATATTTTTGAAAAAATTTAACAATGTGAGAAATATATTTGAAAAAACTATGCAACTTATTATCCATTTCATGAGGTATAGTGATCTGCAATTTAATCATTAGAAAATGTTACATTTTTATTATTTAGCAAAATTTTAATTTCACTTAATAAAATATAGATATTGATAAATACAAAGTATGCAACAAAATATTATTACAGTCTTACAAATAAGATTCCATTTAGTTCATATTAAATATAGTTTTGTGAAAAAGTTCTAAATACATTTCCAACAGAATTTAATGTGGTTGTAGACAACATACCCCCTCCACCCACCATTGATGTTTTGAAAATTGGGAACCATTGTTACATAAAGTGCATGCAGCTTCAATATAACTGTATGTGAACTTATAAAAATCTGTTCAGCATATGGCTGTTACATTCAGATCAGAGGTAGTTGAGTTTATGGACATGATTCAGAGTCGGATGCAGTGGTGATTGCTGGTATTGTTTCTGTGACTTTACTCTAGAGCATGCATCTGAAGGTGCAATAACTGAGCATCTTTGGATGCTCAAATATCTCTTTTTGCAACTTTAGATGCAACCATCAGTCATAACTAAATCTACAAACTTGCACCAGCCCCATGCTAGAGGCAGATTGTCTTTCAGAGTACGGCCTCCAATGTGAGCAATTATGCATCTGAGTTTGCAACCACTTCAATGACATACCGTGACACTTCCATAACATGCCGATAAAACAGAAGATCTCCATGTGTCCACTTAGCCACCTTCCAGGTGCCCCAATACATTTTGAAGTAATTTATGAGACCGTGTATCTATATCAAAACTGCAAATCTGAGAGCATGGACTGTGGACACATGCGCAGTGCAACTTAGACACATGCACAGTAGAAAGAGAATCGCTCAGCTGCGTGCGGCACCAACATTGTGTCCCACTCAGAATCTTGTCCTATATGTGAGAATCAGATACTAACTTTGTAACAATTCCATTCTCTTTTTTTCAGTAGGACGTCAATTGTTCTGCAAACTTTACTATTGGTTTTATACTTTGGGACTGATAGAGTTGAAATTACACATTTGTGGAGCATATCTTGTGTGTTTTTCCATCTTTTGATAGGAGAATATTGGTCAATCATGGATGTTTTGTGCAGACCTGCACTTGATGCATTAATTTTCCTAGTTATGTACCCACATGCAAAAGCGAGATTTGAATTTGGGGAACAAGATTTTTTAAATAAGATCAAAATAGCGGAAACATTGTATTTAGATGTTGTTATCCATGCTGTTAACACATAGCATATTTTGCCCACAAAATGTCTTGATAATATTGGTGCTGTGGAGTCATCCTATACTTGTACCTACCAGGCATATGTTATATGGAGAGCGTAAAGTGTTGCTCTCAAACCATGTGCACAGAAAAATGCATATGTTTGCTCACTTGATTTGCACTCGTACATTATAATCATCAGTGTGTAACTGCAACTACCCTATACTAGGTGCAAACAATACTCCTAGAAACAGACTTATTTAAGCATAGGTCCAACTCTGCATAGGCCGCACGGAACTTTGGCTATGTGAGACCTGTTAGTTATAGCCCAGTAATGCCTCTAAAGTTGTAAGCATAGATGCAATCAGAATGCGTAACACTCTGCATCACCACCTTCACTGGCGCACTACCAATTCTGAAGTATGAGTGGTGTGAAAACATGCAAGATATGCTCAGTCAGCACGCAGACATTCAACTCTGCATCAGTCCCATTATGACCAAGATAATAAAAAATGTCAAACACACACTAGTGATACAATGAAATGTAAGTTTAAAAAGTACACACTAATGCTAATAATGAATTTAGGACCTACTTGCTTTATGCTTTTTGCTTTGAATTGAATCCACCTTTTCAAAACAGCCAAAAGCAGCATTCTACACATAGGTTTTCATAATACATTTTTCAAATACATAATATTTGCAAGAATAGTATAGTAGCCCAACAAAGCATACCACTTGTACAACTAGACAAATACAGTATATGCACCAAATGTGAGTAACCCCGTGCTAATTGAATCCATCTTTGGACTTCTTAAAGCTTTCTGTTGTATAGGGTGTTTTTGTCTGGTGATAAGGGGGCAGTCCACATCCCATCTCTGTTTATAATTTCCTGTAGAATAGTGGCTGTGAAGGTTACGGGTTTAATTACATCATCATGCCCCAGCAAAATGACATCTCCCACTGGCAGAACTTAGCAGTGAGGGAGTATTTTCAGCAAGTTCTGTGGTATATGTTAAGTATGCAGAGTACATCCTGTAAATACTGTAAGCCCTCTAATACCACTTGAATTTCATTAAAATATATAATTAGACAAAGAGAAAATGATGCTCACCAGAGCGACAAAATACACACCTGATCCTATAGATCTATATGCTTCCTATTAAATTTAGCTGCATTTGCCCAAAAAATTCACATGAAGTAACAAAATGTAATTTGCAGGTCTGCAATTTTGGACTTTTGCGAAGAATCTTTTATTTACTAGTTATTTATTTTATGATTTCAAAGACTGCTTGTTGGTTTACCTTGTACACCAAGTTTTGGATGTTCATGTTCTGAATAAGAAGTACAATGATTTGATACAATTTAGCAGGTGACATGTTGCAGAATTCCTTTACTGCTAAAGAAGTTTCCTCTTTAGTTGTAAAATTAAGAAGACTTAAAATGTCTTCATCACATTTTCCGGTAACAACTGAAGACATGACAACATGGAAGTTCTGTAAATACAGTTTAAAGATTTTTTTTCTTTAATTAAAAAAAATAATAATACATGTACATACTGATATTTTAGTGATGCTGAAGAAAAAAGTCTAACAAATGAAAATATTTTAAAATAAGAATGATTTCTTTTAACATACCAATAATACCTTAGTCAGAGTAATCTCTAACACAATTTCTAATTTACAGAGACAGGGCATGGTTCTGTATATATGCCCATTTTTCAAGAGCAACCAACAGTACAATAAAATTTATTTTTTGTATATAAGATGCAATTCTCATTGGCCAGAATGTACTAAAGGAAAAATGCGGAAAAACCCCCATTTTCTGGGTTTTTACCGCATTTCCATATGTACTTAGGCCCGGCCGCACTTTTATCGGTGCAGAGGGTAACGCCAGAAAAACCTGGCGTTACCCTAAAGAAGCCTATGGGCTTCTTACCACACCCTGCTCCCAACGGTTCGCCGCTGCCCCGCCGCCACCCAGCGCTAGCCCCCACTCACCTTCTGTCCATGGTTGACGGCCCGCGCTCCTCCTGGGTCCTCCTCCTCCTCCTCCTCCTCCTAATCTTCCGGGTGCAGGGAGGAGGAGGAGCCCGGGGCTTCCTACACATGTGACCAGCAGGAAGCTCCCGGGGCTCGGAGTAGGCGGGGTCCCACAGAGACCCCATCACCTGGCATCGGCTGCTTCACAAAGGGCAGCTCTTATCGCAAGAGCTGCCCTTTGCGATACTAATCACATATGTTAGTACATATGCTATTATTAAGGTTTCGGTGACTGGCGGAATGGTCACCGCAACCTTAGTGCATCCTGGCCATTATCTGGTATTCTCTGAACTTAATAAGATAATGATTATTAAAATGTAATTTTTAAAATGCAAAAAAAAAATGTTTACTAGGTTCATTGCATATATCATGATGACCACTGTAGTGCTTCATATGTGTCTTCATAAATGCATCTGCTGTGAAGTAAGGTTCTCCTGATTTTTATTTGTAAAATGTTGCCACTTCTTTAAATAATGCCCTGTCTGACATCTGAATATATATATGTAATCATAGCTGCAAGTTTAAAACTTCTAATAGCCGTGCATCTCTTTTAAAATAGAGAGTAAGTTTTGTAATTGTATTTTATTCCTTCTTCACAAAGCTAGTGGCCATGCTCCCTTTTGTATGTGTGTTGTCGGTTTCCAGATTTTCAGCTCTGTACAACATGTAATTTGCACATTTTTCTTTGTCTAAACCCTTAAAAAATTACAGTGATGCCCCTAAAGTGTCATATGTGTTATTTAAAATGAACAACAAGCTGAAACAAAATTTAAAAAAAATAACAGTTCATAAAGTGCAGTAAAATGACTAAACTCAGGATGCTATAAAAGGATTTAAACATTAAATTGAAGTTTGCAATATACACAGCAGTCAGATATATAATTTAATGAATGATTTTGATTTCTACAATGCATACATATTCTGTACCTTTAGTTTGGAGAGTTCCATTCTCAAAATTATGTTGATCAATTCTTCTGAAATGTTTGTTGATGACTGAAATTCTGAAAATAACACATGTGCATTCTGTAAAAGGTCTCTGATTGTCAGATCTATAACAAGTAATGTCAGGTTAATAGTTAGAATAGCTGTTCAGCTGGTTGATGTATATAAGTATAAATTAATACATATCCCCTGAAATTGTAAAAAACAAATCTTCCCAAGCCACGTCCATATCCATCCAAACCGAACTAACAAATGTTAAAGTCATCCCCAAAAGTTATTTTTTTTACAGAAATTCAGACTAATGATATAAAAGTTTGCCTTAAATATTTGTGCATACTGTTAAACATTGAAAAGGTTATACAGAGAAAAGAGGAAAAGGATTGTGTCTTTGTTAGGTGCACTATAGAAGTTGATATATAAAATATAACCTTTATTTCAGTGGTACCCAAACTGCGCCGCGGCACCCTGGGGTGCCTCAGAACACCTCAGGTTGGTGGTCCAGCACCAAATCAAATTCTTTATGGTCAATGTAGTAATGTAAATATGTAGACAAACAGAAGCTAAAACCTGTCACCCACCACATAACTAAACCTAAGCATGATAGGTAGCACAATGTACTTCACTACATTTTTTTCTGATTTTCTAAATACCAAAACTCTGGCTTAGGTTTGCCTTAAAAACAATTCTAATACTCTAGGGCACCGTGGTTCAAAAAAGTTTGGGAACCTCTGCTTTATTTAATTAATTAAAATGTTGTACCATACCAGTAAAATATTAAAAGCAATAATTCATATTAAAGTTAACATGAAGTAATACAATTTGAAAAGTTGTGAAATAAACAGATTTTAATTTCTGATATTGTCTTGTTCTCAGTTTTATATGCTATAATATTGTAGGTAAATATCACCTTATATTGTGGGATGAGGGTGTTCCCTCTTATTGATGAATGCCCTTGCACACAATTAAATTGGGTTGTTTAAATTAATTGTTACTGCAAATGTATCTCAATTCAGTAACTACATATATTATTAGCAATATACTGAACAATTTATCAGGTTACCAATGTGTGAATATGATATTGAGAATAAAGTAACTGACCCTGTATATTATTGACCAAGGCAATTGGCACTCATATATATCCTTTAAATTATTCTGGTTTATCATGCAACCTTATTCTTAAACAATGTACTTTTAGATATTAGGATTCCAATCATCTATTTATTAGCAGTATTAATTGCCTTGCACCGTTGTTCAGAGATTGGTATTTGAATATGTTATGTACTTATGTCTGCTTAGTGCCACTGTGTTTTTCAATAGCCTCAAAAGTCTGAGGAAAATTAGCAGAAAATCTGCACTATACTATAATAAATGAGCTGGGAGTTATAATTAGTACAAGTATATTGAGCAGACAATAAATGCACATGTGTGCTTAGTACTCAAATATTTTTCATATGTGGTATTTGGTTGATGTAAATATATTTTATATTTCCAATTAATTATAGTATAAAACAATTGTGGTTGATGTGCTATGTTAATTTAAGACATATAAATATCCCTGCAGCAGTTAGTCCTTTAAAATAGAAACAAATTGCATACATCACTTGTCAAAGAGACACAATGGGGCGATTCATTTCAGCGCAAATTGAATAGTGCCTGGAGTGAGCTCCCTGATCTATTCAATTCAGTGCGCTGTGTGGTCGGAGAATGCCAGTTACCGCACCTTAACAAGGGTGTTAAGGTGCGTTAACCGGCATTCTCTGACCAAAGTGCCTGGCGCGTGGCTATTAGCACCGCGCTAAGCAGAAAAACCGGTGCACGCCCGACACTTTGGTTGGATTTCTCCTCGCATCCCCAGGGGGGTGTGAGAAGAAATCCTTAGCCTGCCCAAACAGCGCACTGAATTAAATAGCTCCGGAAGCTCGCTTCCGGCGATTTTCAATGTGCATTGAATTGAATTGCCCCCAATGTATCTTTGTAGTGAGTTAGCTTGAATTCACAAATTCTCCACATTACAAACAGCATGTAGTTTGTTAGGTAAAAGCATTATTCAGGAAGGTGGATTGTGCAATTATAGCTGATTAGCTTGTGTTCTCAATTACATCTCACCAACATAATCAGTATAATGTGGATGTACATGAAAATTGCTGCAGGGTGTATTCACTAGGAATATGCACTTTCATATAGCTTAGTTAGAAAATCAGTTTGTGTGGATATTATTTAATAAGCTGTAGGCTAACAATTGTTCCACCAAATTCTAAAGCTGCATACACACGTAAAGATATTCTGTCCAACCATACAACTAGTTGATTGGTTGGAATGAAAATCTGGTAAGGTATGAAAGCAAATGACAATCAGCAATTTGCTTCCAAATGCTGGAAAATGGACAAAAACTGTTCTTAGAACAAATTGTTTAGATCAAACATTTAACAAACTTGTCTGACGACCATTTTCATCTGTTTTCTGGCATTTAGGAGCAAATTGCTGATCATCATTTACTGCCAAATGACAATCGTCCATTTGCTCACAAACACTGTAAAATAGCCAAAAATGGTTGTTTAGACAAATTGGTTAAAACACACAAATGTAACCAATTTGAAAAAAAATTTTTTCCTTATTTCAGTGTTTAAAACCATGTGATCGACTGTCATTTGCTCCCATACATTACCAGTTTTCATTCCAACCAGCCACATTGGACAGATATCTGACAGAAAATTGTATAGTGGATGGCCAGCTTTAGGTTGTCATGCCCTACTTTCTGTATCATCGTTGTTTCCTTGGTTCCTCTCTACCTATTCCTTCTTCCACCCTTTTGGTGCCGATCCACTAGCAAACATGAAAAACGACTGCACGATTATGACATTGTAATCGTGCAGTCGTTTGTCAGTCTGTGAGGAGCCTGCACTGAACGAGCAGTCATTCAGTGCAGACTCATCAATCATCTCCAAACATGCATGTTTACATGATGATAGGTGTCTAAATGACCAGCAGGCATCCGCATCGCTGGTCGTTTTAGACATTTTTGCAAATGATTTGTAAATGACTGAACGATTGAATGATCGTTATAGTTCAATCACCCAACTTAATCGTCTAGTGGATGGGCACCTTTTGCCCCTTCTAATCTTAGGTTTTCCATTCAGAAATAGCAGAAACTAATACTAACATCACTTAAGCTGGCCATACATGATACAATTATCTGGGCGATCAACCCGATATCCGAGGATCGCCACGATAATTGTAGCGTGTGTGCGGGCGACCGAGGGTTAAATATTGGTTGGTCGGGCATGCTAGATTGTCCAGCATGCCCGTCCAATGCGATATTTAAGAGATAAACTGTCGGATGCATTGGATACTGTATGCCCTGCCACGGCCAACAGATAGACATTTCCTGTGTTCATTCCCATGGAAGGAACAGGGAAATGTCTCCTCCCCTGGGGGCGGAGCGCGGATGTCAGGCTGATACCCTGTGAGAGAAATCTCACAGTGTATGCCGCGGACATCTGCAGCTGGCAGGCGGCCAGATAAAATGTCTACCGGTCTGACAGGCATTTTATCTGGACGTGTATGCCCAGCTTTAGGCTCTGAGAACTAGTGAAATATGCAGCCAGACCCTACTTGTTAGAATTTGGTGGAACAATTGTTAGCCTAAAGCTTATTAAATAATATCCACACAAGCTAATTTTCTAACTAAGCTATATGAAAGTGCATATTCCTAGTGAATTCACTACAAACATACAGTGTGTCTCTTTGACAAGTGATGTATGCAATTTGTTTCTATTTTAAAGGATTAACTGCTGCAGGGATATTTATATGTCTTAAATTAACATAGCACATCAACCACAATTGTTTTTTACTATAATTAATTGGAAATATAAAATATCCTTACATCTACCCAATACCACATATGAAAAATATTTGAGTACTAAGCACACATGTGCATTTACTGTCTGCTCAATTTACCTGTACTAATTATAACTCCCAGCTCATTTATTATAAGAGGATAGTGCAGATTTTCTGCTAATATTCCTTAGACTTTTGAGCCTATTGAAAAACACAGTGGCACTAAGCAGACATAAGTACATAACATATTCAAATACCAATCTCTGCACATCGGTGCAAGGCAATTAATACTGCTAATAAATAGATGATTGGAATCCTAATATCTAAAAGAACATTATTTAAGAATAAGGTTGCATGATAAACCAGAATAATTTAAAAGATATAAATGAGTGCCAATTGCCTTGGTAACCTGAATATTTGTTCACTATACTGCTAATAATATATGTAGTTATTGAATTGAGATACAATTGTGGTAACAATTAATTGATACATCCCCTTTTAATTGTGTGCAAGTGCATTCATCAATAAGAGGGAACACCCTCATCCCACAATATAAGGTAATATTTACCTACAATATTATAGCATATAAAACTGAGGGCAAGATGATATCAGAAATTAAAATCTGTTTATTTCACAACTTTACAAATTGTATTACTTCATGTTATCTTTAATATGAATTATTGCTTTTAGTATTTCACGCAATTTTAATTAATGAAATACAGGTTATATTTTACATATCAACTTTAATAGTGTGCCTAACAAAGAGACAATCCTTTTCCTTTTTTTCTCTGTATAACCAAATTTATTGTCTTTGGGAGCACCCCCGCATGAACAAGACACTTTATATTTCAGAAGTAATAATTTGGAGTTACATATGAATTTTTAGATATACCTACTACTGCAGAAGTTCACCCACTAGCCCCTTCCCCCATTTACATAAACATTTAAAAGGCCATCTTCAGGTGGTTTTAATTTAAATGCAATGTTTAGAAAGGCATTGGTTTATTGTTCTAGCTTTCAGCAGCGTATTTATCACAAATAGTTGTTTATTTTCTTTACCCAATTGTGATTTTGATATTGATGTTCGCAGAGATAAGTACTGAAAATTAACAAAACAATAAGTAAACAACTCTCCATTTGAAAGTATGTATGACTCAAACAACAATTGGAAGCTGAAAAGCATAACCAATGTATTTTGGAAGAGCTGCATGAGGAAAAATATATGTGAATGTTCTACAGCGGAGAGGATACAAAGTCCAGTTTGCAAAGTGGTGGTGAGTTGTGTACAACAAAAAAGGACTATTATTTCCACAGCTACAGTACCTGGGAGCAACAACTATACACCCGTGACACTGTGGAGTGTCATGCAATGGTCACTGAGGAATCCACCCAAGCAATGGAACTGTGGCACAGGTGATTGAAGAATCTAGGCTATAATGAAGTACAGAAGCTTCAGAGTGGTATGATGATGGGGATATCAGAGAACAATCCTGAAAGACCAGCATGTGAGAGCTATCAAGGGTAAGCAGACACATTGCACATTTCCTAAATTCGCATCAAGAGCATAAGTGGCATTTGAGCAATGGAGGTTGAATCCATGAGTGGCAGACATTACAAAATAGCATCAGTGAGAGAGCCAACAGAACAATTCTAAGCTGTATAATTGAAATCATATTCAAAGAAGTTTTGAACTCAAGCAGTAAGAACAGCTGTTTACTTAAAGAACCAATCACCTACTGTGGCAGTCAAGATGTTACCACTGGAAGCATGGACAGATAAAAAGCCAAATATCAGCCATCTACTGTAAGTGTGTTTGGAAGCGGAGCTTATGATTATGTACCCAAGGAGAGAAGACAGAAGCTTGATTTCAAATCCATCAAATGTATTATGCATGGATACTGATCAAAGCAAAGGCTACCATCTATACAGTAGGACTTCAACAACAAGATTTATACTATCAAGTGATTTTGTGTTAGGCCTAAAAGGTATGTTGTACAGTCACAGGGACCTGTGTAGATGGATATGCCTGCAGCTGAAAGTGTGTCTGACAAGAATGAAATTACAAAAGTAAACCACTTGGGGAACAGGAGTTCTATTAGGAGCATCAAAGGGAAACCTAAAAAATCTAGAACCTGATTTAGAGATGTCTGTTAATTTCCCTGCCACCGAGTCTTTGCATTCAGCAGCTTTGCAAACTTATGGAAAAGCTGAAAGAGGCATCTTTAGTAAAAAAGAAACCTGCTGCTGGCTTTTCAGATCTGCTGCTGCGTTCAATGATGCAGCACTGGATCAACTGTGTGAACATTGGACTTCTGTTATGAGCTGCTGTTGTGGCTCAATAATGATGCGGGCCCCAGCCATTGTCGAAACCGGATAATTGGCGAAGACAGAATCTGTTTGCAATTAGAATCTGCGCAATGCTATCTTGTAAAGACTCCATCTTAGAAATAAAATCTCACAACACTGTTTTGAAAAAAAGGTACATAGTCAGCCTTCCTCAAACACAGGCAGACAGTGTTTAACACATAAACACTAACTTATTAGCATTTGGAATCCTATACAAAGCCCATCCTGGAGAAAATCCCTATACCATAACACAACACAATATATTGTGGTGCTATGAGCATTTTTACATAAGAATATATGAGCTGTGGCAATTGTAATGTAGCCTAGCTATGGAGCTACACAATTGAGCCCATCCCCACAACCAAAACAAGCAGAATAAAGAGTGGGGCTCCGACTGCACTTCTGGGAGCCTCCACCCTGTATGAGAACTAAATTCACTGTATAAAAACAATTTGCAATTGCAGTTTAAAAACATCAGAAAAATACATGTGTGCTTATGTATATATATATATATATATATATATATATATGTGTGTGCATGTGGCCCATCATACATGGACTTACGTGTATAATATCACACACAGACTTATATTTGAAAAGTAGCAAAATTCCCTGCAACTCATACACACAATGTTAAACAGAACACAGTCAGCTTTTTAGTGATCCTTCCCAAAATCATACTGGCATGGCCACACACACACATAGATGCCCTTCCAGCTTAGTGCTGCTCACTGAGTGCCCCACCGACCCTCAGACGCACAACGCAATTCAGTGCTGTTACTCCCCGCATACATACATTTAAAAGCAATGGTCCCGTAATGAAAAAAGGATAATTATTACTTGGTTTAGTCGCAATGCTAGCATATAAAGAAATGAATGTTTTCTGTAACTATGGCTTAGTAAATGACAATTGGACCATGTTTGGTGCTGTACTGATCTACTCTGTTTCATCAGCATTCCGGTGGCATTGGTGAGAAGATCAGAACATGCGGCTATGAAATATGAATGTTAGAGAGTATAACTTCTTGAAATGTTGTATGCCATAGTTTAGACTAGATTTATTATGCAGCAGGAAAGTGGACACAATCAGGTTGTTGGAGGCTGGGTTGTGTCTTTGCACTGACCTATGAATTGTACCGTAACAGAAGAAGCAAGAAGAGGAACCAATGAGAACCTGCCAACGTATTCTATTGTATTGCTTATCCCAGTATGGGTATATATGTGAGTGCTCTGAAATAAGATGCCAGTCTGCAGTGTTCCTGTTTATGCTGTCGGCGGAGGTATCAATCTTGATGCCAGTATCTGGTCCAAGAGCGCACGCGTATGTATGCTGTACTTGGGGTCTGTATAATTTCCTTTTGCGCCTAAATTGTGTCTCTCTCTCTCTCTGTGTGTCACTGTGTCTCTCTGTCTGTGTCTCTCTTTCTCTGTCTCTCTGTCTCTTTCTCTGTCTCTCTCTCTGTGAATCATGCATATGTATATCAACTGTACCTTGTGACTGTATGATTTATTTGCGCTTATTGTACACAGATCATAGCGTGTAACTGACTGTACTTTTACTTGAATAATACTTTGTGCTTCGGAACCACATGTTCTGAGTCTGGAGTCTCTATTTATTGTATGACTGCGTACGCAAATTAGCGTCATCCTTAGAGGTTTATAGGAAGGGTTTTAGAAGGTACAGGCAGGGGTATATAGAGGTTCATTTTAATATCAACAGATGGGGGCTCATTGAGTGAAGTCACTTACCTGCTCACATGGTACATACGTCTATCGATATTTCAGCAAAGGGTGGAGTGGCCACATGCAGGGTATACCTGCAACTACTTTGTGCTGAAAGATCGCTATCCGTTTTCATGTGAGCCAAGGAAGATGACTAGAATCTAGGGACAAGAAAGGAAAAAGTTTGTTTTCCTTTGTTGATAGAACCTAACGCTTAGAGGGGTGCTGCAGTATTGAGTACGTGGCTGAGACACACCTTTGCATACACAGTTAAAAAGCCATTATACGGTTGTGTGGTAGTCACATTATTGTGTATGCGACTGGTTGCACAATAGCGTATACGTACTTCCGGTTGTGCTGCCACGTGTTTGAACAAAGCCATTGAGGTTTAAATTTTTTTTTTCTCTATTACCAATATCTGGGTTAACGTGTATTTTTCTGCGCAGGAAAAAGTGTGTAACAGTGAGTGTATTGTTGGTAGGGGTAATTTGTTCCCTACAGTTAAAGGTACCGTATGACCTTTAAGGGCTAAGTGCTAGCCGCTCGGTAAGCAGCTTACTGTTCAGTACACAGAGCAGGTGTATGGTTTGTTATTTTTGTTAGGGACCAGCTCTCAGTGTGACTGCAGTGTTCAATAATATTTGAGCATTTTAGTTGAGCCGCACTAGGTGTGATTGTGAGCTGAGAGATAAAAGGTAGCGGGGGCATCTAGAATTTCTTCTGTAGGTGAGCGGGGCATCTAGAATTTCTTCCATAGGTGAGCGGGGCATCTAGAATTTCTTCTGTAGGTGAGCGGGGCATCTAGAATTTCTTCCGTAGGTGAGCGGGGGCATCTAGAAATTTCTTCCGTAGGTAAGTGAGAGTATTTTGATTGTCTTTCACCAGTCTAAGGCCCTCATTCAGAGACATACGCTCTGAGCAGAGCGCACGCTCTGAATGAGGGCCGGGCTCCATTTTCATGGAGCGTCCTCCTGGACGCTCGTATAGCTGTGGGTCACCACCCACAGGCTATACGAGCGTGCATTGTGATGGTCGCGATGGTCGAGACCATCGCGACCATCGAATGTGCGAGCCGGAGCCTGCAGTTGAGGTTTTCAACCGCAAGCTCCGGAGTGATTTTGGCTCTATCAGAGCCAAAATCACTCCCACTGACATCACTAGTGATGTCAGTGGGCCGGCTTCTGACGGGAGGCGCTCCCATGGGAACGCCCCCGTCAGGGAGGCACGCCCCCTGCACGCCCACCAAAGGGGGCGTGCTGTCAATCAACATTGACAGCACGCCCCCTTTGATCGGACACAACGAGCGAAGGACTTTCCTTCGCTCATCGCGTCTGGCGCATGCGCACGACGGAGCTCCCTCCGTCGTGCGCATGCTCAGTCCATAACATCGACCCACTTGCGAGCGGACAGCCGCTCGCGAGTGGGTCTGAATCAGGCCCTAAATCTTTATTGAAAAGCGTAGGATTTTGTCTCAGAATGGGAGCCATGCAAACAGTAAAGATGTTAGACAATGATGTGCTGCTAATGAAAGCTCCGATTGGATCAGCCCATCGTATTAAGCATACTAAGTACGGTACTTATGCAATAAGGTATTGTGATTTATGGTTTAATATGACGAGGAAGAGTGTTAGACCGTTTCCCAGAATTGGAAGTTTTGATAAAAATGTGTTAGACAATGTCCGGGATCACATCAGTTTGATGCGCTCCCGAGAGAAAAAGGTTAAATATTTTGAATGTTTAAAACTGTGGCAGCATGAAGGGGATGCGTGGCTTAAATATGTGCAAACGACGCAAACTAGCGTCGTGAGCACATTGCCAGAAAATACATCTGCGATGCTAAATTGCCATACGGGCGAGCCACAAAATGGTGCGCACATGAGGCAATGTAGCATCATGGAGAGTATTGCCAGCAGTTCACGCTCACCTCCCCCACCTTATGTGGATGGAGGTGCAAGTACAGTTACCAAAAATACCCATAAAAATGTAACAAGCAACTTGTACCCTCTCTTAAGCACCTATAAAGAAAATGTTCATGATGCGGATGATGAGCCTATTGTAATGTCTGCTATTTCCCATGCTGTGCAGATGATAGATGCTGCATCACCACAATCACGGGTGGTGCCGCAATCTCCATCGGTAACAGCAAGGGAAGTGTTAACACACTCTGCACCAGTAGAGGAAGTTGTTCATACCATACGTAGCAGCAGCAGATTAAACCCCCAGCCAGGTAACCAAGTCAGAGGTAGCAACGCTGCCGGTCTGCATCCCATTCGGACAATAACTGTTCCAAATGGAAATGCAGACGCGAACGGTATAATGCCCACGAGGGAAGTAGTAATGCATTGTCCTTGGACAAGAGCAGAACTAAATTCCATCATAAATGATTTCCCCGATCCCAAAAAGGAATTAGCCAAATGTCAAAGATTTTTGAGAAATTTGGGTAGTTCACATGAGCCCACTAATAAAGATTAGCGTGTGGTGTTAAGGGCCTGTCTGCCACGCAATACCATCGTGACAAAATTTATCTCGGATTGTGTATTGCATGGTGATGTTCCCTTAACAGACCAAGTAAACCAAGGTAACATTTCCCGCATTGTAACTCAATTGGGTGTATATATTATTTTCCAGTAGTAGTTAACTGGAACAAAATGTTCACAATTAAGCAAAAGGAGAGTGAAACTGCAGAAGACTATTGTGACCGGGCTCTGCAGGCTATCACCCAGTACACTGGGATAGAAGATATTAAAGATAGCACTCACCACAGGGGAATGATAGTCATGGTACTCATGGACGGTCTGAAAGACGATTTAAAGATTCGGGTTCAGACCTCACAACCTGGCTGGAGGGGACTTACAATAGATAACCTCATAGAGTATGCCACAGAACATGATAAAAACATCTCCAAAAAGAGAGATGCCCAGAGCAAAAAAGTAATGGCTGTCAGTATCCAAGCTCTGGAAGGAATGACAATAACATCACAGCCAACCTACACACCTGCACCCACACACACACCTGCACATGAACAATTACACATCCTCACCAATCCCGCACCACAGCAAACACATCCTTACCCCACATATCATACACAACCACAGGTCCCATACTCATATCCCCCACAATATCCTTACCCATACCTACCACCTTTCCCTCTTGCTCAAATCCCACAACAATCTTTTCATCCACCCCATTCAAAATTATGAATTTAACTGTCACCAAGTGGGACACATAAGTAAGTACTGCAAAGTGAAGAACACCACTCAGGAACACGAGTTTCCCATGGGTTCATAGGTAACCCCAGTATCTTCTCTCAGGCCTTATATGACTGTTTACAATCTTTTCAACCTGCCAATGTATCTGTTCTAATGTAAAATGTGGACGTTTCATTGTTGTATTTTAGGTCATGTTTAGATGATATTAAACTTTTGTGCTTTATCTCCAACTCATAGGACACAAGGTTGCTAAGGATAAACGGCAGCCATGACAGGCTGAGGTCGACTACTCAGAATACTATTCAACCCAGTGGCACAGGCATTATTTAGAGCAGTAGCTACTAATAACAAGATTTAATTGCAGGAACCTGTATGCAGTTACTATACCCCTAGAATTATTAAAAAATGATGGGGGGACTTATTTTACAGGTGACGTTTCCAAGAACATGTGTAAGATGATGGGTAATAACATTGGGATTATCCCAGACTGTATTTTCCTTTATTTGCCCCCCCCCTTTGAGATACTGTTCAAACAGGCAGCCTCATGTGAAAATATTATAATGAGATTACTGTGCAGGGTCTCAAGAAGATGAATGAGAATAACCGAAATTGAAAGTGTTATTAACTAACATGTCTAATGCAACCTGTCATGATGTCAAATCTGGAAGAATTTGTTATGAACCAAATTTTTTTAGCTCAGGTTGTTTGACTGATCGGTGGAAAGGTCCGTATCTGACAATACAGCATCCTCAAAGGGTGGCCAAGGAAGATACGTGGGTCCATTCCACTCACTATAGGGAGGTTAACCAACCAGTGGAGATACAAGGCAGAGACAAGGCTGATAACGTGGACCTGTCAATTGTGAGCTTGTGCTGGAAGGATTAAAAAGGTGACAGTGAGATACCTGAGCTAAAGAAATGTGTATATCAGTGCTTCCAGCAATAGAGTGGTCTGCTGTGGTCATCCTAGTTCTTTTTTTTTCCAGAGTTTTTGTCATGATGATCTGTTTGGGGATACTCAGTGTCTGTGATGGAGGACCGATAAAGGAAATGTGAGCTGATGGCAGAGCTGATGGAGTGGATTCAGGAGGAGGAGTGCAATGCCAATCAGGGGAGTTTCTGACCAATTTTAGTATTGTAATTGTTATGTTATTTGGGAAGAATTCTTCCAGAAGTTATGACCCTCACACGTGATTGAAATGCTTGGTATACATGAAAACACACCATCACCGTATCTTCACACACAATATGAACACAGATGCAAGAGAAATATGATATCTGGGAACGTGCATAATGCCGCTCAGTTAATTAGTGAGACAACTGGCTTTCAAGTTTTAGTCGCACTGGATCCAACCAGAATTGTTCGGGGTACATTAAATTTTAGATATATTCAGGAACTTGCTAAATTGATGGATAATATCACCGAGATGTACGATGACACATTCAGGTATACAGGGAGAGAATTGCAAGCGTACAAGAAAGAACTGGTGCAACACAGGCTAGTGTTGAATTATTTGACTGCTGTTACAGGAGGGTATTGCGTAACATTGGCCACCCAATTTGGAGTAAAATGTTGCACCTATGTCACCAATGATACCAACGACCCTAAGGAGGTGATAGACCAGGAGATGGATGAAATTCTGCAGCTAAAGTGGGAATTTCGCAAGAACCATAATGCTTCAGTGGCTGAAGTAGTGGAAAAGATAGAAGGATGGATGTCATGGCTGAACCCAGTGAAATGGTTCTCAGGCCTAGGGGAATGGGTCCAGGAAGTGATCGCTAGCATAGGCAAACTCTTAATCCTTATACTGATTGTCATCATAATAATTGGCATATGCGTCCGGTGTGTTCCTTTTGTGTTGAAGTGTGGAAAATGTAAAAACAGAGTGAAATGAAAGAATGAAACTATGATGGTGGTCAGTAATGACAATATGTATACTGAGGTAAATATAGAACTGCATTACAACCCTGAACTAGGAAATACAATAGTTTTTTGTATTATATTTAGACACGCATAGAATGTATTATTGAAATGTTATTCATAGAACACCTCAGATAATGTAAAGTCTCAATTCCCCTTCAAGACTCTCCTTATAGGATAGGTGCATCCCCACATCTTTCCCATGATCCCTTAAGGATCCGCGGTGTGCGTATAAGGGCAGTTTTATGTCCCTCCCGGAGACGCATTATCTGAATGGTTCAAATGACCACACTGTATCATACCATAATAACATTGAATGGTATATTTTCATGCATGACTAAACAGATTCAGAACAGGTTGTGATAGCGCTTGATTGGCTATCAAAGGGTGGACTGTCAAAACCGGATAATTGGCGAAGACAGAATCTGTTTGCAATTGGAATCTGCACAATGCTATCTTGTAAAGGGCTATAAGACTCCATCTTAGAAATAAAATCTCACAACACTGTTTTGTAAAAAAGGTACATAGTCAGCCTTCCTCAAACACAGGCAGACAGTGTTTAACACATAAACACTAACTTATTAGCATATGGAATCCTATACAAACCCCATCCTGGAGAAAATCCCTATACCATAACACGACACAATATATCGTGGTGCTAAGAGCATTTTTACATAAGAATATATGAGCTGTGGCAATTGAAATGTAGGCTAGCTATGGAGCTACACAATTGAGTCCATCCCCACAACCAAAACAAGCAGAATAAAGAGTGGGGCTCCGACTGCACTGCTGGGAGCCACCACCCTGTATGAGAACTAAATTCACTGTATAAACACATTTTGCAATTGCAGTTTAAAAACATCAGTAAAAATCATGTGTGCTTATGTATATATATATATATATATATATATGTATGTGTGTGCATGTGGCCCATCATGCATGGCTTACGTGTATAATATCACACACAGACTTATATTTGAAAAGTAGCAAAATTCCCAGCAACTCATACACACAATGTTAAACAGAACACAGTCAGCTTTTTAGTGATCCTTCCCAAAATCATACTGGCATGGCCACACACACACATAGATGCCCTTCCAGCTTAGTGCTGCTCGCTGAGTGCCCCACCGACCCTCAGACGCACAACGCAATTCAGTGCTGTTTCTCCCCGCATACATACATTTAAAAGCAATGGTCCCGTAATGAAAAAAGGATAATTATTACTTGGTTTAGTCGCAATGCTAGCATATAAAGAAATGAATGTTTTCTGTAACTATGGCTTAGTAAATGACAATTGGACCATGTTTGGTGCCGTACTGATCTACTCTGTTTCATCAGCATTCCGGTGGCATTGGTGAGAAGATCAGAACATGCAGCTATGACATATGAATGTTAGAGAGAATAACTTCTTGAAATGTTGTATGCCATAGTTTAGACTAGATTTATTATGCAGCGAGAAAGTGAACACAATCAGGTTGTTGGAGGCTGGGTTGTGTCTTTGCACTGACCTATGAATTGTACTGTAACGGAAGAAGCAAGAAGAGGAACCAATGAGAACCTGCCAACGTATTCTATTGTATTGCTTAACCCAGTACGGGTATATATGTGAGTGCTCTGAAACAAGATACCAGTTTGCAGTGTTCCTGTTTATGCTGTCGGCGGAGGTCTCAATCTTGATGCCGGTATCTGGTCCCAGAGCGCACGTGTATGTATACTGTACTTGGGGTCTGTATAATTTCCTTTTGCTCCTAAATTGTGTGTCTCTCTCTCTGTGTGTCTCTGTGTCTCTCTGTCTTTGTCTCTCTCTCTCTGTCTCTTTCTCTGTCTCTCTCTCTGTGAATCATGCATATGTATATCAACTGTACCTTGTGACTGTATGATTTATTTGCGATTATTGTACACAGATCATAGCGTGTAACTGACTGTACTTTTACTTGAATAATACTTTGTGCTTCGGAACCACATGTTCTGAGTCTGGAGTCTCTATTTATTGTATGACTGCGTACGCAAATTAGCGTCATCCTTAGAGGTTTATAGGAAGGGTTTTAGAAGGTACAGGCAGGGGTATATAGAGGTTCATTTTAATATCAACACCATCACTAGGCAGCCGGGACACCATGTCTCCATGGCCACAGTGATGGATGGTCCCTCTGGTTGCTAATTAACCAGGGGACACTCAGCATCCACAGGGGATTGTGGTCATGTTTGGGACTAGCAGCTGGGATGCCAGCTATGTGGAGCAGTACAGCTGCTATCAGTTAGATCTATTAGGGATATGGGTTCTCTGCCTACCTTTTCATTGGTGCAGGATTCTGTTAAAGGGCAGTCAGCCCTGAACACCCCTGCCAGTGATAGATTATACCTCGGTGTGTGTCTAGTTGGTGATGTTCCTGTCACCTTGTGCCCTGGATTACTTCTACCTGCATCTCACAGTGCTTCATGCTCATAGTTATTCTAGCCTGTCCTGGGTTTTTCTCCAGCCCTGTGGTCCTACGTCAGTGATTTATAGTGAGGTGTCAATCCTGCCCTAACTATTGTTTTACATCCTCAGCTTCCAGTGCATCCTGTGATCTACTGATAATTGTATAAGCCCCTATTGTCTGGAAGGTTAAGACCTGGCAGCATCCTAAGTAAGGGAACAACAGGTGGTTGTTATAGGCAGAAGACCTCGTACTGTGACTATAGGGATCTTATAGAAATTATTAGAGAGAATCATAACATCTGAGTAACCCTCAGGTTACTCATGTTGTTCAGCAAAATCACTGCTGGAGCTAGTGAAGCCAAGTTCAAAGAGTTCAAAACTCGGCAGATGCATTCATTTTATGCAACAATTGCTATTCTGGCTTGTGGGACTAAATGAGGTTTTTAGATCAGAGAGGACCATCAGCATTGCTACTGTAGATCACTTTATCAAGGCTCTGATGAAGAATACTTTAGTCAGTGCAGTTTATGTCTGCAGTGAAATGTTGAGTGAATGATTTCTTGTGCTCACATTTTTCCCTTAAAAGAATGTGGGCTGGAAGATATTCATAATGTTGATGCTTTTTTTTGCAAAATGTCTTTGCCTGATCCTCAATTTCTTCCAGAGAGACATCAAATGTGATGTGATGCTCATAATGTGTCCTGCAATGGATGGCAGTCTTGAGCGAAGGGGAGAGTTGGAAGGAGTGTGCTCCTGCACTGCCATCCATCAGCATCCTGTCAGTCACTAGGACCCACATGAGCTCTTTCAGAAAGGCTATATTCCACACAAATTGCCTACCGCTGTTACACATGTAATATACCTGTGTCATTGTTACTTCCTGTTCTACCAGACTATAATAAATCTTAAAGCTGATTAAGCATACCACTTGTGGACTAACCACCACCAGCACCAATACCTGCATTACACACACAGGCCCCGATTCAGAGCTGGGCGCTCTGACAGAGCGCTCGCTCTGAATCAGGGCCACCCTTTGTTTTTTTTTAGAATGGCCTCCTGGCCACTCGCATAGCTGTGGGTGACCACCCACAGCTATAGCGAGCGGCCAGGTAGATGGTCGTGATGGTCAACACCATCACGACCATCGGGCTTGCGATGAGACCCTTGTGGTAGGGTCTCGTTGCCGCAAGCCCCAGAGAGATTTCGGCTCTAACAGAGCCGAAATCTCTCCCACTGACTTCACTCATGATGTCAGTGGGGCCGCCCCCAAATGGAGGCGTTTACATGGGAACGCCTCCATTTGGGCAGCCACTCCCCCAGCCTGCCCACCAAAGGGGGCGTGCTGTCACTCATCATTGACAGCATGCCCCCTTTGGTAGGAGACCCGGAGTAATGGATTGCCCATCGCTCTCCGGATCTCGTGCATGCGCACGATGGAGCCGGCTCCATCGTGCGCATGCGCTCTGGGCCACCATCAACCCAGTTGCGAGCTCTCAGCACTTGCGACCAGGTCTGAATCAGGCGCACAGTACCATAAGTATGAATACATATATACCTGGGTTTAACTTCTCACCTTGAGACTACTACTGTAAGTACATTCCACTATGGATATCTGTGACCGTTTTACTCTTCTACTACTATCTGCTGTCAAATACTACTCTGCTAATGGGGAGGTTTAGGGTTAGAGGTTAATGGGAGAATACTCATCAGGACACTGTTCCTCAGACATCAATGCCAGAACTGCTCATCACATGACCACTGAGACTCAGAAGATGATGTTGGAAACGCCGCTGCCACCAGGACCACGTAACTGAAAACTAGACCACCAGGGATGTTATGTCAACATTCTATCATGTCAAAATGTAATTTGTATAGATATAATGCTAATCATGTCGACATTCTGACCATGTCAACATTATGCAAGTCAACATGATAGCTGTTGACATAATATACCACACCATATTTCTGCAGTCCAGAAGAGATCCACTAAATAGTGCTAAAAGAACAAGGAGTGACCCACAGCGAGGATGCAATTATTACTGGAAAATAAGCAGAGGAACCAGCCTTAAGCAAATACCAATGCAAAGGAGATCACAAATCTATCAATGACTAACTCACCAAAAAATAAATTGGAGACTAATGGGGAACTAAGGGCCTGATTCAGAGATGGACGCTAATGTGATTTTCACGCAGATCAAGTGTTTGTTTGCCATCGCTCATGCATATAAGTCGCACTGTGTGTGCACAGCAATCACACTGCGATAGCGGACACACATATGACTCCATTTCAGAGTGAGTGACAAGCTGTAAGCGTTTGGTGGTGGTAATGGGGAGTGATCAGAAAAACGGAGGCATGCCTGTCCATTTGGGCATGCATAAATTAGCCACTGTGAATGCATACACAGCTCTGCGTGCCAGGAGAGCTCAGCTTTGGGAATAAAGGACCTGAATCAGACCCGCTCGTTACATGCGTACACTAGCTCTAAGCATATGCAAATTTGGCTAAGTGATGGCAAGGCAGGCGATCGCATGGCAAGGCATAAGCACGCCCACTATGTTTTGGCGTGTGATCACCCTGTGTATGCAGATGCCCACCAACCTGTATTAAGATGCCCACTTGCGCACTTCATCTCCAGGAAGTGTATGCAACCATCGGTAAATCAAGAACCATCGGACTATACCCTCCACCAAGTGACGTGTACTATGATGCTGCCTCTTAATTATGCATGCCTCTTTAATGGTGTTAAGATACTCAGGCACACCTACATTTGCATCTCCACTACCCTGTTTCTAGCACCCAGCCCCTGTCTCCATCCACAAATGGCTTCTCCTGTCACTCACTCTGCTGGGCAGTCTATGCGCAGCAAGCGAACGCTTCTCGATCTCTCGCACTGGTTCGTGCATGCACACTGCGATGCATATGCATAATGCAAACCATCGGCAAGTACAAGCAAACGCATCCTAGTGAGTGGGTCTGAATCAGATCCAGAGTACGATATAGCAAGTAGCTGGACAAACCATGATGCAATGCATATTTTTTTTTGCATGTAGGGTAAATACTGGCTGCTTTTGCATGTAGCCCGCAAGTACTGCACAGCTTTATTTTTAACCTGTAATTTAGATTACAGTTTGGACATGCCCCTCCCAAATCTAAATCTCTCTGAACATTTTAAATCTGCCCCACCTGCAGTGCAGCATGGTTTTACCTAGATGCACAGTCATATCTTACTCTATTGCCAAAGCTGAATCAGGCCCTAAGTAACTAAACAAGTGTGTGATGAGATGGAGGTCTTGAAAAATGTCTGAAACAGTGGGGCTGATTCCATATGGATTGTAACTGCGATGACAGTAGTGATTATGCACGCAGTCTCACTGCAAAGATATGATAATGTCTGAGATCACAATGCCATATGCAGTCTAACATAAGGAAGCCCACTTTACCTTACACACATCCGTAATACTTAGCAAGACTGCAAGACCATCAGTAACATTGAGCTCAAGCTGCATATGGCATTGCAGTGGTTAATTTATGCACGACCCTGTAATGGCAAAATGCACTGACACGCCTCCATTTCTCCGACACCCCCCCATCACCACCCCCAAATGGTACTTCCCGTCAATCACTCTGCGATGGGTCTGCGTAGTCCTGATCACAGTGGTGTGTTCACACCCATGTACTGCAATGCATATGTATTCGCAGTATGCAAAAAACATCCAATTGCGTGCATAATCGCAGTTGCGATCACTGCTGAATCAGGCCCAGTGATAACACATGAAGTTAAAATCTGGTGCTCAAATATACAGAAGTTGTTGGGAAACTGTGGGAGCAGCTGAAACAGTCAAAAATGGCGAAAGAGGACTTAGGAAAAACCAACTCTGGGGAGAAAAAGTTGCCGACTGTATGCAAACAGTGTGAGTTTGTTTTTCCCAAAAAACTGCTAAAAGAAAATGTTTAACAAAATAGTCTGCATTTGCAGATGGTGGTTCTTGTGATGAATTGTCATTTGCAGGGATGCCAGGTTTTGAAGTACCACATGTGACGTTAGTCATAATAGATAGAGTCACCCACCAATTTGAGTTGACAGAATACTGTTCCAGTCCAAACCACTGGGCTACTGTAAGTGGATAAGTTACAGATATGTAATACTCCCAAGGTCCAAACAATAGCCAGGGCTGAGACAGGGCTCTCTGCTGCCCTGTGCCCGCCCTGCCCCTAAACCTGTGACATCATGGTGTCACATCTAGGGAGTGGGGCCACCTTCTCCAGATAGTAAAACAATGTCCAAATCATCCTAAGAATGCCATGGGCAGCTCCACAAGCCCAGAGTGTCCCTCAGATGCTCCAGGCAGATGTGCATCAGTGCTACGGGCTGCAGGGTGCTGCTCTAGACACCCAGCAAACCACATGAAGGTGCCATGGAGCAGCAACAGTGCCGTCCTCAGAGCTGTGTTTCCTGTGTGACGGCACCGCTTGCACCACAACCCTAGTTACAGCCCTGCAAAAGACAGATACAAGAATATGGAAGATGATACTGCTATATAGGAGAATAATTAGGATGATCTTGAAGGTGTTAAAAGACTGGAAGAGGCACTTCCACATGAATTGCTCCATCTCGAAGTTGGTCACCGCCAAAGTTGTGAGCTAGGGTGGAGATCTGTGGTGGTCATATGCTAGGTATCATGGCCAGGGTTTCTCGGCATGGTAGTCACCGGGTATTACCTGTGAGGTCGTTATGGCGGGGAGTCTCTGACAGTGCTGCTGGTGTTTGGCGAGGGGCATTGGCTGTATGTTGTTCTGTGTGGGAACATTGGGCCTGATTCAGGGCCTGATTCAGAGCCACTCATAAGCAGCCGCTCGTTCGCTCCGAGCGATGTTCGCACATCTGCGCATGCATATGGGTCGTAATGAGCATGCGCCAACCAGTCAGTGCAGTTGGAAAACATGTGTTCGCAAAATTGCGAGTGCCTGCTAATTTGAGTGACAGGATGAGGCGTTTGTGGGTGGTAGCAGGGGAAGGTGCTTGAAAACGGGGAATGGAGATCCGAACGCAGGCGTACCAAAAGGTCAAAACGGGCGTTTTAAGGTTGTGCATAATTAACAAAGCAGCGTCATCGCCCACGTCAGTTGGGTGTCTTTTAGCCAGAACTGTTCGCATGATTGTGGTAGGAAAATCCAACCACAAGCACTGCGAGCAGTTCAGACGCCTTTCGATGTACTCGATTAATCTAGTAAATAGCAGAGATGACGTATGATGCGAGCGGCCAGGGGGCGTCTTTACAAAATAGCGAGCGCATGTGTCGTTCGCTCGCTCAGTCATAGAGGCGTCAACAGACCGCAAAGAGTGAGCGCTCAATTTAAATAGCCGGCCCCTTTTTCTGAACGAGTGAGTGCAAATAGCATCCGGCTCTGAATCAGGCCCATTGTCACTAGGCCTAGTGAGGTCTGGCGGTGTTTCTGTTCCGTTGGCATGGGCGCCACCATCTAGCCTGCGCCATGTGATTCCGTGTGTCCAGTCCTGGTAGGTCATGTGCTCATTCCAGCCAGTCACAGCGTGGCACTGAGTATTTAGGAAGGTCCAGAGCCTTCCTTCCTTGCCAGTGCAATGTGTTTCTCAGCTGCGGCTGAGAGATAGTACCTGTGCCTTACCTGCCTGCCTGTCTGTTATGCTACTAGCCTGAACCTTGCCTGCTCCAACCTGCTGGATTTACCCTGCACCCTCCACATACCTTTCTCCTGCCTGAGTACCTGAACCTGCTGTTCCCTGCACCTTGCCTCCCTTCACTCCCAGCTAGACAGAAATACCTCAGCCTGCATTTGTTACAGCTCACCATACCTGCATTCATTACAGCTCATCATTCCTGCATTCAGTTACAGCTCACCATACCTGCATTCTGTTTCAGCTCACCATACTTGTTTACTGGACTGTTCCTGCCTGTCACTTTCTGGACATTTCCCATTAACCCCCACTACAGTTATCAAGTGCACTTTAGTGCTATACCTGGACTTTTCATTTTCCATTCCCATGTCTTCTAAGTTACCTATTAAAAACCTCACTTTTTCATTTTAAGTCTGCTTCTGTGTCTGCTCCTATCACCACCCCGGGTCCACAACAAATTCAGTACCTCATACTAGGTGGGATTTATTCACCATGTAGTCAGTCCTCAAAGCTTTGGATACACCCTCACAAGATTGTACAGGTATTTGATCAAAAATATATGCAGTAGAGGCATGCAAGTGGCAGGAGATATACAGTATCTTGCAAGAGATTGGATTGGAGAGATATGAGCAGGTAGATATGACAGATGGCCAAGACTGAGGCATGAATTTAGGCTCAGCCAAGTCTTAATAATACTGATAGACTGCAGAGTCAAGAGATAAGATGCTAAATGGATCAGCTCACCTGTTAGTAAGGTTTCAGAAATGTATGCAGTGCCCTGAATAGGGCTGAGCATTTATTATTTTACATTTTCTGGATTGCTGTGAGTTAAATCACTTTTATGTTTAAAACAACTGCTGGCTGGAGATCTCTAATTAGCACCCAAACACAATACTGACAGGAAAGCTGCTACCTGAGTGATTGCCCTATAATAATGTCCACGTTGGAGCTCAGCATCTTCACCTCTCAGTGTTTGTAGCCTCCACTATAGATGCCAGCATCACATTTTTCCCTGTTTACCATACGTGCTGCATTTGTGTTATAACTGACCTTGGCCAGAGCTTCACTTTGATATATCCAGTCCCTTGCATTATCTTGACAGGAATCAATATGATATGCTGGCTGTCAGGATGCCTCCTGTCAGAATACCAACAACGGCATCTCTATAGTTGGTATCCTGACTGTGGTCAGGAAAGTATACTTACCCTCCCCCATCCCCTAACCCTCCCTTCTGGTAGCCCAACCCTAACCCTCCCCACCTTGCAACCTAACCCTAACTCTCCCCATTAGTTCCTGAACCTAAGTCCCCCTCCTTCGTGCCTAAACCTAACCCTCCCCCCTTAGTGCCTAAGCCTAACCCCCCCAGTGGTGCTCTAATTCCCCCCCAAAACCTAATGGTAACCCCGCTAACTGGCCTAACCCTAACCCTCCACCCCGTGGCTACGAGGACGGGCGCCCTGGACTTACCTCATCCGGGCATCTGTCCATCTTTTTTATGGCATTGGGATTAAGATAGGCATCGGCATTTTGACGCCTATCTTAACTCCCTTGTCAGGAATTCAGCATTGGCATTTAGACCGGTGGCTATGAGCTGACTACATCCCATCTTGACACCTCCTCCTTTCAAGCACTGTCAAAATATACATGCCTTTCTCACTCAAGAAGTTACCAAAACCATTATACATTCTCTCATTAACTTCTGCATTGTCTTCTGCAACCTCCTTCTACCTTGCTTTTCTCACACCAATCTCTTTTCTAATTCTTCCAGAATTACATGAAGCTTCCCTCCTTCAAACTCTCACTCATACATAGTCATAAAATACACTCCATCTCATCCTCATCAAGCTGTCTCTTACCTGCACCTCTAACCTCTCTGGTACAACCTAAAATACTTTTCCAGTGCTTCTCCTGACTTATCAAGCTCATTATTCTGTCTGACAAGATTGATAAAACCTTTGTCCATGCTTTCAAAATCCTCCTCTTTACAATAGTCTATCCCTACCCAGTGTCATCACAAGGGAGGTGCGGGGGGTGCGGGCCACACCTGGTCGTCACCTGCCAAGGGGTGACACCAAGGTGCAGACTCCCCTTCAGTGACAGGTGCTGAGTGTTGCACTGTATAATTAAGTGCAGCACTCGGCCATGCCCCTTTTTGGCAGTGCCCAGCATCCCTCCCCAGACTGGGTGACACCGTGGGGAGGGGCTCCACTGTCCCTACCCCCACCTAACACTACTCAGTGTTCATGTTCTTCCAGCTCCATTCCCATGTCAACTCTATCCACTAGCTCATAATTTCTCAGCCCTGTCCTCTCCCACAAAAAAATCATGCCCCTCCCCAACATTTGTATCACATCTGCACCTCCTTGTGAACTTTATATGTACATGTTTTGTTTTATATGCAATTGCATTTGTATGAATTGTTACTCTAACTTTCCAGCACTGTTGAGCTTTTGGTGCCTAACAAATCAACAATGATTTACCTTGAAATCTGGAAATGTTGCTGAATATTGCTTTTACATTGCTGTTAGTGTGAGGTTGCTTCACATTTAACATCATCCTGCCAAAAGGAAAAAAATACAAACATTTGTGTAAGTTTAGATGAAAAAAAGGAATGATTTTGCTACTATACTGTTGCTTTTCATTTAGTTACTATATAAATTAATGTCATGTTTTTGTGTCATTTGGCAACATATCTGCTTGTCAGCATAAATTAATTTATTTACCACTAGAATATTATTTGCAATTTAAATTAAAATAAAGCACAGCAAACAATATACTTTTTTTACCATGTATACAGAAAAACCTAAAAGATTTATCCACCAAAACATGTTTGAATAATAAATCTGATTCACTAAAAGTGTTAGAAGGAATCCATGAGCTCCATTTCTTTCTAGAATTACTGGTCATCTGTAAAGGGTACTTATTGACCAGTTCTCATTACAAGCCCCTATCTTTTGGAAGCAATTTAGTATTTTGGAGGAATAGTTCCCAATTATTGTCCAACTGGGTAACCCATGGCAGTCCATTTGCATGTGCAGTCCTCTAACAATCGGAGATGTGCACTAACCATCAGGTGAGTGTACATCTCTGAATCAGGCCCATTGTGTACCTACTGTAGCTTTACTCTTAAACTTGTTAGCTCAAGCAAATATCAAACTATTGCAGAATACTGAAAACTGTTTTTGCTGTTGATTCACACTAAGAAATTTCGATGATACAAATAAATACATTAAATACAGACAATAAGCCAGGTGCTCTCTAATTCGTATCAGTTCAAACTTCTATAGTCAAAGTATGACTTTTAAGGTCCTTATTGTTCAAATAACACACAGATCTCCATCCGCCAACATAGGTAATTAAGATAACTTTTAATCAATCATATGACTCAAAAGAACCGCACATAAAAAGAAGATAAAAATCACATATAGTGAAATACAATAAACAATTCTGAATTTCTAAAACACAAATCTCTGCCAACTGTGGGATATAACTGCATACCAGAGGCAGAGGTGTAATCAGTACACCAGCATGCATGTCATAAACAGATTTGTATCTAGATTAAAAACCTGTTTCAGCACAAGCTAATGCAGATGGTCCTTCAAGATGTTCCCGTCTCGTATGTCAGCTCCTTCCTTCCACCAATGCATTTTGACCACAAGGGTCTTTGTCAAGGTGTATCTATTAGGTGGATTCTAGTCCTTATATACCCCCTCTCCTGTCATTGGTTATTGGTTAGGAGGTTGGAGGGACTGATTTAATAATAAAAATATGATATCCATAACAGCACATCAATCATGGGCATAATACTTTCCCCAAAAAATTAATAATAAGTGGTAATACCTTTTGTTTGTAATAATCACAATGCTACTTCCGGGGTCTGAATATTGGGTGACATGCACCCAAAGAATGCTGGGTGTAGAACACTCTCATGTGACATGATCACATGATCAGAACTCCCCGATCACGTGTCTGTGATGTCCAATGAGGAACAGCAATGGGCACGTGATTTGCACCATCTTATGACAATTTATTTATGGGTCTATGGGAAGAAACTACTATCTGTAGAGAGAATGAGAATGCAAATAATATCAAGAAGTGGCATAGATACATAGATGATATGTCATTTGGGAAAGTGAGGAAGAGAGTCTGAAAAATGTCTAAAAAAAATTGAACAATCATAACAAAAATATAGAACTCACATTTAATATAGTAAATCTGAAGTAAAGATTTGATTATATAGAAGACACAGTGGTGTATCTATAATGAGTGTAGTGTCTGTAGGGCACATGGGCCCCTGGTTCTAGGGGGGCCCCAAACCACATCGAGTGTCAGCGCTGCTCAGAACCCCATAAAATGGCCACCGCATCCATTTTTCTGGTGTTCTGCGCATGTGCAGTAGACTCTGGGCACACTCTAGTGCCCAGAGTCTACTGCGCATGCACAGAACACTGGAAAATGGCTGCCACTGCCATTTTTCTGGTGTTCTGCGCATGTGTGGTAGACTCTGGGCACACTCTAGTGCCCAGAGTCTACTTATGCTCTGGTGGGTGGCCAGCTGCATCAGTCAGCTGCTGGCCATGGGGAGAGAGGAGGGGGCCCCACATAAGGAGAGCACATGGTCCCCCTCCTCTCTTAAAATGCCCCTGAGAAGACAATACCATTAAAACAAAGAATTTTTTTAAATTGACTGATAGCAATTCCTACATTGACATAAGAAGCAACCACCATCCAGTATGGTTGAGAAATATACCCAGAGGCCAATTACAGAGAATAAGAAGAAATTGTACGGATGTGGATGTTTTTAAACAACAAGCAAATGTTTTAAAAAACAGATTTGTACACAAGGGATATAAAAAAGGAAATTTAGTTCCTTGTATTGATGAAATTACTAAAATTAATAGAGATGACTTTTTCAGAAAGAAAGAGAAAATAAATGAGAGACAATTTTACATTACCATTTATAACCACGTTTAATGGGCAACATAAATTGATGGAGTGAATAATCAAAAAACACTGGTATTTACTAAAACAGGATCCAGTGATTAAATCAGTGATACCAGAGTACCCCAAATTTGTATATAGAAAAGCTCCAAATATAAAGAATGAAGTTGTCAAGAGTGCCAACCCATCAACTGAACCTAGTAGGATAATAAGTAAAGGGTTACACAGATGTGGACTATGTATACTATGTAGAAACCATACCACACAAGAGAGTAAATTATGAGAATATGTGTCGAACTCCACAGGACAAAAATTCACGATTGAAGAATTTATTACTTGTAACAGTCTGAATTGTTTATACCTAATTGAATTTAATTCTGGTCTACAGTACATTTGATGGACCTCTAGAACATTAAAAGAAAGCTGGGGAGAGCATCTTAGAAATATTAAAAAGGGTTTTTGAAAATCACTCACTTTCCAATCACTTCAAAAAGTGCCATTCCAAACCTGTGGACAGAATTAGAAAAGTAATGGGTATTAAACAGGTAAAACAGCATTGGAGGAAAAGGGGGATTGACAATGAGCTAGCTAGAACTGAAATGAGAGCGATCTATGAATTAAAAACACTGGCACCATCGGGCCTCAATAGCGAGTTCCAGATTAAATTATTTTTATAATAGCATTTGCTATAACAGAGTCCCTTTTATTCTAGTCGTTCACTTGTAATGAGATGTTTTTTATGCTAGATGTCTTTTATGCTATATATTTCTATGTTTTTACATTTTTTATGTACATTATGCGCATACTACATTCTGCACTGTACCATATCTCACAATGCAATGTTATCATATTTTTATTATTAAATCAGTCTCTGCAACCTCATAACCAATAACAAGAAGGGAGGGGGTATATAAGGACTGAAATCCACCTAATAGATACACCTTGACAAAAACCCCAGTGGTCGAAACGCATTGGTGGAAGGAGGGAGCTGACATCATCTGCACTAGCTTGTGCTGAAACAAGTTTTTAATCCAGATACAAATCTGTTTATTACATGCATGCTGGTGTACTGATTACACCTCTGCCTCTGGTATGCAGTTATATCCCACAGTTGGCAGAGATTTGTGTTTTAGAAATTCAGAATTGTTTATTGTACTTCACTATATGTGATTTTCATCTTCTTTTTTATGTGCAGTTCTTGGGAGTCATATGATTGATTAAAAGTTATCTAAATTACTTACGTTGATGGATGGAGATCTGTGACTGGATTCTTATTTGAACAATAAGGACCTTACCAGGTGAGACTTAAAAGTCATACTTTGACTATAGAAGTTGAACTGATACCCATTAGAGAGCACCTGGCTTATTGTCTGTATTTTTTGTCAGTTTTTGTAGACAGTGACCTCCATTTTGAAGTCTAGTGGCTGCACTCAGAATTGAAGTGCAAATTTTTATTGTTTTATATTTAAAATAAATATATTAGCTTACATGCAAATTACCTGTGTGATTAACTGCTTGAAAAAATAATAGAAGCTGTAAACAAGGGAGTTGAGGCATCACTAACATTAAATTATAGGCCCGTAATCAATTTGAGGTGAAAAGTCCAGACTTTTTGCCTACTGGACTTTTCGCCTCCTTCACCTGTTTTCCAGGCGGAAAAGTATCTTGCGCGTGCCCGCTATTCCCTTTATTCAATTTCAAGGTAGGCAAAATCGGGAACCTGTGAAACTTCGATCGGCGAAAAACTACGGGAATTTTTGGGAAATAATCCTAGCACCCCCCTAAAGATGTCCAGATATGGGGGATCACTATGGGTACCTGCAGAAGAAAGTCGGGTTTTAAAATAGCTAATGCAATCGCGGCTGCAATTATGTATGCAGATCTGCTGCTAAAATATGCTAATGAATGCAATAGCACAGCCAGCACAGAGACACCCACTATGGCTTTCTCACATTTGTAATAGCTCATAGTCCTGCGTATTCATCAGAAACATCAAGTAACATTGGCCCCTCAAGCACAATTACAACAGGTCTGACTTTACTCAGAAATTGCTAACCTCATCGCACGCAGTAAGTACACAAACTGCATATGCAGTTGCAGTTGCTAATTTATGCATGCCCATGGAACAGCATCAAAAGGATAGCCACGTCTGCATTTCTCTGACCACTCACCTCTCACCACCCCCAAACACTGACCTCCCAACACTCACTCTGCAATGGCTTTGTGTGAGCTGCATGATCACAATCACTAGTAATGTCAGTAGTGGACTTCCTGCTCTATTAGAGCAGGAAGTTCACTTGGGCTTGCAGGAGCTGAGACCCTAACACAGTGTATCGTCACAAGCCAGATGGTCGTGATAATTGTGATGGACTCCCGGCCGCTTGCTCAAGCTGTGGGTGCTCACCCACAGCTTTGTGAGTGGGCTGGAGAAAAGAAAACATGCCCTGATTCAGAGCGAGTGCTGGCCAACACTGAGCAGCTCTGAATCAGGCCCAGAGTCTTTATCCTGAATATGGGATTGCTGTGAAAGGGTCACTCAATACTCCAATTGAATCAGTTTGGTGATGGATAATAAGATACCAAATGATGTTTTGAAGCATGGTGACCTGGCGTCAGTAATCCTGTAATGGTCCTACAAAAACCGGAAGGGCACAGTGAGTGCCTGGGGTTTACTCTCATCACGTCCTGCTGGCTGTTGTCTCCACTCTTCAGCAGCCTGATGGTGGCCGAACCTTATGCCACCCATAGCCTTCCACACTGACATCGTGGTGGATCCACGTGGTTAAAGCTGCTGTGGCATTCTGCCCAGGCTCTCACTGTGCCTGGTCTGTTTCCTAGGACTATTACAGGATTACTGACACCAGGTCACCACGCTTCAAAACATCATTTGGGATCTTTTTATCCATCACCAAGCTGTCTCAATTGGAGTGGTGAGTGACCCTTTCACTATTGAGGGATCACAGCAATCCCATATTCAGGATAAAGACTCTGAGCCTCATTCAGAGATGCTCGCAAGCGCACAGTGCTCACAAGTGGCTCGATGTTTATGGTCCACACATGCACCATGTCCAGCGTGTGCATGCGCCAGCCCCGATGAGCAACTGAGCTTCAGTCGCTGTGGGGCTCACTACAACACAGGGTGGCTGTAGATGGTGAGTGACAGCTCACCCCGTTTGTAGGCGGGTAGGGGTGTGGTTGGGAAAATGCAAAGGAATGCCTGGCATTTGAGGTTGGACCTAGTCAGGGGCCCTGACAAAAACTGCCTCTGTATCTGTCTGTATTATTTAACCTTTAGATTGAATTAAAACCATTTTTTTGTGTGGTGGAGTGCGAGTCCTGGAAACTTCTCTGGAAGGAGTGGGTGAGTGTGGATTTTTATTACACATACCATATGGACCTGGCACCAGTTAGTCTGGTTATGTGCCAGCTTGGACTGAACTTTATATATGTATGTACTGTATATTTACACCATCAAGTCACATTATTATGACCACCTCCTACATTTGATGTTGGCAGCACATAGCCCATGAAGTATGTCACGTGCCATGCGCTGGCTTGGTGGGTATATAAGGTGTGCGATAGGCCATCTGCACACATATCACTGAGTGCTCTCATGGGTAAAAGTGGTGATTTATCTGGGTTGCAAAAGGGATGATTATTGGCTTTCGGGCCAAGGCTGGCAGTATGTCAGAAACAGCGCAGTTTGTGAACTGTTCACATGCTGCTGTGGTGAAGGTGTATTGTGACAGGACGAATAGCACCTTTGAGAATAACCAACATGAAAACTGGGGAGCACCACATGCCATTGATGTGAGATGTGAACCTTGGCTATGAAGGTGCATGAGTGATGACTGACATGCTACAGTGCAGCAGCTCACCTTCAAAACAAACCTGGGGCCACCAGATGTGTGTCTAAAAAGACAGTTCAGCAAACCCTGCTGCGTAAGGGGCTCTGAAGCAAATGGATGGTCAATGCACCTATGCTAACGAAGTTGCATCAGTGGAAAAGGCTTAAATTTTCATGCCTGTATTGGAATTGGACCTCTGCTAATTGGCAAAGGGTTGCCTTCTCAAATGACTCACATTTTCTGCTTCATCAAATGGATGGACATTGGCATGTCTGGCAAGAAACATCTTCGAACAAATACCCTGCAACCATTGCTGTAAGAAAACAAACTGGTGGTGGCAGTGTTATGGACTTGAGAATATTTTCATGGCATTCATTGGACCCACTCATCCATGTGGAAGGCACCCTCAACTGAGTTGGTTATGAATCCAACCTTGCAGAGCAGGTACACCCATGCATGCTGATTGTCTTCCCTGAGGCAAATGGAATCTTCCAGCAAGACAATGCCACATGGCTAGTAATGTCCAACAGTGGTTGGTTGAGCATGACCAAGACTTCCAAGTACTTCCCTGGCTCCCTAAGTCCCTGCACTTGAACACAATTGAACATCTGTGGAACCAACTCGATCAATGTGTTCACTCTATGGATACTCCACGATGCACCCTCCAGTAATTGTGGGATGCACTGCAGTCAGCTTGACTCCAGATACCTGTTCCAACTTACCAGCACCTCATTGAGTCACTCCCAGCCTTTCTAGCTGCTGTCTGGCTTTTAGCTGGTGGTCATAATAATGTGACTTGACTGTATATATATATATATATATATATATATTGAGGTGCCAAAGAGCCATGGGTTAGATGCCTAGTATTGTGTAGGACCCCATCTAGCCTGGCAAAGTGCAACAACTCAACATGTCATCAATGACACCAGTGATCGGGCAAATGTGGTGGCCACACCACTGGTTGGAACTCTCCAGAATGCTACTTGAATAAATTCTGGACAACTTTGGTATATTATATCATTGTGGTGGTACATGAAGGGCTGGAAATGGTCACCAAGCAATGCAACTTAGTGGGTACCGGTCAATGAGATGTTCAGACAGACTGGTGGACCTAAACCATGCCATGTGAACACACTCCACACCATTATGGAACCAATATCAGCCTGCATGTTGCCTTGTTGACAAATGGGGTCCATGGCCTGTGTCCGGTGTCTTAGTGTTAACAGAGGCACTCTGGAGTCTTCTGCTCCCAAATCCCATGGAAGCTAAAGAACCCTGCACTCACTTGCTGGAAATTTGTTTGTTTCCTCCTGCATTGTGATTTAAGCCAGAGTTTCTTGTCTGTAACCACAGAAAATTCTGGCCAGTAGCCACTGGTCACAATCATTAGGCACCCATAGTCGGCCACTGAGCTGTAAACTGTGGGTGGTAATGCCTTCGAAAATGGAATGTCCCAACCTTTGGGCACACACTATCATGCCCCATTTGAACTTCAGTAATTCATGTTGCCTTGCCATGAGCGGCCTAGCCGGTGTTCAAACTGACACATGAGATGTCAGATTACAACTCATGCAGGTCTGGGCATTTTCAAGATATCACAGTACAATGATGCAACCTACCATTACCTTTACATACTGCATACTGCACTTTAGTGTGTGTATATATATATATATATATATATTGTGGCAGTATCACCAGAGGTGGCACTGGTGAGCAAAAGATTCTGTGTGGGGCAGGGAAGATCTGCCCACACAGACTAGAAAGGCATTGTGGGAAGATGCCTAATTGCTGCCGTATGACCAGAGCCCAGGAGAGACTGCTGGTGGACACAGCCAGACAGTCCAGGTGGGGCTGCAGTGTGAGTGAAGCAGACCAGGTGGTCAGGATCATACCTGCATGGAGGCAGGCAGATCCATATACCTCTGACACTTGTGAGAGGCGGGACCATGTCCTTGTGAGAGGCGGCAGACAACAAGCTGAGAAAGCTATACCAGGCCAGAAGGCCAGTGTCCAGTCCTGCATGTGGCAGGAAGGATCACCAATCTCAGAGATTTTGAGAGACTTTCATGCAGAGTAGCTGCTTCTGTAGAGAGGGTTCAAGAATTGAGCCAGTGCCCTAAGAAAGGGCTAGGTGTTTATTTTATTTATGTTTCCTGATATCCATGCTGAAGTAAAAGCACCATTTTTCATTTGTTTTGCTGGAATGCAATGTGTGGACTCTAATTCTGCATCTAATCACTGTACCAGTAACACCAATCTTCCAAGCTAATAACCCCAGGTTGTCACAAAAAAAAAAAATATATATATATATATTATATATATCATACACTTACCAATAGAATTTGTTTTAAAAGTTTATCTAAAAATAGAGATGAGTGGTCCAGATTCTGGGGAATCTGATAATACCAAATATTGCAGTACCAAGTATAACTGGATTCTGTCAACTAACTGAAAATGAGGCGAATACAAATTTTGGGAAAAATCTAATTCTCTATATGGCCTTGGAGTTCTCCACTGGGGCATGGTCTAACATCATGGGGCTCTTAAATTCTACTTGGACAGATATGAAAAGGCAAAAGTGGGTTTCTCTATGCTTGTGTATGCTGGAAGGCATTAGCATATTTTAGCTAATGCGATCCTTAAAAGATTGCAGTTGCAATTGTATCAGGGTAAAACTCAGAATCAGGCCCTTTTTTTGCTTTTTATATCTTCACTTGCTCCTCCCCACTGCTCTTCCACCCCCACAATACCACTTAGCATCTGTATCCATCCCTCCCTTTCCTTCCTCCTCTGGATCATTCCCTACCTCCTCACTTTGTGGTCCTCCCGCTAGGTCCTCTTTCTGGATCCCTGTATGCTTTATTACCGCCTTCATTTTTCCAGTTCCCCTCTGCTCTACATCTTTGCCTCCTCCTCTGCCAGCACCCACATTCCCTCACTTCCTCACTCGCATCTCTCTTCCTCCCCTCCTAGTCCTACCATGCCAAAGCCAACTCATTAATCCTTTCTTCTGATGACTCTCCTCCCCCTCCCTCTACATCTGTTGCCCATCCATTTCCAGTGCTATCCCCCACTCATGCAAACTGACTGGAAGCAAAATTACATCTTTTTCTGCTACATGTATGTTGACTGTGTACAAGAAAGAAGAAGAGAAAGAAGCCTGTTGTGGGAGATGCACTGACATGGTTTTGTTAATCATAAAAATATTTTTTATTGTTATTTTTAATAAAGAAATAATTTTGCTAAGGTTTTAAAAACAGCAAAATAACACACATAAATATTGTAAATAAATACAGAAAACTGGACACATACAGCTCGGTATACGGCCACATTCTCAATGCAAATATTTGACTTAATGCTAAGGTGACTATACTATCGATTCCTACCTATCTATACCTACTAAACAATATTCCATCCTATACCTTTTAAAATTTTTGCTATTCAGCGTAATGAGTCGCACAAGAAATAAATGCCTTCAGACTTTGAATGTGGTTCCAAAGCACAAACAGATATTATTCAATAAAGACAGATGGTTACACGCTGTGATCTAAATACAATTAGCACAAATAAATCATACAGACCCAAGGTAAAGTTGTTACATAAGCACACGCTCTGGGCCCAGATACCGGCATTAGCATTAGAAACCTCCGTCAACAGCACAGCAAGAAGACTCAAGATATGGGTCAGAGAGCGCACATATATACTCTTGCAGGGATAGGCAATACAATAGACAAGTTTGACATGATTCCATTGGTTCTTCTTAAAGGTGCTTTTGTTACAGGATAGTTCATAGGTCAATTCAAATAGACACAAACAGCCTCCAACCGCCCTTTGGGTCCTGCATGCTAATCTAAGCAGCTAACATTGCAGAGTACATTTTAATGTTTTAACTCTCTATAGTCCATAGTTTGCAGATGCATGTTCTGATCTTCTCACCGATGATACCGGAAATCTGTTGAGACACAGTGGATCAGTACAACACCAAACACGGTCTGCATACCATGTACTAAACCTTAGATATCAAATAATCTTTATTTAACAACATTAATAATTACTGAATAAACCTTGAATATTACACTTTAATACTAGAGAACCTTTTATGTAAGTGTGAAGTGTGTAAGTATTGGGGAATAGGGAAATGACGCTAGTTAGCGCTGTGCAATTATGTGTTTTGTGGAGTATATTATGGTATGTGTTATGCAGGGATAATCATTTTGTATGTTTTAGTGACTGTCTGTATTTACATGGTGAGGACTTTTAACTTCTTTCTATTGTGTGGGAATCGCTCAACGCTAAATAATAGCATCGCCGTATGTACTTATAATGGCGAGTTTCACTGAAATGGCGCAGGGTGGCCAGTCGCAAAATGGCGTCTCATTGCCATTCGCAAAATGGCATTGTGCAGATCTAATTTTAAACCAGTCCTGTCTCAGCCAATTATTCGGCTTCAATAGTCCACCCTTTGATAGCAAACAACATGCTATCATACTCTGCTTTTTTTTATTAATAAAGGCTTACATTATGACATATTATTCAATGTTATATTAAGGGATGGCATAAGGTGGTTCTTAACCCATCAATAATGTGTCTCTAGGAGGGGACATACAACTACCTTTATTCACACCCCGCAGATCTTGGGAGATCATGGGAAAGATGTGGGGATGCACCAATCCTATAAAGGAAGTCTTGAGGGGGAATAGGGACTTACATTATTCAACAATAACATTATAATAACACATGTTATGCATGTCTAAATATTATACATTATATGATGGTATTTCCTAGTTCAAGGTTATAATCCAGTCCTACATTTACCTCAGTATTCATATTGTTACCACTGATCACCATCATGATTTCATTCATTTGATTCACCTTATCTTTACATTTTCCTCACTTCAATACAATAGGAACACACCTGACACATATGCCAATTACTATGATGACACCCAGTATAAGGATCAGGAGTTTACCTATGCTTGCGATCATTTCCTGGACCCACTCTCCTAGACCTGAGAACCATTTCACTGGATTCAACCATGAAACCCATTCATCTACTGTACCTTTTCCTCTACTTCAGCCACTGAAGCATTATTGTTCTTTCAAAATTCCCATTTTAGCTGCAGAATTTCATCCTACTTCTGGTCTATCACCTCCTTTGGATCGCTGGTATCATTTGTAATATAAGTGCAACACTTTACTACAAATTGGGTGGCCAAAGTTACACAATACCCTCCAGTAACAGCTGTTAAATAATTTAACACTAGTCTGTGTTGAACCAGTTCTTTCTTGTGTGCTTGCAACTCCCTACCTGTATACCTGAATGTGTCATCATACATCTCGGTGATATTATCTATTAATTTAGCAAGATCTTGGATATATCTAAAATTTAGTGTACCCCGAGTGATCCTGGTGGGATCCAAGGCTACCAAAACTTGAAAGCCAGTTGTTTCACTAATTAACTGTGGCTTTATGCACATCACCAGGTATCATGTTTCTTTTGTCTCTGTGTTCATACTGTGTGTGAAGACATGGTGATGGTGTGTCTTTATGAATACCAATCATTTCACCATGTGTGAGGGTCATAACTTCAGGAACTACTCTTCCCAAGTAACACAAACCTTTGGAACTCGGAGAGAGGAACTTATACGCTTTCCTTCCACATATAAAATATACATCATCGGGCAGAAGATAAGGAATAGTAAACATAATTATTGTCGTACACATTTCCCTGGCAAGCGATCCAACTTCAGGTTATCCCATTTGACTCATACATGTTTTGGGTTGTAATATCTTGGCACAATACCCTTCTGGTACCCTACCAATCATTTCTTTGGTGTGACTCAGTGTATGTTTTTACAGGAAGTGTCTTCCACTTGACCTAACTGTGTGTAACAGTTCATAATTCATAGGCTCACGATCAGCTCTTAGTGAGAAGGTCTTCATCTGATTATTCCCAGTCACCTCCCAACTTTCTGGTTCATTGGAGTTGGTGACGTTTAAACATAAACGTGATTTATCTGCTTGGTACTGGTGGAGTTTAAAATGGGGTGGTTTGGTATTAAGAAATTTTCCATCTAGTGCATGCCCTCTTTGTGATTCTATAATTTCAGAGACATTTAATGGGAATGGCACTAATCCTACATTATGCTGTCCTTGGGGCATGTGAGAACACACCCAACAGTCAGTTTGGTTTAAAATTTTGCCCACCATGGTGTGATAGTCCACTAAAGGATACCCACCCCAATACTGATTATACTTAGGTTGACACCGTTGGATGCAATTCTCATCAATTACAGACCCACAGAACTCAGACATACAATAATCCTCAGACGATAGACCTTCACACTGTCTCCGAGTAGCCAAAATAGCAGATCTCTTAACAATTATTGTACTAAGATTGGTCAAACACTCCCCTGATTGGCATAGCACTCCTCCTCTCGACTTCACTCCATCAATACTGCCACTAGCTCCCATCTCCTCTATTGGTCCCCCGTCACAGAAACCAGATATCCCTGAACAAACCAGGATGATGGAAACTCTGGAAGAGAATACAAAAATGAACACAGCAGACCAGTCCATTGCCGTAGCAAGGACCTGCAAATTTCTTTAGTTCAGATATCTCACTGCAACCTTTTAACCCTCCGGGAACAGGCTCGCGATTTACAGGTCCAAGTTATCAGCCTCGTGTCTGCCTTGTTTCTCCACCGATTGGTTGACCTTCTTGCAGTGAGTGGAACGGACCCAGGTATCTCTCTCGGCCACATTCAAAGATATGGTACTCATCAGCAACACCTGATACAGACCTTTCAAATGATCAGTCAAACAACCTGAACGCAAGAAATTTCTGATCATAACATATTCTCCAGGTTAAACATCATGACAGTTTGTTTCAGGCATATCATGGGACAACAATTTCAGTTTCTGCTGTTACTGTTTTAACTGTTTACTCATTGTTACAAGCTACCTTACCGTTACCTCGTTGTTACCTTTCAAATCTTCCTCGGGACTTATAATCAAATGAGGTTGTCTACCAAACAGTATTTCAAAGGGGGACAGATTTAGAGGGGGCCTAGGAGTGGTCCTTATGCTATGTAGGACCAACGGTAATGCTTCTGGCCATCCTAGTTCAGTCTCTGCCATGATCTTATACAGTACCCTAATTGATTTTGCGTTGGGTTTATATTTTTTGTTGATTCTGACATAATCTTACTTAATTTATTTTTAATAGCACCGTTCATCCTCTCCACCTTGGCACTGGATTGTGGTCGGAAGGGGATATGAAGTCGACTATTAATACCCATCAGTTTACACATATTTTGAAAAACATCACCTGTGAAATGAGTACCGCTGTCACTCTCAATAATTTTAGGGACACTGTATCTGCACACAAACTCCTGAACAATGTTTTTGGCAGTGAACGCAGCAGTATTAGTGGCAGCTGGGTATGCCTCAAACCAATTGGAAAACACATCAGTGCACACCAATACAAACTTGAGATTCCTGCAGGTTGGTAATTGGATGAAATCAATTTGTATTACAAGGAAAGGTCCTTCAGTCGGAGGAATGTTAGATGGTTCAGTAGGGATCGTTTTCCCAATGTTTTTCCTCAAGCAGGTCAGACAGGACATTGCTCTCTTTTCTGCTTGAGAAGAAAAACACGGTGCGCACCGGTATGCTCTCACCAATTTGCACATACCTTGCTTTCCGAAATGAGTCAGACCATGCGCTGCCTCAGCCAGGATGAGGTTGTATGCCTTGGGAGACACTGGCTTACCTTGTCCATCCCTCCAGAGTCCAGAGGACTCTTGCCCACATCCCTTGGACCTCCAGACTGACTTTTCCTGGATAGAACACAAATTTTGCATCTCAATTAATTTCGGCATTTCAATTGTTTGAAAAGTCATGTATTGTTCAATTGGTACATTCATTTTTAATCCTGCTGCCCATTTTGCAGCTTCATCTGCCCTGTTGTTGCCCAGTGACACTGGATCATCCTCACATATATGGGCTTTACACTTAATTACTGCCACCGCCTTTGGCAATTGGATTGCTAATAGTCCTTTTATATGTTTGGAATGTGCAATTGGTGTACCTGCTGCTGTCATAAATTTTCTCAGATGCCATAAGGCACCGTAATCATGTACTACCCTGAAGGCATACCTAGAGTCAGTGTAGATATTAGCAGATTTACCTTTCACTAATTCACACGCTCTCTTTAGTGCAGCAGGTCCCATCACTTGGGCCGAGTGTGGTGGTCCTAAAGGTTTGGCTTCTATAATGTCCTCATCATTTACCACAGCATAACCTGTACATAACTCTCCAGTGTCAGTTTGTCTATGACAACTCCCATCTGTGTAAAATGTCACATCTAAATTTTCTAAAGGTGTATCCCGTATACCAGGTCTTGCAGTAAAGGTTTGATTCAGATATTCAATACAATCATGTGCATCAATATACCTGCAGAACTCACCTGTTGCCAGTGGCTCACCTCTCGCCACCCTTTGTGCATCATGTTGCACATATGGTAAATACATAGCTGGATTTAATGTAGTGCATCTTTAGATGGTGATGTTTGCAAGTGCTATTAAGGCTAGTTCCCATTTTGTGAACCTAGCTGAGGAGACATGTCTGGTTTGGGCAGAGTTTAGCAAAGCAGATACAGCATGGGGAGTATAGACAATCATATCATGGCCTAATATCACATCCTCACTCTTACTGACCAATAGATCAGTTGCTGCTACACTTCTTAAACACATTGGGAATGATCTTGCAACAGTATCCAATTGTGCACTGTAGTATGCTACAGGCCTACTGGCATCACAATGTTTTTGTGTGAGGACACCTGCTGCACAACCATTGGCTTCCGTACAATACAAATCAAAGGTTTTTCATAATCAGGTATTCCCAATGCAGGTGCTCTTGTTAGACTATCCTTTAGATTAAAGAAAGCCTGCTCTGATTCTTCTGTGTGTATGACACGATCGGGCTTTGAGGAAGAGACTAAGGGCCTGATTCAGAGCCGGACGCTATTTGCGCTCGCTCGTTCAGAAAAAGGGGCCAGCTATTTAAATTGAGCGCTCGCTCTTTGTGGTCTGTTGATGCCTCTATGTCTGAGTGAGCGAACGAAACATGCGCTCACTATTTTGTAAGGACAACCCTTTGCCATTCGCATCATACGTCATCTCCACTTTTTATTTGATTAATCGAGTACATCGAAAGGCGTCTGAACTGCTCGCAGTGCTTGTGGTTGGATTTTCCTACCGCAATCATGCGAACAGTTCAGGCTAAGAGACAACCAAGTGACGTGGCCGATGATGCTGCTTTGTTAATTATGCACACCCTTAAAACACCCATTTTGACCATTTGGCACGCCTGCGTTTGGATCACCACTCCCCATTTTTCAAGCACCTTCCCCTGTTACCACCCACAAACACCTCATCCTGTTACTCAAATTAGCAGGCACTCGCTATTTTGCGAACACACGATTTCCGACCGCACTGACTGGTTGGTGCATGCGCATTACCATCCATGCGCTTGCGCAGATGTGCGAACATCGCTCGGAGTGAACGAGCATCCGCTTACGAGTGGCTCTGAATCAGGCCCTAAGTACTGTAAAGCAAGGCCAAAATAGAAAAACCTGAGATCAACATTCTGCAGTATCCACACGAATGTATTGTATTGTATTTCCAAGAAGGTACGAATTTGCTGTTGATTCTGTGGTAGTGTCATGTTCTGTATGGCCTGGACTCTGTCATTTGTGAGATGTTGTAACTCCTGAATTAGGCAGTGTCCCAAATATGTAACCCTTGACTGGCATGGCTGTAGTTTGTCTTTAGCAACCTTGTGTCCTGTTTGCGAGAGATGAAGCAATAAAAGATTAGTATCACTTAAATATGACATAAACAAATCAGAACATAACAATAAATCATCCACATATTGTATTAGAACAGATCCATTGGCAGGTTGAAAAGATTGTAAACAGTCATGTAAGGCCTGGGAGAGATACTGGGGCTGTCTATGAAACCCTGGGGCAATCGTGTCCATGTGTTTTCTACACCCCTGTATGTAAAGGTGAATAGGTACTGACAGTCAGGATGAAGAGGGACAGAGAAGAAAGCAGAACAGAGGTCAATGACAGTGAAACGGGTTGCATTGGGTGGGATCTGCATAAGAATGACAGCTGGATTTGGCACTATGGGAAATTGGATCTCTACCACCTTATTAACCCCTGTAAGGTCTTGTACCAGCCTATAACCCCTCCCACCACTCTTCTTTACTGAAAAGATGGGACTGTTGGCTACACTTGCTGTACAAACTAAAATTCCCTGCTGTAACAATCCCTCAATTATGGGATAAACCCCTAATTCTACCTCCTGTTTTAATGGGTACTGGGGAATTTTAGCAGCTTGCCTACCACTTTTTAGATTTACCATTATGGGACTTACGTTTGCCATTAATCCAGTGTCCTGTCCATCTTTGGTCCAAAGCAAATCTGGAATTTGGGATAACATTTGATCTACCTGAGATGGATTTTTATCTGAACCAGTAGAGTGATACACTATCTTTTGGGGAGTGTCCAACATATCCCTCACCTCGTGCGCAACTCTCTCAGCGATATCTAGAAATACACCATCAGGGGTACAATATATGACACATCCCATCTTACATAACAAATCCCTTCCCAGTAGGTTAGTTGGAGCCGCTGCTGCCAGGAGGAAAGAATGCCTGGTATGCAATGGCCCGATAGTGACCTCTGTGGATTTTGTTAAAGGATAATGTTGCACTTTACCCGTTACACCCATTGTTGGTACTGTCTCGCTGGTTACCTGTAAGTTAGCGGGAGATTTTATCACTGACCTGGTCACCCCTGTGTCTACAAGAAAAGGATATTTAGTACCATCTACATCAACCATCATTACCGGTTCCTCCCTAGTACTTCCCATTAACCTGACTATCTGTAGACTACAGGTATGACCTGACCCCTAGTGTTGACTCACACTCTCCAATACCGCATTTATGGCCACAATTGGAGCTGGTGACTGTTGTGGGTTTCCTGTACTCTGTGTATTTCCCGTATGGGGATATACAGGTATTCCCTGGTGAGGGGATCCTACCCTCTTCACCTTACAGTTCCTACTTACATGTCCCACTTGGTTGCAGTTAAAGCACTTTCGTGAGTGGGGTGAGTGATAGGATTGTGGTATGGGTTGAGCGGAAGAGAAAGATGGTGGGTGTGGGTAAGGATATTGATGGAAATATGGTGGTTGTGGATAGTATGGGTTTTGTGGTTGTGTGTGATAAGTGAGGTATGGCTGTGTTTGCGGTGGTGCAGGTTTGGTGAGTATGTGTAGCTGTGCAGGTGAAGGTGCAGGTGCAGGTGTGTTTGCCAGTTGTGATGTTACAGTCATTCCTTCTAGAGCTTGAATACTAACAGCCATTAGCTTCTCACTCTGGGTCTCTCTCTTTTTAAGGATGTTCTTATCATGTTCAATAGTGGATCCTATGAGAGTGTCTACAGTGACTCTCCTCCAGCCAGGTTGTGAGGTCTGAACTCGGGTTTTTACTAGGTTCTCTTAAAGACCATCCATAAGTACAGTGACAATCATTCCCCTGTGATGAGTGCTATCTTTAATATCCTCTAACCCAGTGATCTGGGTGATAGCCTGCAGAGCTCGGTTACAATAATCCTCTGCAGATTCACTCTCATTTTGTTTTATGGTGAAAATTTTGCTCCAGTTTACTACTACTGGAAAATATACACCCAATTGAGTTATAATGTGGGAAATGTTACCTTGGTTAATTTTGTCTGTTAAGGGAACACCTCCATCCAATACACAATCTGTGATAAACTTTGTCATGTCGGTATTGCGTGGAAGACAAGCCGTTAATACCATTCGCCAATCTTTATTGGTTGGCTCGTGAGCACTACCCAAATTTTTCAAAAATCTTTGGCATTTGGCTAACTCCTTTTTAGGGTCAGGGAAATCATTCATTATGGAGTTTAGCTCCGCTCTTGTCGAAGGACAGTGCATTGCTACCTCCCTTGTGGGCACTACACCATTTGCATCTGCATTCCCATTTGGAACAGTTATTGTCCAGATGGGATGGAGACTGGCCGCACTACTACTTTTGACTTTGTTACCTGGCTGGGGATTTAGTCTACTACTGCTACGTATGTGGTTAACAACTTCCTCTATGGGCACAGTGGATGTTAACACTTCCTGTACTATCACTGATGGAGATTGCGGCACCACTTGTGCTTGTTGTGGTGTAGCATCTAACATGTGTACAGCATGGGAAATGGCAGACATAACACTAGGCTCATCATCCGCATCATAAACATTTTCCTTATGATTACTTAAGAGAGGGTACAAGTTACTTGTTACATTTTTATGGGTTTTTTAAACAACTGTTCCTGCACCCCAATCTGCATAGGGCGGCGGTGGTGTGCGTGAAACACTGGCGATACCTTCCAGAATGCTACCTTTCTACACATGCCGCATCTCATGGCGTGCACGCACTGCAGTTTAGCGCTGCGTGTTTACTCTCCAGTAATGTGCTCAAGATGCTAGTTTGCGTCGTGTGAACACCTTTAAGCCATGCATCCCCCTCACGCTGCCATAATTTTAAACACTCGTTATATTTTACCTTTTTCATTCGAGAGCGCACCATACAGATGCAACAGATACACCTGCTTATGTGTTAGAACGGTATCTACTACCGAGATACTAGGCCAACCCTTGCGTCTAGCACTTTAGGGTCCTATGATACCCTTAACTAGGGAACATGTTACTCCTACCAACAAATACTCACTGTTACACACCCTTTTCCTGCACAGAAAAAAACACATTTTCCAAGATGATGGAAACACCAATCAATGTATTTACAACAATGCTATCTATCAATATCACCATGCACTCTCAAAGTCTTTGTTTAAAACATGTGGCAGTAATACCAGAAATACATTTACGCTATTGTGCGACTAGTTGCTTACACAATAATACGACTACTACACAACACGTATTATGACTTTTACGCTATATTGCGAGTTGGTCGCATACACAATAATGCGACTTCCCCTTTTTAACACAAACAAAAAAAACCTATTGCTGAAGGAAAACAAACTTTTTCCTCCTTCATCTCTGCATTCTCAATCAGGGCTCCGAAAGCCACAATAACAGGTAGTGGACTCTCAGCAACAAAGTGATAGCAGATTTTGAAGGCACAATGCGTTCTACTGCTAGGCGCCTCCACCCTTTTGTTGAGAGATCGCCACCGAGTGTTACCTAGTGACCGGTAGCGTGATAAACACTGTGAGCCCCCAACTATCGATTCCTACCTATCTATACCTACTAAACAATATTCCTTCCTATAACTTCTAAAATTGTCGCTATTCAGCGTAATGAGTCGCACAAGAAATAAATGCCTTCAGACTTTGAATGTGGTTCCAAAGCACAAACAGATATTATTCAATAAAGACAGATGGTTACACGCTGTGATCTAAATACAATTAGTGAAAATAAATCATACAGACCCAAGGTACAGTTGTTACATATGCACGCGCTCTGGGCCCAGATGCCGCATCAGCATTAGAAACCTCCGTCAACAGCACAGCAAGAAGACTCAAGACTGGGTTCAGAGAGCGCACATATATACTCTTGCAGGGATAGGCAATACAATAGACAAGTTTGACATGATTCCATTGGTTCTTCTTAAAGGTGCTTTTGTTACAGGATAGTTCATAGGTCAATTCAAATAGACACAAACAGCCTCCAACCGCCCTTTGGGTCCTGCATGCTAATCTAAGCAGCTAACATTGCAGAGTACATTTTAATGTTTTAACTCTCTATAGTCCATAGATTGCAGACGCATGTTCCGATCGTCTCACCGATGATACCGGAAATCTGTTGAGACACAGTGGATCAGGACAACACCAAACACGGTCTGCTTACCATGTGCTAAACCTTAGATATCAAATAATCTTTATTTCACAACATTAATAATTACTGAATAAACTTTGAATATTACACTTTAATACTAGAGAACCTTTTATGTAAGTGTGCAGTGTGTAAGTATTGGGGAATAGGGAAAAGACGCTAGTTAGCGCTGTGCGACTATGTGTTTTGTGGAGTACATTATGATACGTGTTATGCAGGGATAATCATTTTATATGTTTTAGTGACTGTCTGTATTTACATGGTGAGGACTTTTAAGTTCTTTCTATTGCATGGGAATCACACGATGCTAAATAATAGCATCACCGTATGTGCTTATAATGGCGAGTGTCACTAAAATGGCGCTGGGCGGCCAGTCACAAAATGGCGTCTCATTGCCATTCGCAAAATGGTGTTGCGCAGATCTAATTTTAAACCGATCCTGTCTCAGCCAATTATATGGCTTTGACAATACGCATGGCTTCATGTGTCACATCACATTACCCAAATATTTCTCTTTGCAGATGCAGCCATTATTACTTATATAGGCACTTTCACCTACCCTATGCTGAGTGCAAAAGATCCATCTGAAATAGGTATTCCCCTCGGCATACACACTTCTTAGAATGGACTCCACTCTGACTATCTCCCGTTACAGAACAATGACAAACACAAAGTGGTTCTCTTGCATGCACTTGCATTGTTGCCACACAGAAATGCCTATTTAGTGGCCACAGAGAAATAGTCGGAACCATCCAATCTTTCATGCATACAAAGCAGCAAAATCCAAATCAGGCCCACTGTGTACACTGAAAAAAAATAAATGCAGTACTTAAAGTATTAAAATACCATGTATGCTGTCATTACTATATGTAAGCACATTATTTTCTCATGAAGTTTATGAGTTTATTTGCTTATATTAGATGGTTAACATTCCATATTAGATAAGTATCTAAGAGATAAACTTCTGTTATGTCAAAACAAATATAATATGTCATGTATTTGTCAATTATATCTCTCACTATGGGGATGATCCTGAAGTGGACGCACTGTCGATTCCACACGCAGTTGGTCAATGTTTGAAGTCTGTGCATGCATCTGTATGGTTAAAGTCGGGAGACGCAGAACAAATTTGAAAGCAAGAGCTGTTGATTATGGTGGACATTCCTGGGAGGTAATTGAGTGTTATTAGGTAGACATTGGCATGTCATGGACATAAACGCAGTAGCACTGATAATAACCCTGTGAATCTCAGTGCAGGTGAGGTCTAGTGGTTAATTTCTCTTGTTTATACAGGCAAAAATATACAGTAACCTAAAATCACTAAGAGCAACTATGTTACTCTATTTGTTTAGGGTTGTTTACAGTTTTTTTTAGTCCATAGGTCACAGAAGCACAAACTCATCACACTATTGTCCAATTTAACAGGAACCAGATAACAAGCACAAAATACTGTATTTGTCCTGCAAAAAATGGATAATGATCAGTGGTGCTCTAAGGGTGAAAGGGGGGTTCCAACCTAGAATTACCCCTCAGAGCAGTGGTTCCCAAATTGTGCGCCGTGGCACCCTGGGGTGCCTCAGGACACTTGCAGGGGTGCCTCAGGTTGGTGGTCCAGCACCAAATCAAATTATTTATGGTCAATGTAATGTAAATATTTGGACAAACAGAAGCGCAAACCTATCCACCACCACATAACTGAGCCTAAGGATGACAGGTACCACAATTTACTGCACTTTACTACTTTTTTTTCAGAATTTCTGAATAACAAACTTTTGGCATAGGGGTGCAGTGAAGACAATGCTGATACACTAGGGTGCCGTGGTTCAAAAAAGTTTGGGAACCACTGCCTCAGAGCACTACTAACTTCCAGGTCCCTGAAAAACTCAGACACATACAGCTGGCCAGAAACTCACTTCCCAAACCAAACAGAAAGTGCCTGTGCATGCACTGAGGAGAGAGAGACTCTGAGCATAAGAGAGACTATGGCTGTGGTCCCCATATATTAACATGGCATAATGCTATATGCTGCACAGACTCACTCTGCAGGGGGCAGTCCAAACCATTTTATTTATTTCCAGCACACCAACAGCAACATGGATAGAGACTAGAGTGAGCTGTAGCAGTGTTGTAAGTAAACAGGGACTCAAATTAAAACAGAGGATGGCATAAATTACAGGGAAACAGGAATGTTACATGTAATTTAAAACATCTACAAAAACAAAGGAAAATAAAGGTGGATGTAAATAGGAGGCAAAAAAGATAAACATAGAAACATTCAAGACATTCTAATTGGCTATAATTTCTGAGTCCAATTATCGAATATATATAGATTTATTTGTTATATGTGCAGTAAGGGAAGGGGGGCATATTAGAAGCAAGAAGGAAGCAGTCACCTGAAACTTATGGCATATAGGAATCCAAAGTCTGAGAAGCAAGTAAAATATATACATATTACCGTGAAATTACACTTGTTTAGTTGCTTCAAATACCTCCAAGTTATTATGCTGAGCCTCAGATGAGATGGTGCTCTGGTTTATGAAGAAATATTTTACTGCAAAACTATCATTCACACACATTGCAGATGAATGCTTAGTTTATGATATAGGATATATTATTCTAAGGATTGGGTTTACATGTAATATACAGTTGGTACAGTGTGTGACAACTTGCTACAGATCTATATTCAAGTTTTGTTCTAGGAGTTGCACAGGGGTATGTATTATATATATATATATATATATATATATATATACACATACACCCAAACCATAAGCCAGTGGTTCCAAAACTTTTTTACTTCACGGCACCCTTATCATATCATATCTTATGTCATATCTTATGTCATATCAGTTTTGACGTAAATAAAAAAATTGTTAGAAAACAATAAGCTACAAAAGTTTACTTATCGTTTTTTAGTAACATCTAAATAATTTTCTGTCGCCATACTATTATTAAAATCATTAAATTTTTGCAGATAACATAGAGAAAGTGATCTTTCTCTACATTATCTGCTTTCACACATAATGATGTTGGTTGTAAGTGTCAAATAGTGCTGGTTATAGTGCATTTAGCACTTACCGCTTCACCCCCACTGTTATGGACTATATTTAGCATTGTGGGGTGGACGGTAGTATTGAGGACCATGGTAATGATATTATTGCATTGTTATAATAATTTTAACTAAAGATAAAGTGCATAAGAATAAAGTGTATGTTTTATGCACTATATCTCTATATAAAATATCTATAACAATTTAATAATAACTTTACCATGGCCTGCAATACATCATTCCTCCCCACACCAGTGTTAAATATACAGCTTATTTAACAATCAAAATGTCATGATAAAGAAAAGGGGTAAAATGTTTAATAAATTCCATAAATGCAATTTTTATTAATACCAACTAAACTACCTCAAAACTTCAGAAACTGTGTAACAGCCTGTCACTAACCTTAACAGAGGAGAGTCCAGGGGCAGAACTATGGGAGACAATGGAGGCACCTCCCGCCAGGCTCCAGCTCTGAAGGGGCACCTCCTCCATTGTCCACAACATATTCACCCAACTTAGAGCTATAACTATGTACCCGGAGCAGGGACGGTGCTACCATTAGGCAACCTTAGGCAGCCGCCTAAGGGCGTCGGCCACTGGAGGGTGCCACTGAGTCCACAAATAAAAATGAATGGCATAATTCACGGCTGAGTGGCATATAATGAATTTGTGGCACAGCTGTGTGGCATATTATGAATTTGCAGCAGTGTTATGAGGTACATTATGATTTTGGCACTCTGCTGTGTGTAATATTTTATATAGTATATTATGAATTTGGGACACTGCTGTGTGGCATGTTATTTAACTGGGTAGACTGATGCGTGGCAAATTATGAATTGGAGGAAGTAGGGGTGGTTAATGAAATGTTGCCTAGGGTGCCCGTGAACCTTGCACCAACCTGACCCAGAGTGTACCGTCACGGCCACCCAATACATGGCACCCCTTCCTGTCACCTGAGAAGCCACCATACACTAGTGGAGAGCTCAGTGTCAGACCCTCAGCTGCTGCCTTCATCTATCTATAGCCTGTCTGCATGCAAATTGTTACATTACAGTGTTAGCAGTTAACACTTGCCTCCGGGTGTCTGGGATGAACTTACGCCACTGGGAGAGTCCAGGAGTCAGACTGTGAGCCATGAGGTGCAGTAGAAGAAGAAAGCCAGGATGAGTAGAAGGGGGTGGGGCCAAACAGCCCTGACAGTGAGTGTCAGCAGCACAGCATGGGGCCGGCTGTGCTGCGTAAATGACTGCAGGCTGCTAAGGAGGCAACGTGTGGCCCGATCAGCTAACTTGCTGATGGACCACCCACCCGTGGCACCCCTGCAGTGCTCTGCCTCTCCAGTCCTGCCCAGCAGCAGTAGTAAGTCAGAAATTGACTGTATGTCACAGGCAGGAATCTCCAGCTGGTTAGTGCAGCCTGGGGGTAGGAGAGAATACAAAATGTGGGATAAAGTTGGAAAGCACAGTGGGGGATAGTGTGGGGTGGGGGATGAGCGAGAACAGTGTGGGATGGGGATGGGATAGCACAGTGGAAAATGGGGTATGGGAGAGCACAGTGTGGGATGGGGGATGGAAGGGCACAGTGGGATGGGAGAGCACAGTGTGGTATGGGGATGGGACTGCACAGTGGGATTGGAGAGCACAGTGTGGGATGGGGGATGGATAGCACAGTGGGAAATAGGGGATGGGATAGCACAGTGAGAAATGGGGATTGGAGGGTACAGTGGGATGGGAGAGTACAGTGTGGAATGGGGAATGGGAGAGCACAGTGTGGGATGGGAGAGCACAGTGTAGGATGGGATCACTGGCTGAGAGATCAAAGGAGTCATCAGACAGCAGCCCTGCCCCCAACACAGTGCTGAGCTTCTCTAAGCCCCAATGTCCAGCACTGCAATGAGTGACATTGATCAGGCTGGAACTCCTGTTATGTGTATGTGCAGCTTGTGGGCCGGGTGCAGTTAAACTCTATAGACCGGGAGGCAGATGGCATCCTGCCCCCCCAGCTCAACCCACCACTGGACTTGCTGCTGCAGTGATCAGCAGGAGCTCTGTACATGCCTGCACCCTACTGATCACTACAGTAGCAGTGCAGGCAGCGGTACACTCTGGAGCCCCCTAGGACCTCGGGGGCCCAGTACAGTTATACCCCGGGGCTCCCTCCTGTTGCTATGCCTGCATCAGCGCTGCAGCACCCCTGGGAGCTGCGGCACACACTTTGGGAACCATTTCCATAAGCTGACATTCCAAATAATGCATGTTTTAATCTGCTGGTGCCTTCCTCAGACAGTAGATTAACGGTTACAGTAAGCAATATTCCATAACAGACAGCACTCATAAATAATCACATTAATGCAGTATGTTTGAACCAATATTTCAGTATAGAACAAGGTAGGAGCCCAACCCCTCTCTCCATCGCACCCAGAATAGCCTGAACTCTTCATTTCATGGACTGACAAAGTGCTATAAACATTCCTTAGATATTATGATGCTTGGTGACATGATAGCATTTGCAGGATTGCTGCAAATCTCATTATACTACATCCCAAAGATGTTCAAATGTATTTGTTATTTAATAATAAACAATTTGACTACTCAAAAAACTGTCTATTGCAGGCTTATTGTGGCTTATTTTCTTTATTTGCTCCCAAATCAATCATTTGCAAATCTCCATTTTGAAATCCTGCATTTGCTCTTTATGATATTACAGTAGTACACACAGCGTTGGGTATGGGATGCCGGTATTTGGGATCCCAGTGGTCAGAATCCTAACACCGGCATCCCAACTAAGTTACATCTGATGGCTGTAGGTAGGTATCCTAACCTAACCCCTAACCCTCCCTCCCTGGTGCCTAAACCTAACCTTCCCCCTTGTGCCTAAACCTAACCTCCCCCTAGACACCTAAACCTAACCACCCTGATCCATCACCCCTTAGTGCCTAACCCTAACCCTCCCCGTAGTGCCTAACCCCTAACCCACCTCCCAACCCCACTACTTACCTAAGAGATTCCGGCAGTCGGGATGCCAGTGCTGGTATTCCAATAAGTGCCAGGATTCTGGCATCAGCATTCTGACCGCTGGAATTCCCGCTGTCGGGATATTGAACATGTCCCTACACACACACAAATACACATACACATCAGGGGCAAACGCAGGTTTCTCAGGAGGGGTTTCCATTATAGATGTCTACACACACATATATAAGTAGGTGCACGCGACAGAGGCCCCCAGTAGTAGTCCTCCCTTATGTAGTGCCCCTTATATAGTGCCCCCAGTAGTAGTCTCCTCCCTATGCAGTGCCCCTTATATACTGCCACCAGTAGTAGTCCTCTCCCTATGCAGTGCCCCTTATATACTGCCCCCAGTAGTAGACCCACCTATGCAGTGCCTTATGTGGTGGTTCCCCGTATGCAATGCCCATTATATAGTGCCCCAGTAGTGCCCCCCAGCAGTGCCAGAGCCCCCAGTAGTGGTCCCCCATATGCAGTGCCACTTATATTGTACCCCCAGTAGTATTCCCCCCTATGCAGTGCCCTTTAGTTAGTAGTGCCCAATAGATAGTACCCCTCAGCAGTGCCAGTGCCCCCAGTAGTGCCTCCCCCCAGCAGTGCCAGTGCCCCCAGTAGTGCCTATCCCCAGCAGTGCCAGTGCCTCCACTAGTGGTCCCCCCTTGAAGTGCCCCCAATATAGTGCCCTCCAGTAGTGCCAGTGCCTCCACTAGTGGTCCCCCCTTGAACTGCCCCCAATATAGTGCCCTCCAGTAGTGCCTCCCCCCAGCAGTGCCCCTTACATATACAACGAAAAATACACAAACAAAACAAAAAAAAAACACTTACCCGAATCCCCGCTCCTGTGCCCGCCTCCGTCCGTGAGCCGGATGGTGGAGCCCGGCTCCGGCAATGCTTCCTTCTGTCTAGCTCCCTCTGGGAGGGCTGTGTGCATGGTGCACAGCCCGTCCACTGCCGATTCAGCTGCCAGCACTTCCGCGTCAGGTGGTATGAAAGCTACCTGACGCGGAAGCGCTGACATCTGAACTGGCAGGGGCCTGGCCGGGCAGCGCCACGCAGCCGATCGTGGGTGGCCGTGGGATGGTGCAGAGATGGAGACAAGGCTGTCTCCATCTCTGAATAAAAAAAAATATTGGTTGGTCAGGGGGGGGGGTTTCTGGGTACTTAGAAACCCCCCCTCCGTGCGCTAGTGCACATACACACACCCATTTTTTGGATATAAATTCTCATTGCAAATATTCATATCTGCACTATAGCAATTCATTCATCATGTTCTAATTCAGGAAGGTGAACATGAGGTTTTGCACACAGAGAGGTAATAATTGTCACAGCGAAGCTGATATATTATTCACTTTTGCTTATATGTACAAAAAAAGAGCAGGTAAGAACCAGGTAAGAATGAGATCCACTGCACCAGGAAGCAACCTGAAGATTGCAGAGGTGAAAGAAATGGATCTGACAAACCACCGCCCTAGTCAGATCCTCTGTGTTTATTGAAGGAAGTAGGGAAGAATAACTTACTTTTTTATTTGATCTTGAGTGTGAACGAATGTAGAATTACATACACAGTCCGTGTCTTGGGTTATGTTATTACTTGTGTAATTGATTACTGTGTCAAAAAGCTGTTTACTTGTTAATATGAAACTTGTACAGTTGACATTGCCAAAAGTTGTCCAAGAGTTTTCTTTATTCTAAAGTAATAAAATATATAATAATACTGTTTACATGTTTGTAAGAAGCAGATACTTACAGAATAAATATAGGTATATACAAGATTAATATTCATAGTAGAGGTATGCTCATTCAAAATCCAAGGTTAACTCTTACACTTGTAATATAATTAACACATCCCATCAGCTTGCCAGTTACATACAGTACAATGTACCCTGGTAACCTGTTTGATAGTATCAAATGTTGATAAACTCTTTTCATGGAATTGCATCACCACCTCTAGAATTTTGTCCTAAAGATTTCATATTGTATGCCGTAGCCAGCATACTGTAGTAATGTCTGTAATTTGAATTAATATAACAACATACCAATGCATATAGTATAATTTTGTACCACATCTCAGAAAAACAAAAGGCATCCCTTAATCGGGGGTAGAGAATGTTGGACAATTTTGCAGAATAGTGCTATAATAAGAAGACATCTGTATGTCAATGAATTGAATCAATTATTATTAAGAAAATCATTTTGCATTATATTTTTATATGTTTATTGAAAATAAATAGAAGTTTTAAATCTCAGCAGGGTAAAAGTTATCTGCCACCACAAATTTAACAGACACAGCTGGGCCATTTGAACAACTTAAACATTAAAGGGCTTCTTTATCAAAACTGTCTACCCAATTAATCATGCAAAAACAGAAGTTTTTGCATTATTGTTACTAAATGAAGATAAACAGCTACTGTATTTATTAGGCCTATAACGCACAAATATCACAGAAACTAAAATTGTATTAAATACCACAGTAAAAGTTACATTTTAGAATTATTAAAACCATGTCAGTGTGATTATTTGTAGCTAATGCCATGATCAGATGCAATGGTCTAGGGTTGTGTCGAAGTTCAATGATGAAAATGGTAACATGACAAACCTTGAACTGTTTGTTGAAAAGATTGATGCCATCAAAAAAAGAAACTATAAACATTGCAGGTAATGTTCCTTTACATTTTGACAGAATGCAAATCTGGTCAATAATAAACTGTTGATTCTCTATAATGAAATAAAAAAGTAAAATCATATTATTGAAATGTAATAAGTGAAGAAATCAAATAATATGTAAGTACAAAGTAAATGCAGACAGGGTTATTATACAGCAATTCTCTTAATATATAATCTTCAACATTAGGCCCTGATTCAGACCCACTCGCAAGCGGCTGTCCGCTCGCAAGTGGGTCGATGGTCTGCACTGAGTATGCGCACGATGGCGGGAGCTCCGTCGTGCGCATGCGCCAGACGTGACGAACGAAGGACTTTCCTTCGCTCGTTGTGTCTGATCAAAGGGTGCGTGCTGTCGATGTTGATTGACAGCACGCCCCCTTTGGTGGGTGTGCCGGGGGCGTGCCTCCCTGACGGGGGCGTTCCCAAGGGAACGCCTACCGTCAGAAGCCGGCCCACTGACATCATTAGTGATGTCAGTGGGAGTGAATTTGGCTCTGATAGAGCCAAAATCACTCCGGGCCTTGCGGTTGAAAAACTCAACCGCAGGCTCCGGCTCGCAGTTTCGATGGTCGCGATGGTCACGACCATCGCGGCCATCAAACTGCACGCTCGTATAGGCTGTGGGTGGTGACCCACAGCTATACGAGCGTCCAGGAGGACGCTCCTTTTTTATGGAGGGAGGCCCTCATTCAGAGCGTGCGCTCTGCTCAGAGCGTACGGCTCTGAATGAGGGCCCTAGTCATTAAATTACTTGTTACATATGGGTATCTAAGGAAATATGTTGTCTGCGTCTTCTCGTATATTAAACAAAATAATAATAATAATATTCATAATATTCATAATAGAAAAAGAAAAAAGTGTTGAAATTGAAGCAATTCTTGAATAAATGGCAATAATTTATATTATGAAGTTACATATCAGTGGCATGCACATTTAAACTTATTAATAACGTATACATTGCAAGTCTTATTATCAATGTAAACCTTTGGGAACATTACTGTACCTATACAAGTAATCTAGGCAGTGATAAAGAGAAGTAACAAGCGCCAAGGGGGAATAGGGTTCAGTAAATTTAAATGTGCAAACAGCTGCCCACCACCTGGGAGTATGCCACCACTCCCAAAAGGCACAGGTGGTGCCTTTTTTTTGTTTTCCTTCATATTATAATGATTGGGGGGGATAAGGTGAAGAATTTATTGCACCAAGGATCATATTAGATCAAATCCATTTTCAATCATTAAAATGACTCATATGAGAATGTGTTTTGTCTGTCACTAACTTAGGGCCTGATTCAGAGCCGTTCGCTATTTGCGGTCGTTCGCTCAAAAACAAGGGGTGGCTATTCAAATGATCCATTCGCAAATTGCAGTCTGTTCACACCTCTAAGTCTGAATGAGCGAGCAAAACATACGCTCGTTTATTTGATAAAAACGCCCCCTGGCTGCACGCACCATACATCATGTCCGCTATTTATTAGATTAATCGAGTACATCGTACAGCGTATGAACTGCTCGCTATTCTTGTGGTTGGTGTTTTCAACCGCTATTTTGCGAGCAGTTCTGAGTTAAAAAAAACCAAGTGACGTGGTCAATGACGCTGATGTATTAATTATGCACTCCCTTAAAACGCCCGTTTTGACCTTTAAGCACGCCTGCGTTCGGATCTCCACTCCCCGTTTTCAAGCACCTTCCCCTGTTACCACCCACATACGCCTCATTCTGTCACTCAAAAAAGCAGGCACTCGCTATATAGCGTACAAACGATTTTCGGCCGCACTGACTGGTTCGCGCATGCATACTAAAAACCGTACGCATGCGCAGATGTGCGAACATCGCTCGGAACGAGCGTACTGCCGCTAGCGAGTGGCTCTGAATGAGGGCCTTAATTTTTAAGAATGATACACACTATATTGCTTTTGCTTTTTCTTATGCTTTCTGGTTTGCACCAAAGAAACTTGCTATCTGAAGTCATTTTGGGTCATACTCCATCATTACTACAAAAAAAGAACATAATAAATAAATACTTAATAAATCTACAAAAAAAATAGAATTGCTTACATTAGAATATGTATTACTTTGTAGTGTCAAAAAAGAAATATGACGACAAAGTACAAAATGACATATATAATATATTGTAAGAATCCAATGGACACAGTCCATGGCTTCCTGAAACTATCTGAACCCACCAGCCCTAGCTATCGTCCAACTGCTACTCAGGAAGCCCACTGAATCCCACAGTCATTTTATCCTCCCCACACATCCCAAACCAATTACAGCCATTTAGTGCACCTATGTGTAGAACTCTTCCTGCAGGAAACAGTAGGATATTTAACTCTGTCTGCCCCTTTTCCTGGGGAATGAGTTCTGTTCTGAATGTCAAAACATGTCAAAGTATTTTTGCCATATACCTTTCCCCTTAGCTTTTGTAAAGTGGACTCTTCTCCCCTAAAAGATTTCCATTTTCCCAACTCCCCCTCTCTTAGCTTCATCAACTCAGGTGAATCAGTTTCCCTGGGAAGTGCAAACTTTCAAGACAAGGCAATAGCATTATTATGGAAAGCCCCAGGTCTATGTTCCACTACATAGTTAAATGCCTGTAATGCCTGGAACCAACCTGCATGACCCTGGCATTTATTTCCTTATTTGTGTGCATCCATTGTAGTGGAGCATGGTAGGTGACCAAGGGGAATTCCCTAAAAAGTAGGTAGTATTGGAAGGCCTCTACTGCCCACTTAATGACCAAACACTCTTGCTCCACTGTAGCGGATTTCTTTTCTCTTGGGAGGAGATTACGTCTGAGGAAAAGAACTGGTCTCTCCTCGGCCTCCATTCTCTGGGACAACACTGCAACCAGACCCATCGAGAAGGCATCTGTTTGCAGAAAAGACCTCTCCTCAAAATTAGGTGCCTGTAGCACCGGTATCATACACAAGGCTTCCTTAAAATCTTTCCATGCAGCCTCCGAAGAGTCAGACCAATTTAGGTCTGGGGTTTTACGTTCTCTACTGACCACATAGCCAAGGTACTTGGCCTCTGACATGGCTAGTGCACATTTGGCAGGATTTGGCTAAAATCTCAATGATTTTAAAACAGCTTCCACTTTGGGAAGATGGGATTCCCAGTCCTGATTGTGGATGACTATGTCATCAAGGTAAGCAGTGGCATATTCTCAGTGAAATTTCAGAAGTCTGTCCATTGCACACTGGAACATTGCTTGAGACCCATGTAGGCCAATCAGCATCATTCTTTTACTGGAACAGCCTCTACAGTGTTGAACAGTCTGTTATGGGTTTGGCTGAAGTAGTGAGTGGTATCTGCTAGTACCCCTTTGTTAAATCTAGGGTAGTCAGATACTGACTACTTGCCAGCTTCTCCACTAGCTCATCCACATGTTTTGGTGAAGAACTATGGGGTTATTCCACTCACTATCCCGAGTTGCAACATGTCCTTCACCTCTCGCTTCACTGTAGCCCTTCTTGCCCTATTTTATATGGTTGTTGCTTAACTATAAACCCTGTTGGGGTGGCAAGATCATGTTCAATTATCTTGGTTTTCCCTGGAATAACCATGAAAATATCTTTATTTTGAACTAGCATTTCTAATTCTTGTTGTCTCTGAGTTGGTGTTCAGGGAGGACTCCATGGAAACTATGCAGTCCTTGGTTTTCACCACTCCCAGCATTAGCGTTGGGGTTTCCTTCACCCATGGCTTTAACAAGTTGATGTTATAGACTTGTATAACTGCTGTCTACTCAGCTATAATACAGGTTCTATGGCCTCTATCAATTCATAAGTGTATTGCCAATGAGCATACAATTAGCTCTCTTGGGTGGGCACCAGGACAAGCACCTTGTCACCTGGATTGAAAGTATATATGGTGGATCAGGTGTTGTAACTCCTCTTTTGCCATCCCTGTGCTACCTCTATGTCTTGCTTTACCAAAATACTGATCTGTTGTAATCGATCATACAACTGAGCCACAAACTGCACCATATTTGGTTCCTTGTTGTTCCCACCACTCAATATTCAAAATTCCTTGGGGTTGTCTCCCATCCAAAAGCTCAAAGGGACTGAACCCTGTTGACACCTGGGGTACCTCCCATACCACAAACATGAGGTAAGGCAACATAGTATCCCAGTTTATCTTATCTTGAACCACGGCTCGACTAATCATTTGCTTAAAAGAGCTATTAAACTACTCAACCAACCCGTTGTTTGTGGGTGATAGACTGAGGTCAGTAGCATCTGTACTCCTAGCAATTTACACAATTCATTTATTAAGCCCATCATGAAGGGATTGACCTGATATTTCGGGATTTCTGTTGGGACTCCTAGTTGATTGTACATTATTAGTAACTCTTTTGCAATTTTACTAGGTTTAATATTCCATAATGGTATTGCCTCAGGATATTGGGTAGCATAATCAAGAACTATCAGGACATAGTGATGTCTTCATGCTGACTTCTTTAAGATGCCCACTAGGTCCATGGCAATCCATTCAAACAGATCTGGGATTATAGGAAGAGGTACCAGGGAGTTTGGTAATATGGTTTAGGGACAGTCTGTTGGCATACGGTACAGACTTGGTAATATCTCTTGACTACCATGCAGATTTCTGCAAGTAAATTATCTGAAGTACCCAATGTAAAGTTTTCTCTTTTCCCCAATGCCTCCCCATAAGGTGTATATGGGCCCCTGCCAATACCAAAGGGATGTGTACCTGTGGTACCAATAACTGATTAAATATTTTCTCCTGATACCACCACTACCCTATATAGCAGGTCCCCTTCTACTTTAAAGTACAGTTCTTTCTAGGTCAGTCTCTCGGCCTTCCATACTTCATTCACTTTCAGCACACTTTCCTCCAGCTGGCAAGGTTTCTGTTTCCTCCCAACTTTCTCCAGACAGTACTTCTTCATTCCATCTTTTGGAAAGTGATGCTGGTCTTGTTACAGCCTAAGCCTGATACCCAGGTTCCAGATATTGCTGCTTTTTGTTCTCACTCTCCAGTTGTGGGGTATGAATAATAGGATCAAGAAGTGTTGAATGTCCAGTCACTGACTCAGTTGCTGTTATGTCCAGACCAATCTGGACGACTATAATTCAGGGAACAGGGGAATGTCTCAACCCAAAATAAAGGGTAAAGGTAGCCCTGGTGCAATAACTGCCACCACTTGCACCATTTGTCCCCCCACAGTAACAGGAAGACAGACACAGTCATATTCCTCTTTGGCCTCGTGGACTTTTACTAATGGTAGCTGGGTCAAAAAGCTTTCTGTAAGTATGGTGCTAGATACCAAAGTGATTTTACTGCCCAAGTCCACTAATGCCAACACCTCCTGTTGTTGTATCAGGATAGTCACTTGGAACAGCAATGAACTAACTACCCATACATGAGAGCATTGTAAAACAGGCAGGAAATGTGGGGCCTAGTTATACCACAGAATAATCCATTGGTTCTTGCCAATTTGAAAAAATTCCACCAGAAGTGCTCTGGTTTTCCACACTCAAAGCATTCCGCTGGAGCCACCTTGCGGTCTGTTCCAAAATCTAGTACTGGTTTCGGCCAGAGATTTGGCCTGACTACTTTCTTGGCTGTTCAGGCCATATTTTCCAAGGCTTAATACAAGTCAATGGCTGTTGCAAGCTGTTCCAGCGACTATGGTTGGTCTGAAGAACCCACCTTTGCAATTTCTCATTTAAGTTCCGCATGCAGTGGTTGATTGCCAGAATTTCCAGGATTGGGCCTTAACCAGCTCTTTATTAACTTCTCCTATGTTGGCCAGCTGGACACATATAGCAGACTTTGTCCTTAATCTCCAGTCATAAAATTGCTGTGCCTTCCCAGGCCCTGTCACCCCTATCTGTGCCAGAATTGTGTCCTTTAGATAACTTGCTGCCTGGTCTTTGGGCATATCCACATAAGCCTGCTGTGCTTCAACCATCAAGTAAAGAGACAATTTTTCCATCCACTCCTCTGTTTGCCACTTAAGCCGAGATATGATTCTATCAAATGACAACAGAAATACTTCAGCATCATCTGAGAGTATTACCTTTTTCATGACAGCAGACTCGTGCTCACCCTGAAGGATCTAACTGAGCTCTGCCCAATATAATCTGTTGCTCTTCATCTGGGCCTCAGTGACAGCATTCATTTGGCCCTGCTGAGGCTGCTGCATAGTGGCCAGAGGATTTCCTCCATCTTGATTTCCGAGCCAATGGAATAGCGAAATTGTGCCTCCCTTAACATACACTCACAAGTCAATTTTCTGACATTTAGAGGTATATTTACTAAAGTGCGAGATTTTAGAAGTGGAGTTGTTGCCCACAGCAACAAATTAGATTCATTTATCTAGCCCCTTCAAGAAGATAATAGCTAGAATCTGATAAGTTGCTATGTGCAACAACTCTGCATCTAAAAAGCGACACTTTAGTAAATATACCTCTTAGAGAGAGTTAGCTGCCTAGGGAGAAACAACATCAAACAACAACAAAAGAAAACTTCCGCTGATACAAACTTACAAATTAAAATGATTTTACAAGGGATAACCCTACTCACCCACCCAGTAGGGCAACATCTGGTTCCTGCTATGTAGAATGTGGCTGGCAGAAGAATCCCATGAATGACACCTGCTTACAAATGACTCCTCACTCTGGTCTGCTTAGTCAGATGGCTTCTTTATTTCAACACAAATACACTGTAATACAACAATTGAGACATGCCACAGCTTCCTGACTAGCTAAACCCACCAGCCCTGCCTATCATCCACTTGCTATTCTGCATTGGAAGCAATGCCCACCGAATCCCACAGTCCTTTTATCCTCCCCACACATTCCAAACCAATCGCACCCATGTAGTGCACCTGTGTGTAGAACCATTCCTGCAGGCAATAACAGGATATCTAACCCTGTCTGCCCCTTCTCCTGGGGAAAGAGTTATGTTCTGAACATCAGAACATGGCAAAAAATTTGCAAAAGATAACTGATGACTCCTCCCCTATCCAGGAATCAGTGCATGGGTGAATCTTCATCACAGAACAGGACCAAGAAGACTAATAGTTTAAAACAACAATTGTGAATCAATTATTGGAAGAGGATATAGTGGATCACAAAACAGTAGCTGTGAAAAGCTACAGTGTACAAATTAATAGAATGGATGGGTGGATCAACAGATGAGTGGAATGGCATTATTTAACTTATGTTTCAACCTTTCGTCCCCTAATAGAAACACTAAATGGGCTATAGATAACATTATGATATGGGAAACACCTGTTTGGATGTCAAGAAAGATAAAACTACCACAATATTTTCTCATATCATCATGGAGAACAAGGAGTTTATGGATTTAAAAAAAAATAATCTGATTACACCAGTAAATTGGATATTACAATTTTCATACCAAATTTATAGAATAAATAAATCTGGCAAAATTCAATTTAAAACAATTAAAAAACGACTTATACAATATACTATATTATACATTATTTTATTGTAATATATTTTAGTTTATTTTCTGCCACATGCTACAAATTTTACCGAATGTTATAATCATGAATTAATCCATGATTATAACACCAGCTCAGTATTATTCTTTGAGTATTAAAGCTCTTTATAGAGTAGATGCGCCACATTTTGTACCCATATATTAAATATTCATGTATTTTTTTTAATTAGATCTTTTGACAAAATACAGTCTGAACGTATGTTTTAATAAAGGTTATATATTTGTTCTTTTAATTTTACCTACAAGAGGCAGATTAAATACTGTATGTGTATGAGTACATATATTTGCCTTAAATCTTCTTTTTATTTAAAGAGTGATAACTACATTAAGGCATTGTGTAATTGATATTCAGACCTCATTTAGAATCAGTAGCAAACTTATCTAGAATTTTCCTTTCTGTACACAAAACTACAGTATGCGCAGCATGGGGCATGTTGTCAATGTAAAATATATGACTATATTACAAATAGGAAGGATGGTATTTCCTTGTAGGTCAAATCTAAATTGCAATATACAAATAAAGCTGTGTACTACTGGAAAATGCAGGCATTATTACACCAAATGTATTATATTCCTTTGTAATGTAACATGGCTTGTACAAATGCAAAGTTGTACCCTTTGACATCATTTACTCCTAATTTTGAAAGAAACCTTGATTTTCCTTAATAGTTGTGACATAGTGGGTCTCTCCCACATTCTGAGGAAAGGGTTAACCTCCCTGTAGCCAGCTTGAATTTTAAGCTATACATATCCATATACAAAAAGTATCCATGCTTTTATGCTGTTGTCTCCATATCCACACTCTAACATCTGAATGGTGTAATATAAATCATGATGCCACAGACCACATGACATGTTTCCAAACATTTACTGTCCAATTTGTGTGTTTCTGAGCAACACCTGGAGGTGTTTCACACTGTTTTCTGCAAATAATAATTGAGAATGGACCGCCCTTCTGCTTCTGAAACCCATACGATGTAATGTGCACCAGACTGTTCATTGAGAAGCCACTTTAATTGGTCCTTGATTCAGATTATCTCTAATTTGATGTACTGTTGCCATCTGTGTGACTGAACCAGACTGTCCACTCTGCATTCTACTCAAGCTATCCAGTAGATGCTTTATACCACAGGCTTTCTGCTCAGACCCAGGTTTTTTTTGGCTGCTTGTCCACTTTGTCTAAACTTTAAAAACTGCCACCTTCAAATAATTCCACAGTGTAGCCATTTGTCTAATTTCCAAACCACTGCTGCGAGCGTCAGCAATCATTCCATGTTCCAAGTCCATCAGAATGTGTAATTTACCCATTAGTTCATGAGTGATACACTTATTAGCCTCTGCAAATTGTCTTGCCGTTCCTATACAGATAAGGATACTGGCCCTGATTCAGAGCCAGATGCTCTGACAGAGCGCTCGCTCTGAATCAGGGCCAGGCTATTTTTTTATAGAACGGCCTCCTGGCCGCTCGCATAGCTGTGGGTGACCACCCACAGCTATAGCAAGTGGCCAGGAAGATGGTCGTGACGTCAAGACCATCGCGACCATCGGGCTTGCGATGAGACCCTTGTGGTAGGTTCACGTTGCCGCAAGCCCCAGAGAGATTTTGTCTCTTACAGAGCCGAAATCTCTCCCACTGACATCACTCGTGATGTCAGTGGGGCCGGCCCCAAATGGAGGCATTCACATGGGAATGCCTCCGTTTGGGCATCCACTCCCCCGACCCGCCCACCAAAGGGCGCTTGCTGTCACTCAACATCGACAGCACGCCCCCTTTGGTATGAAACCCGGAGCGACGGATTGCCTATCGCTATCCGGGTCTCGCGCATGCACACGACGGAGCCGGCTCCATCGTGCGCATGCACACTGCCCCACCATTGACCCAGTTGCGAGCGCTCAGCGCTTGCGACCGGGTCAGAATCAGGCCCACTGTACACAGAGGCCTAACTAGGGTTTTTGACGCCAAGGGCAAATTGAAAACAGGACCCCCCCCCTCAAAAACCATATTCTAATTGTGATCAGTGAAATAAAAGAACATTTGTATGTAAATTTTACTTGTGTACTAAATAAATTAAACAAAAATTATTTTATTGTTGCCATTGGTAATTAGATTTGTTTGTTTGTTGTACCTATTATATGTATATATTGCCATATCCTATCTGTATTGGTGTGGGGGGTGTGATTTCTGGGCTTTTTCATACTTTGTGTATACTGGTCACTATTTGTTGGTTCTTGTGTGACAGCTGCACAGGGGGGACTGCAAACATTGCATCAGTTGCTGGCGTGATGCATTGTGGGCTATATTATTTGCATATATGCAAATTATCTTATGAATAGTGCATTGTGATTGATGTGGTGTTTGCACTCTTTTCCTGCATGGTTGACATATGAAAATCAGTGGGTGGTGATTGGTATGAGGTGTGTATTGTGGTGGAAGAAATATATTAGAAACAGAAAGAAAAATTATATACTATCTCTAATTTTAAATGTTTATGATATAAAGTGACATATAAGTAGCCTAACATTCTTTAACAAATAAATGGAGGAAAGCAGACTGGTAAGAGCAAAGGAGGCAGAGGACCCAGGGAGATCAGTAATTGTGGGGTTGGGGGCTATGAAGTGTGAGCAACACATTCATAACCACCAGATGGGATGTTCAGCAGCAGTGTACACTACTCTGGCCGTTGGTGCCCAGGGCACGTGCCCCACCCAATCTCCCCTGGATACGCCACTGATAATACATCAGCATTATCTATGTAACAGCTACTTTGCATAAAATCACCAGGCGGTGATAGTACATACACACGCAATCCGCTAACCACTGACAGGTGAAGTAAATAACATTGACTGTTTCACTACAATGGCACTTTTCAAGAGTTAGGATATATTAGGCAGCAAGTGAACACTCAGTACTTGAAGATGACATCTGAACAACTTTGACAAGGGCCAAATTGTGTTGGCTAAGCCAGAGCATTCCAAAATGGCAGGTCTTATGGGGTGTTTCCAGTATGCAGTGGTTAGAGCCTACCAAAAGTGGTCCAAGGAAGGACAACCAGTGAACTGGCAACAGGGTCATGCGCACCCAAGGCTCAATGATATGCATGGGAGCGAAGGCTAGCCCATCTGGTTCTATCCCACAGAACAGCTAATGTTGCTGAAATTGCTAAAAAAGTTAATGCTGGCTATGGTAGAAAGGTGTCAGAACACACAGTGCATGGCAGCTTGCTGTCTAGTCATATACCAGTTATATTACCGATGTTGACCCCTGTCCATCACCAAAAGCACCTACAATGGGCACATGGGCAACATAACTGGATAATGTAGCAATGGGGATAATACTGGGAAGAAATTAGACCAGGAAGCACTATGGGAAGAAGGCAAGCCAGTGGAGTCAGTGTTATGCTCTAGACAATGTTCTGCTGGGAAAATTTAGGTCCTTGCTTTCATGTGGATAATACTTTGACATGTACCACCTACCTAAACATTGTTGCAGACCAAATGCATACCTTCATGGTAATGGTATTCACAGATGGCAGGGTCCTCTTTCTGCAGGATAATGCACCCTTCCACACTGCAAAAATCATTCGGGAATGGTTTAATGAACAAAGAGTTTAAGGTGTTGACTTGGTCTCCAAATTGCCCAGATCTCAATCCAATTGAGCATCTGTGGGATGTGCTGGGAAAACAATTCTGAGCAATAGAGGCCCCACCTTGCAACTTAAAGGATCTGCTATTAATATCTTGGTGCCAGATACCACAGGACACATTCAGAGGTCTTATTGAATCCATGGTTCAATGGATCAGCCATAGACGCCACAAGATGGGGAGCCTACACAATACTAGACAGGTACGTTTAATGTTGTGGCTGATCAGCGTATATATTTACATATACACACAGTTCCAAATGGTCCACACTCCTGTTCAATGATGGGGTGCACTCACCAGACTTAAAAAAATAATCAGCAAGTTTATTCACATAGGAGCCATAACACCATACATCAATGTTTCCATCCTGGCAGGCCCCTGTGAATAAACCTGCTGATTTTTTATATTAGTAAATATAACATATATATAATATATTATGATGACAAGGTAAAATGAAAATGTAAAAGAGCAACAATTTCAAAATGTGAAATAAACTCTGGTGCAGGTTTAAAACCCTACTAGTGATGTGGTATACTTGGAGTAACCAGATGTAGTGTGGCTCACCCCCTCATGGTGGCTCTTCTCTGCACTGGCTATGGTGTGAGTATGGCATCCACAACAGCAGACACATATGGATAACAGGTGCAGTGTAATAAATGTTGGGTGTCAGACCATTTCAAAATAAAATAACAAGAAAACTTTATTTACACTCCTCAATATCCTCCAGCACAGTAAGCATAACGGTTACAAGCTGTACTTTGCCAACTTTCTCTTGCACAATCCAGATGGTAAATGCTGTATATTTTAAGATTGATTATTGCAAGAGAGTGGTTACACCTTTCATTCTACATGAACACCTCCAGCACAGTCTTACACATATGACACAGCAGTTAGATGCCAGCACATACTCAGTGTTGCTGGGCACAGTGAAAGTACAGCATGCCATTCCATCAAATACACCTAACAACATACAGGGGCTCAAGGTTCCAAGTTCACTGCACTTTGTCTTAACCTCCATAGGAGACTCCTAACGTGTGGCACATCCCTCCACACAGGGACCCTCTCTCCTTTTACGAACCCTCATACATTTTCTTCAGGCATAATGATGTCTTACATATCCTGAGATCCTGATGTCCTATATATCCAGAGACTCTGCTGGTATTGCACATCCCACTATCCAGGGACCCTTAATCTGATATGCTAGCAACTTTATGCAGACCTTTAATCCTTTTACTACTGGGCTCTTCTACTTTGCTATATGGTTACCCAAGACTCCCTTCTAGTGATGCTGCCATCTTGCAGTGACCCCCCCTCATTATGGGGCAATTCTCTGGAGCACTCATACAGGGATCAAGCAATACATAATATATGGATGCACTGACCACCTCACACAGAGTTGTCTCATCACAGGAGAACTCCATGCAGACACTCATGGTCTCCAGCTGTAGTCTCATCTCTGCAGCACATTCTGTATCTCTTTCCTACAAATAAGATCTTCTCATAAGGGATCCCTTGTTTATACGGTCCTCCCCTTCATATATAATGGGCAATGTCAGTGCTTCTCACATAGGTCTCTAATTGTGCAGGGGCTTTCTCTTCTCTTATAAATATTAAAATGGTAAAAGGAATTTTATAGTGTTTGTGTCATTGGGTGAACTCTGGTAAAAAGGTCTCTGTGTAAAATCAAGAACACTTGGGGGTTTATGTGCTAATAATTTGAGCACTGCCACAATTATTATGCACACATCTCACTGAGAATATTTTAATTTTTATTGAAAATATGCCCACTATGTACCAAAGGGAATACGCAGGGATAGCGGTTGTGGTAAACACTGTCCATGCGAATTATATCCCTGGCATTTAGGAGAAGTCTTTCATGGAAGTGAAAGACTTACCTGGGGGAAGGTGACACTTCACAAGTGTCAGCTTCCGGGGCTGGGCAGGGGCTGCGGGGGAGAGATCAAAAGATCTCTCTCCTGCCCCTGGAGCCCCCATGGCTTACAGTAGCTTATACTATCTGAAGATGGTGTAAATTACTGGGACTAAACTCCGAAAAGTTTTGCTTTTTGGAGTTTAGTACATAGGGGTTAGATCGGAGTCCCCATTGACAATAATGGGGACTGCGAACTGAAGTGCTAATTAGCACTTTGCCAAGAGATTTCTGTGAAATCTACTGCCTTGTTATTAGTACATAGGAGCAATATATAAAATTATGCAGAAACTGCAGTTTCTGCATAATTTTATGTAAAAATCAGCTTGATACATAGGCCCCCTGATCACAAGTCTTCTCCATTTGGTATATTACTAAAAAGAATATTAAGAAAGAGGTATTACTGAAGTAACTAGACATATAATTTATACAGGAGTAGTATCCGATGCACCCAAGAACCCTCTAGTGTGTGTGTTTATATATATATATATATATATATATCTCAGGGACGTCGAAACAATGTTAAGTTGGGGGGCATTATATAATTTAATTTTGGTGACGCACCCCTCCCCTTCCTTTCTCCAACTTACCTGTTGCTGGGCAGCGGGAGCAAAGGTGCCAGAGTAGCAGTAGGCAGGGACTGGAGCGGCGGTTAGGGGCTGTGCTTTATAGCATTACAGGTTAGCATTACTGCCTCACAGCACTGAGATCATTGGTTTGATTCCCACCATGGCCCTACCTGTGTGGAGTTTGTATATTCTCCCTATGCTTGCATGGGTTTCCTCCAGCACCCTGGTTTCCTCCGGCAGCCTGGTTTCCTCCCACACTCCAAAAATATCAATTGGCTCCCAACACAAATTAACCCTAGAGTGTATGTGTGTGCGCATGTTATAGGGAACATAGAATGGATGCTCCACTGGGACAGGGCCATGCAGCCTCTTGCTAAAAAGCACATCCCCTGACCATCCACAGCTGCCTCTCCACAGTGGCACCTTTCAAATGTTTGGGGGGCGAGCCACCCCCTTGTTCCGGCACCTATGAATAAACAATTAGTATATAATAGGATAGATATAGTTAAAACTTCCCAAACACCCCAGACCACACAACCAAGGAAAAAACATTCTTTCCCAACTAAGGGTCTCATTCAGACGCTCGCTTGGGGTCTCACACCAAAGGGGGCGTGCTGTCAATGGTGAGTGACAGCACACCCCCTTTGGTGGGCATGCCGGGGCGTGGCTGCCCAGACGGAGGCGTTCCCATGGGAATGTCTACCATCTGGGTCCGGCCCCACTGACATCACTAGTGATATCAGTGGGAGTGATTTTTTCTCTGATAGAGCCAAAATCACTCCAGGGCTTGCAGCAGCAAGACCCTACCGCAGGGTCTCGTCACAAGCCCGATGGTCGCAATGGTCTTGACCATCGGGACCATCATCAAGGATGCTCACATAAGCTGTGGGTGCGTCCAGGAGAACGCACCCAAAAAAAAATAAAAACACCCAGATTCAGAGCGGGCGCTCGTTCAGAGCATCCGGCTCTGAATCAAGCCCTAAGTTCCATCCATTTAGAAAATACGGTCATCCAAAATACAGTCACCAAACATTAGAGAAGATCAATATAAACCACTAAATAAAACACCAAGTGCAAAAGAACATCAATATAAATTCCAAAATAAGCACAATTTCTGCAATTTGAATGATAAACTAGGCGCACAACCCATAACACAGAATACACATAAAGCACCCCCTTGTGACAGAATGAGGAATTCAGATCTCAATAATCAGACACAGGGCCCATTCCAGTGGCAAACGCAGGATTTCTAGAGGGGGGTTTCCAAATGCCTGATTTTAGAGCGAATTTGGCCAGTCCATGAAGAGGGCATCATTAACAGCTATAATATGTGTCATACAAAGTGCAGTGTATGTCATAATTCTGACATATACAGGGCCAGCAAACATAGTTAACCCATTAGATGTGCCAGTAGGGCAATCTAGCCTGAGCTGAATGTTTTTATTTCAAATGTGGGCATCATTCCAGAGCATTGAAGAAAATCTGGGTGTTTGGAGGAGCGGCAGAAGATCCTAGCACTGCCCTGGACATATATGTACACATTTGTTTCCTTGTCCACTGGATAGTGTATGTTATACAGTATTAATTATTTTCCCTATAGATGGTCTATAGTAGTGCACCCCTAACAGTGCACATTTTCCAGATCTCCTAGTTGGTGCAAAGGTGTAATCATTACTGGTTGTGTTAATTATTTCATAGTAAAATTGAATTATATACTCTTATAGTGGTCATGGTGTGGTTGGGGAAGGGGGTTTCCAGACAACCAGAAACCCCCCCTGCATTTGCCTATGCATTCCAACTAGAAAACAGATACGAGGAACTAAAAACAAACACACCAAAAAGCAGAAAGGATTCAGATATCGAGGAGTTAGAGGGGGAAGAAAAACCAAGAAAAAAGTACACAATAAAGAGATAAAAAAAACAAGAGGTATATTTAATCTCTCCTTTAAAATACCAACAGATCCAGAAATGCAACTATTATCTAAGGGCCTAAAATTTGTGCCCACAAGCAAACACAATTTATTCGAAACTCTTTATTGAACTTAATAGATTTGTTCATTGCTTATGTAGAAAAAAGTATTTTGCAAACAAAAAAAATTCTAAATTAGAACCAGATTCCATACCCATCATAGTAGACTCAGATGATGAACCAGAGGTTGAGATTTTAAATCAGCTACTTGAGGAAAATTAAGTTGAAGTCTGATGATGAAAATGTTAAAATTAAATTAATATTTTATGGTAATACAGATAACCAAATGAGGAAAGACACTTAATTTAAACGCAAATCAACTTTCTTTCCCTCTTTCAGTAAAAATACCCACACTTTCTACAAAACTAAATTAGAAGATTTAAAAAAAAAAATACTGTATGTTAACATTCTGACACATCTAAGAATAATTAGAACAATATTTCAATAACGGAGAGGAAGGCACTTAAAGATCTAACCTGAAAAATTCCATAATCATAAAGTCGGGCAGATAAAGGCGGAGGCCTCATCATCCAAAATAAAGAATATTATCTGATGGAGGCCTACTGTCAGCTAAACTATTCTACTTTGTATACCATATTAGAACATAACCCAACAAATAAATTTCAGTCTGAATTGCATAGTCTACTTCAGTCCAGTTGAGCACAGGGAGTGATATCTAGGGAAGAATATCTTTTGCTATTCCCAACACATCCCATCACTTCAATTTATTATCACCTCTCCAAAATCCATAAGTCCCTGACTGATACCCCGGATGCCCCATCATTTCGGGCGCTGGTTCCCTTATGTCTAACCTTTCTTTTTATGTGGATTGCCATCTCCAGCCACTCTCCATCTATCTTCGGTTGTACATCAGAGACACTACAAATTTTTTAAATCTTATACACACTGTAGAATGGAAGTCAAATTACCTTCTGATGACATGTCACTTCCCTCCATTTTATTTTATCACATAATAATTTTCTTTTTGACCATCGTTATCATTTGCAGATGAGAGGTACTGCCAGAGGGACCTGGTTCGCACCGAGCTTCACCAGCCTCTAAATGGGACAGTTGGAGTACAGCCTAATTTGGGTTGGTAAGTTTGCTGCAAAGCTGGTCCTCTATGCAAGACACATAGATGCCCTCTTTTTCATTTGGAAAGGTGATGTAACATCACCTGAATCATTTGTTAATCATCTAAAAACCCCTTCTCACTGTCTTTCACCAGCACTATACACCCTTCCACCCTAAATTTCCTGGATATATCTCTCTGTTGTGGACAGTAGGATTGTGATGACTACAGTACATATAAAAAACTTGTTGATGCCAATAATTTTATACATTTTAAATTAAATCACCAGCAGAAATTGCTAACTAATGTTCCAGCAGGACAATTAAGACACTTGTATAGAAATTCCTCTGATAAAGTACAGTTTGAAGAAAAATTCCCAAATGCTCATACAGTTCTTCAGAGAAAACGAATATCCAGAAAGTATACTAACTGAAGCTTATCAAAAGTTTCAAAGCTAGATAGATTACATCTACCAGACATAAACAAAAAAGAATCATATACATGATGTCCTGCTCATGGGGTGCCCAATACATGGGCCGCACCACAAAAAAATTGAAGATCACACTGTTATAACATCACAGGAACGCCTTTAGAAAGAAGCTAGAACATAGTGTTGCAAGACATGTAATTTAATCCCATCAAGTATATTTCAAATGCATAACACTGAGGTATTGAACACATCCAGAAGACTGAACGAGGTAGAGATAGATATAACAAACTTTGCCTGTGTGAGTCTTACTTGATTCATAAACTCATGCATCCAGATAGTCTAAACCAGTGATTCTCAAACTCGATCCTCAGGACCCCACACAATTCACTTTTTCCAGGTTACCCAGCAGGTGCACAGGTGTATTCATTACTTGCTGACACATTTTTAAAAATCCACAGGTGGAGCTAATTATTTCACTTGTGATTCTGTGAGGAGACCTGGAAACATGCACTGTTTGGGGTCCTGAGAACCGAGTTCTAGAACCTGTGCTCTAGTGTGTCGTCTCCAGACTCTGCTATATTCTCTAGAGTGCTTCTCATCAGCCTCAGCTGATATTCTCTTGTGTGTTTTCTCATCAGCCTCAGTTGATATTCTCTAGTGCACAGGTTCTAAAACTTGGTTCCCAAACAGTGCATGTTTTCCCGTTCTCATACAATCACAAGGGAAATAATTAGCTCGACATGTGGATATTTTAAAATGTGTAAGTGAATAATGGATACACCTGTGCACCTGCTGGGTGACCTGGAAAACGTAAACTGTGTGGACCCTCTGGGGTCACCAGGATATAGCCATCCTCCATTCTCACACAATTATACAACTAAGTTTTTTTATTCTGCATATATAATATTGTTCTTTTCTTTTCTCCTATTTTTCCTTCTTTCTTTGTTTTTTGTTGAATATCTTTCACGAATATGGCTTAACCACTGCTATGCACTTCAGATGCCGACCTTGGGTGGGTCTTATATATATATCTACTTGGTGTGACTCAATAAAATAACTATTAGTGATTATATACCACTGTACCCCAAACGATACTCCTTGATTGCCATTGGGTTTATATATTACTATGTTTTGTATAGGTAGATTTCCATGTTTATATTTTTAAAATTTTAAATTCCCTTTTTATTTTCTTATTACATATATTTTATCTGAAATTGTTTATTTTATTATTTTTTGGTTTTCGATTAGGATATAAGATATCTGCTGTGTTATATGCAGCTTTTTCAGTGATTGTTTTTCTAAGAAATGTTTGTGTGACTGATTAGTAAATGTTTGCAGTTATAAACTAGTTTTCCTTGCTGCCATATATCCTAGATCTGAGCAATGGTGAACATGCTTCTGTTGAAGGAGCACTTTGCTCTGAAATGTGGTAAGCAGTTCATGATTACACGGGACAACCACACTTATTTTTATTCTTTTATGTCCCTCCTAATACTGACCTTTTGTGGGATACTGTGTAACAGGTCTCAATCTATGACCGCTGGGCATTGGTGAGAGGTCTGACAAATCTACTCCACTAGCTCTACAATGACGGGAACATCGCATGCAGAGAACCATCCTGGCTACCCTGCAGAAGAGAACCTGACCAGCACTACTGTCAACACTGACCAGACTCTCTGGAGTCCCAGCCTGCTGCAGTATGCACTACATAAGCGGAAGACCAGAATGGCAATCTTCACATCCCACAATCAGTCGCCAGCAGACTCAAGCTGCAGGCTAGTATACTGTATCTAGCTTTATACAGAGTGACCATCCACTGCAGTGCCTTCCTCTGCTCCAATAAAGTAAGTATCCCAGATTAGCTAGTCAAGCACTATAGAGGAATACGTTATTGCAAATTGCATTTGGCACTCTGGCCAAGTGTTTGCATTTCTTCCATATCACATATAATACAGGTCAGTGCCTTTCCCTAGACTACTGAGAGCATTTCAGATCGACAGCTAAAACCATTTAATTTCAAAAGTCATATTTTTTTCAAGTTTCAGCTATTTCCATTTTGTTACCATTGTGTGGATATTGCTAATGATCATTGACTTTCTACTAAGCGGCACTTTGAGATAGTTTATAAAACAGGATATTACATTGTTTCTTTTTTCGGACACCAGCTAGATAATATCCATTTTTTATTTCACAGTACAGGTTGAGTCTCCCATATCCAAATATTCCGAAATACAGAAACTTTTTTGGCATGACTGAGATAATGAAACCTTTGATTTTTGATGGTTCATTGTACACAAACTTTGTCTAAGGCACAAATTATTAAAAATATTGTATAAAATGACCTATAGGCTGTGTGTATAAGGTGTATATTAAACATAAATGAATTTCATTTCTGTACACAAACTTTGTTTGAGCCACACAATTATTGAATATATTGTATAAAATGACCTGCAGACTGTGTGTACAAGGTGTATATAACACATAAATGCATTCTGTGTGTATATTTGGGTCCTATTCCCAAGATATTTAATTATAGTATGCAATTATTCCAAAATACGGAATATTCCATTATCCAAAATACCCCTGGTCCCAAGCATTTTGGATATGGGAGACTCAACCTGTATTAAACATTGAGAGTCTATTTATTGGAACTTGCGAATTGCTGTCTTTTTAATTCCTTTTTTTTTGTTTTTTGTTTTATCATTAATAGTCACAATATTTAGCATGTCTGATATCTTTATTTTACATGTTTTTATTTGAAATATTTTTTATTCATATGTCTACTAAATTTAAAGTGATTTATTTTTATCTTTTGATAGTTTGGTTGTTTTCTAATACAAGATGCACACCTGCACTAGCACAATTGATACTCTTCCACTATTTTCCTATTTCTGAAGGTTTGCACACCTTCTCCCAATTAATAGCAGCTGTGCAGGTTTACATCAGGTAAGCACCAGCAACAACTTATTTTTCTATATATTCTTTAGTTCAAAATATGTTTATCTTCTTTAAACTATAGTAACTTACAAAAAATAAGAGTTATGGTATAACATACCTTTGTTAACTCTTTTTCTTCGAAGGCCATGGGGTCCACAGCCATTACTTTGGGGGTATGAATCCAGGTCACCAAACAGTTAATACAAATGAGCTCTCTGCTCCCAGGATGCACCGGGTTTCCTCCTCATATACCCCACCTCCTGCCTCAGGTAGCCAGTTGGTTACCAAGCTCAAGCAGGCAGAGACAAACAAAAGGTAAGAAAGAAAAGACCCATACTTACAAGTCCAGACTCTCAAGAGAAGAAACTACAGAAAACCTCCACCAGAACTACAGGTACATCTGGGTGGGTGTCCTGGGACCCCATGGACCTCGAAGAAAAAGAGTTAACAAAGGTATGTTATACCATAACTCTTATTTTCTTCTTCGGGGTCCATGGGGTCCACAGCCATTACATTGGGGATATCCGAAAGCACTAACCCTACGGGCGGGGACACTCCTGACTCTTGGAAGAGAGGAGAATCCTACACCCGAAGGAGGCATCCTGAGAGGCAAAAGTGTCAAAGGCATAAAATTTGACAATGGTATGGATGGAAGACCATGTGGCTGCTTTACATAATTGCTCAGCAGAAGCACCCCGGTGGGCCGCCCTTGATGGACCTACCGCCCTAGTAGAATGTGCATCACTGAATCCGGCACACGCATACCAGCCTGTGTATAAGCCAATGAAATTGCCATGCGAATCCACCTGGCCAGTGTCTGTTTATTGGCTGGCCAGCTACGCTTATGACAACCATAAAGCACAAAAAGTGAATCAGTCTTCCTCCATTTGCTCATGCATTTAACATAAATTCTCAATGCATGGACCACATCCAGGGAAGCCTCACCTTGTGAGAGACTTGTGCCCTGAAATGCTGGAACTACTATTTCTTCATTAATATGAAATTTAGACACCACTTTCGGAAGGTAACCCTCCCTAGTATGTAGTACTGCTCTATCTTGATGAAATATCAAGAATGGCTCCCGGAAGGAAAGCACAGCTAAATCCGACACTCTACGTGCAGATGCCATAGCAAGGAGGAATACCGTCTTTGCTGTTAGCCACTTGATGTCTATTGAATTTAAAGGCTCGAACGGAGTAGCCTGTAAAACCTTCAGAACTAGAGTCAAGTCCCACGGAACAACCGGGGAAATGAAGGGAGGCTGAATCCTCAACACCCCCTGAAAAAAGGTCTTTATATCCGGTCTCAGAGCAATTTTATGTTGGAAACAGACTGACAGAGCTGACACCTGTACCCTTAAAGAGGCCAGGCATAGCCCTTTTTCTAGACCGCTTTGAAGAAAATCCAGCACTCTGGATATCAGGAATTTATGTGGATCATACCCTTTCAGTTCACAACACTGAAAGAAAGTATGCCAAATCCTATTATATATACGGGATGAGGATGATTTCCATGCCTTCAGCATCATCTGTATAACAGACTCAGAAAACCCCTTTTCCCTCAAGATGGAGGCCTCAAGAGCCATGCCGCCAAAGATAGCCGATGAAGATTCGGGTACCAGCAGGGACCCTGTAGCAACAGATCCGGTCTCAATGGCAGAGGCCATGGAGTGTCTATGGAGAGAGACTGTAGATCTGTGAACCAGTGCCATCTCAGCCATGCCGGAGCTATTAATATGATGGTACTGCCCTCTTGTTTGATCTTTCTGAACACTCTGGGCAGAAGAGCAAATGGGGGAAACAGATATACCAGCTTGTAACGCCACTTTACTGTAAGTGCATCTACAAACTCGGCTCTCGGATCTCTTGTCCAGAATCCGTACCTGGGAACCTTGTTGTTCCTTCTTGATGCCATCAGATCTATTTCTGGTAGACCCCACCTATCCACAAAGTTCCGAAAAACCTGTGGATGTAGAGCCCATTCCCCTGCATCTATCTCTTGCTGACTGAGAAAATCTGCCTCCCAATTCAGGATTCCTGGAATGAACATGGCAGATATCGTGGGCAGATGAGTCTCTGCCCATACCAGGATTCTTGATACCTCTGCCAAGGAGGCCCAACTCCTCGTGCCCCCTTGATGATTTAGGTAGGCGACCATGGTGTGATTGTCCGACTGTATCTGCACCGACCTGCCCTTTAAGATTTCCTGAGCCTGCACTAAAGCTTTGAATATAGCTCTTAGTTCCAGGATATTTATCAGTAGCCGGCTTTCAGTCACTGACCACTTTCCTTGGAAAGTGTGTGACCCTGTCATCGCCCCCCAACCTTGAAGACTGGCATCGGTTTTGACTAATGTCCAATCTGACACCCAAAAGGGGCGACCCTGCCTGAGATGCTTTGTCTGCAACCACCAGGTCAGGGACAACTGTACCTCTGGAGAGAGATGCAGCAGCTGGGACCTGATCGTGCGATGATCCTTGTTCCAGCAAGACATAATGAATTGCTGCAGTGGTCTGGAGAGGAATTGAGCATATTCCACCATCCTGAAGGTGGCCACCATCGACCCCAGGACCTGCATGGCTACTAGAATGGATATTTGCCTGTTGCGAAGCAACCTGCGTATTCATGATTGTAGAGCAAGGATATTCTCCTCCGGCAGATATATTCTCTGCACCACGGAGTCCAATCTCGCTTCCAAATGACACATCTGTTGTACCGGACAGGGTGACGACTTTTGCCAGTTTATGATCCAGCCGTGACTGTACAGACATGATACTGTCAGCCTCAAATGATCCTGTAACTGCTGTGGGGACTGCCCCAGCAACAGGAGGTCATCCAAGTAAGGCAAAATCCTGACGCCTTGGCGCCTGAGGCATGCCAATATCACTGCCATCACCTTGGTGAATACCTGAGGGGCTGTGGACAGGCCAAATGGCAGGGTCGGGAACTGAAAATGTTCCTCCCCTACTGCAAAACAAAGACATTTTTGATGACCCTGTGTGATTGGGATGTGAAGGTAGCCATCTTGTATGTCTAGGGACACCATATAGTTCCCCTGTTCCATTGCCAACACAATCGCAATGTTTCCATCCTGAACCGAGGGGCTCGAACAAATTTTTTGAGCTCTCTCAGATTTAGAATAGGCCGGGATGACCCATTCGATTGGAGTAAAACCCCTCTCGGAACTGGTTCTCTGGCACCAGAATCACTAATTCTGATGCTGGTAAAGCAAGAATAGCCTTCTGAAGGGCCAAAGCTCTTTCTGAACCCACCTGCGGGTTTACACAAATGAACCTTTGAGGAGGAGTCCTCCAAAACGTCATGGCGTACCCTCGGGAAACAACTCCCCGAACCCAGGCATCCTCCGTTGTGAGGTGCCAGGGCTCTGGGAACCGAAGCAGTCGACCCCCCACCCGGGGATCCCCCAGGGGGAGGCCCACCCCATCAGGCCACTGATTTATCCTGGACCCTAGATCCTGGACATTTGTTTTGCCAGGGCTTCCTGGGTCCTGCCTTTCTTGGTGGAAATCTCGCTGAGGGCTGACCTTTGGCCTTGCCCAGCAGCCAAAACCCCCAAAAGGACACCCTCCTCAATTTAGATGAGGTTGCTGATGGTAAACCTGCCATCTTTGAGGCTGCCATGGAGGATACAATTTTGTCCAGTTCTGGACCAAAGAGCACACCTCCTATGAATGGAAAGAATTCTAGGGCCTTTTTGGACCCGACATCTGCCCTCGAATCTTTCAACCAGAGTATCCTACATGCCACCACGGACTCAGCTGAAACTTTAGAGGAAAGGATCCCTGCATCCAAGATGGCATCACCCAAATAAGAGGCCACTTCTCTAATAAAGGAGATCATATCCACTTGCTCCTTAGTGGCATCTGGCAAAGACTCCGTTAAAGTTTTGGCCCACTCCTCAATAGCTCTTGCTACCCAGGCAGTGGCCATAGCTGGGCGGGTGGCCGTTCCTGCCAGCGAAAAAATTGATTTGAGACAAGACTCCAGTCTCCTATCCGTGGTTTCCTTCAGTGAAACTGCTAAGATTAGCAAAGTGGTACGTTTAATCAGCTGTGCCACATGCGCATCAACTGATGGTGGATTCTCCCACTTGGCACAGTCCTCTGCTGGAAAAGGATATAGAAGCGCCATTCTTTTAGAAGAATGTCTTATCTTATCCGGACGGACCCAGGCTTCCTCCATAAGTTCTGATAAATGCTCAGACTTTGGCAATTCTGCCTTAATCACTTTTTGGCGCTTGAACAGGGGGGCTTTCCTAAGCGGAAGATCCCCTTCCTTGATATTTAACACCGATTTTACAGCCCTTATCTGAAAAGGGACATCGGCTACTGGGAAATGATCATCACTCTCCTCGGAGCTAGACTCCTGCGAAGAGTCCTGTGCCTGTTCCTCCTCGGAGGAGGCACTCGAGTACTCACCCATGTAAGGCGGAACATGGCGCCTAGATTTAGGCTGCTTTGGCTTGACAGCCTGAGGCTGAAAAACCCCCGAGGATGATGCCATAACCTTACCAGCACCAGGGTCCATCCAAGGCGGCCACATCATAGGCATACGATGCATCTGCTGAGGCAAATCCCAAACCAGTGGTACCGGGGCAGCCAGCCATTCCGCCACCTGAGCCATAACCTGAGAAAATGATGCCCAAGGAGGCTCAGGGCCTGAAACAGGCAAACTTAACTGGTGTGGTGGCTGTCTGAAACAGTTCCCACAAAGCCCATTTTGTAGAAAGGTAGTTGCAGCGCATGGCCGGTGTGCCTCCAATCAGGTGCGAGGCTGCTTCCAGGACAGCTCAGACCATCCGCTGAGATAGAGAGTAAAACTCTTTTTTTTTGTTGTACTCGTCTGCAGGACTGCTCCAGCAGTCCCACTGTCTATGTGGTGAACACACCAAACAGGAAGAACTGGCTACCTGAGGCAGGAGGTGGGGTATATGAGGAGGAAACCCGGTGCATCCTGGGAGCAGAGAGCTCATTTGTATTAACTGTTTGGTGACCGGGATTCATACCCCCAACGTAATGGCTGTGGACCCCATGGACCCCGAAGATGAAAAGCACATATATATATATATATATATATATATATATATATTTATATACTATGTAGACAAAAGTTATTGGACACCCTCACACAAGCAGAATGCATACCATTGCACACAAGTTCTAAATGGTCACTATATTGTGGCGGTTTCGACAGGAACACGTCATAGGGAGGCCTATGCACTTGCAGTTCTATGGAAACAAAAAATGTTTTCATCAGGACAACAATGTCTTCTGTCATGTTTCTTGGACTGGTATACAGAAGATTCGGTAATCCGGATGGACTGGCCAGCTCAGAGTCAGGATCTTAACCCCATTGAGAACGTATGGGATGAATTGGAGCAACGGTTGCATTCTAGGCAACTTGACCTTCTTCATTGTCACAGTTGGTCACTGTACTAGGGGCGGAATGGCAAAACATACCGTCTGCTGTTGTCCAGGAACTTGTGGAAGTTTGCATAGAAAGGTGTCTACAGTAATCACTGCACGTGGTGGGCCTACAAAGTACTGACAATAAAATCTATTTGCTGTGAGTGTCCAACCACTTATATATATATATATTAGGGGTGAGCGGGTTCGGATTTCTGAAATCCGAACCCCCCCGAGCCCCCCCGATCCGAGTCCGATCCGAGTCAGGCTCGACTTTTCCCGCCTGACTCGGATTCTGAAATCGAGGCAAAACGTCATCTTCCCGCCTTCCGAGTCTCGCGGGTTTTGGATCCTATATAAGGTACCCACGTCGGCGCCATTTTCTCACTCGGCTGTGGACAGTGAAGAGGGAGGGTGGGAGTTAGGGCTGTGTAGTGTAGTGTAGTGTAGTGCTGCTGTTGTCCACTACTTCAAAGTCCATAGGGGCTGGCTGTGTTGTGCTGTGCTGCTGTTGTTAATAGGGGCTGTGTCCACTACTTCAAAGTCCATAGGGGCTGGCTGGACTGTGTTGTGCAGTCAGTTCTCCATAGGGGCTGTGTCCACTCCAAAGTCCTGTGCAGTGTCCCAGTCCTAAAGAGGTGCTGTAGTGTTGTCCAGGGGGTGCTCTGTCCATCAGGGGTGCTCCCCCCAAGTGCTAAAAAAATAATATATTTTCTGTGTTTGTGAATTGTGTGCGCAGTAGCCGCACGTGCATCACCAAAGTAGTGCCAAGCGTGCGCCTGTGTCATAAGTAAAGGGCCGGCTGGCTTGACCGTTAAAGGGTGCTGTAACCCCCGAAAGTACACTCCAGTCCAAACCAAAAAAAAATTATTTTCTGTGTTTGTGAATTGTGTGCGCAGTAGCCGCACGTGCATCAACAAAGTAGTGCCAAGCGTGCGCCTGTGTCATAAGTAAAGGGCCGGCTGGCTTGACCGTTAAGGGTGCTGTAACCCCCGAAAGTACACTCCAGTCCAAACCAAAAAAAAAATTATTTTCTGTGTTTGTGAATTGTGTGCGCAGTAGCCGCACGTGCATCAACAAAGTAGTGCCAAGCGTGCGCCTGTGTCATAAGTAAAGGGCCGGCTGGCTTGACCGTTAAGGGTGCTGTAACCCCCGAAAGTACACTCCAGTCCAAACCAAAAAAAAAATTATTTTCTGTGTTTGTGAATTGTGTGCGCAGTAGCCGCACGTGCATCAACAATGTAGTGCCAAGCGTGCGCCTGTGTCATAAGTAAAGGGCCGGCTGGCTTGACCGTTAAGGGTGCTGTAACCCCCGAAAGTACACTCCAGTCCAAACCAAAAAAAAATTTATTTTCTGTGTTTGTGAATTGTGTGCGCAGTAGCCGCACGTGCATCAACAAAGTAGTGCCAAGCATGCGCCTGTGTCATAAGTAAAGGGCCGGCTGGCTTGACCGTTAAGGGTGCTGTAACCCCCGAAAGTACACTCCAGTCCAAACAAAAAAAAAAATTATTTTCTGTGTTTGTGAATTGTGTGCGCAGTAGCCGCACGTGCATCAACAAAGTAGTGCCAAGCGTGCGCCTGTGTCATAAGTAAAGGGCCAGCTGGCTTGACCATTAAAGGGTGCTGTAACCCCCAAAGTACACTCCAGTCCAAACCAAAAAAAAATTTATTTTCTGTGTTTGTGAATTGTGTGCGCAGTAGCCGCACGTGCATCAACAAAGTAGTGCCAAGCGTGCGCCTGTGTCATAAGTAAAGGGCCGGCTGGCTTGACCGTTAAAGGGTGCTGTAACCCCCAAAGTACACTCCAGTCCAAACGAAAAAAAATTATTTTCTGTGTTTGTGAATTGTGTGCGCAGTAGCCGCACGTGCATCAACAAAGTAGTGCCAAGCGTGCGCCTGTGTCATAAGTAAAGGGCCGGCTGGCTTGACCGTTAAAGGGTTCTGTAACCCCCAAAGTACACTCCAAACCAAAAAAATATATATTTTCTGTGTTTGTGACTTGTGTGCACTGTGGCTGCACGTGCATCAACAAAGGAGCAGCGCCAAGCGTGCGCCTGTGTCCCATAAGTAAAGAGCCGGCTGGCTCATTTCTTAAAGGGTGGTGTAACCCACAAAGTGCACTACTCTCCAGCAAAAATAAAAAAATATTTTCTGTGTTTGTGTGCGCTTTAGCCGCACGTATATATATCAATATAACATAAATGGAGGACCAAACTTTCTCTGATAAAAATAAAATAGGGAAAGATCAAGAACCACTTCCTACTAGTGCTGTTGCTGCTGCTGGGAGTTGTTCATCATCCCAGAGAGGAAGTAGGAACATCACTACTTTTACTAAACAATTGACCCTCCAACAGTCCCTAGCGATGAGGATGAAGTACGACAGCAGTCATCCTGAAGCAAAACGTATAACTGAGGCCTTGACTGCTATGTTGGTGTTAGACGTGCGTCCGGTATCCGACATTAGTGCAGTGGGATTTAGACAATTGATGGAGGTAGTGTGTCCTCGGTTCCAAATCCCGTCTAGATTCCACCTGCATCCTCAAAGCAGCAGCGACAAGCGTGCGTCTGTCTGTTAAAGGGTGGTGACACCCTCAAAGTGTGCTACACAAACAATTAAAATATTGTTCTTTTTTTTTCTGTCTTTGTGAAATGTGTGGGCTGTAGCCGCACCTGCATCCTTAAAGCAGCAGCGACAAGCGTGCGTCTGTCTGTTAAAGGGTGGTGACACCCTCAAAGTGTGCTACACAAACAATTAAAATATTGTTCTTTTTTTTTCTGTCTTTGTGAATTGTGTGGGCTGTAGCCGCACTTGCATCCTCAAAGCAGCAGCGACAAGCGTGCGTCTGTCTGTTAAAGGGTGTTGTAACTCTCAAAGTGCTCCAAAAAATCAAAAAAATTTTTTAAATGTGTTTGTGACTTGTGTGCGATGTAGCCGCACTTGCATCCTCAAAGCAGCAGCGACAAGCGTGCGTCTGTCTGTTAAAGGGTGGTGACACCCTCAAAGTGTGCTACACAAACAATAAAAATATTCTTCTTTTTTCTGTCTTTGTGAATTGTGTGGGCTGTAGCCGCACCTGCATCCTTAAAGCAGCAGCGACAAGCGTGCGTCTGTCTGTTAAAGGGTGGTGTAACTCTCAAAGTGCTCCACAAAATAAAAAAATATTTTTTTAATGTGTTTGTGACTTGTGTGCGATGTAGCCGCACTTGCATCCTCAAAGCAGCAGCGACAAGCGTGCGTCTGTCTGTTAAAGGGTGGTGACACCCTCAAAGTGTGCTACACAAACAATAAAAATATTCTTCTTTTTTCTGTCTTTGTGAATTGTGTGGGCTGTAGCCGCACCTGCATCCTTAAAGCAGCAGCGACAAGCGTGCGTCTGTCTGTTAAAGGGTGGTGACACCCTCAAAGTGTGCTACACAAACAATTAAAATATTGTTCTTTTTTTTTCGGTCTTTGTGAAATGTGTGGGCTGTAGCCGCACCTGCATCCTTAAAGCAGCAGCGACAAGCGTGCGTCTGTCTGTTAAAGGGTGGTGACACCCTCAAAGTGTGCTACACAAAGAATAAAAATATTCTTCTTCTTTTTTCTGTCTTTGTGAATTGTGTGGGCTGTAGCCGCACTTGCATCCTCAAAGCAGCAGCGACAAGCGTGCGTCTGTCTGTTAGAGGGTGGTGTAACCCTCAAAGTGTGCTCCACAAACAATAAAAATATTCTTTTTTTTTTTCTGTCTTTGTGAATTGTGTGGGCTGTAGCCGCACTTGAATCCTCAAAGCAGCAGCGACAAGCGTGCGTCTGTCTGTTAAAGGATTACATCGGTGACAGCATCCAAGTAGGCATGTCAGACAGTCCGTACCTGTACTGGCAGGAAAAAGAAGCAATTTGGAGGTCCCTGTACAAACTGGCTCTATTTTACCTGAGTTGCCCCCCCTCCAGTGTGTACTCCGAAAGAGTGTTTAGTGCAGCCGGGAACCTTGTTAGCGAAAGGCGTAGGAGGTTGCTTCCACAAAATGTGGAGAAGATGATGTTCATAAAATGAATGATCAACTCTTCCAGGGAGACCAGCCTCCAGAACGTACAGAGGGACCTGTGGTTCCAGCAGGGACGAATTAATACTCTGTGAGGATGAGGATGTACATAACACTGAAGAGGGTGAGGAATCTGTGGATGAGGAGGATGAGGACGACTTCTTGCCTCCGTAGAGCCAGTTTGTGCAGGGACAGATTAATTGCCAGCTTGTTTTGTGGGGGCCCAAACGAACCAATAATTTCAGCCACAGTTGTGTGGCAGACCCTGGCGCTGAAATGATTGGTTTGTTAAAGTGTGCATGTCCTGTTTATACAACATAAGGGTGGGTGGGAGGGCCCAAGGACAATTCCATCTTGCACCTCTTTTTTTTCTTTGCATTATGTACAGTTTGGGGCCTAGTTTTTCAATGCCATCCTGTCTGCCACTGCAGTTTCACGCCTAGATGGGTCACGTGTTTGTGCCGCCCACTCGTGTCGCTTAGCATAGTCATCCAGCTACCTCGGTGCAACCTTTTGGACATAAAAACACTATTGTGAGGTGTGAGGTATTCAGAATAGACTGGAAATGAGTGGAAATTAAGGTTATTGAGGTTAATAATAGCATAGGAGCAGAAAAACCTACAAATTCTGTGATTTTAGCTGTTTTTATGCTTTTTTTCAAAAAAATACAGATCCAAAACACAAAACCCAGAACCCAAAACACGGAAGGGTGGTTTTGGCAAAACCAATCCAGATCCAAAACACGAAGAAAGATCCAGATCCAAAACCAAAACACAAAACACGAAAAGTGGCCGGTGCACACCCCTAATATATATATATATATATATATGTATATAGTGAAGAAATAATGTAGCGGCACTCAGTGTGTCTGTATTCCTTCAAAAAAGAACCCGTGTGCTCTGAAACATTGGATATTATATGTTTTATTGAATCATAAGAAACTCTGAGTGCCACTGCATTATTTCTTCACTATCACGCAGTTTGAGCAGAGCGCACCGGAGATGTTGTTTTGAGTGTCTTTGGAGTGCCGGATCACCAATTATCACTGTTTTATATATATATATATATATATATATATGTATATATATATATATATATATATATATATATATACCCATACACAAATGTGTGTGTGTGTAATTTTTATATATAAACTATTTTTAAAAAATCAGTCTGAAAATGGTAAATTTCACACACCCATCTGCTATCATTAGAGTAACAAGCATAGCTATGTTAAATATACTGTTTTCTTTGCTGACGAACCTGACAAGAAAAGCAAGGTGTTCTGAAAAGCTTTCTGCAAGTTCTCAAGCAGTTCCAAATTTTCTGAATCCATGTTGTTGTAGAGTGACTGGCAGATGTCTGACAAACTAGAATAAGAAATGAAAAGCAAGATTATGCTTACTGTTTCAATATAACATCAATAGGCAGCATGTATGTCAAATTATCTATTAAAGTCTTATCTTTACCAGAAGCTAGCATCAATTTGCAGAACTGTTAGTCCTTCATGGATTCCAACTCTGTAACACACACACTATTTCTATTACCAACTACTGTTAAAGTGTCATCTTTATTTTTTTTTCCTTTATGGGAAATAAATTCCAATGTATATTATATTCAGGTGAAATTGATAAGGACGGGAGTTGTTTTTGAATCTACCGAAATACAGTAGACAGTATACTAGGGTAATCTCATCTACTTGGGTCTTAGATTTTGATTAATGCATAAATTATTTAAAACAACAGTAATGTTTTATTTTTTGACTGTATTTAATAAAATTAATACAATCACTATTTATTCTCACTGTCAGTTAAGTTTGTGACGAAGAGGCATATTGACTAATTATTGGATGTAAGACCCGATAATTATAATTTCTTACCACTGCTGTTCATGGCAATAAGAAATTACACTGTTCATCACCAAAATCTACTATTCATCACATGTAGGGACTGGGGCTCCAAAAGAAACCCATCCATGCGATGTTTAAGAAGTGATATAATCACAAAAGTGATCATTTCACTTCTTCTGGGATCTATGCATGACCTCACATGACCACACATGTGCAGTGGCCACTGCCGGGGAGGGTTCTGGAGGAACCTTCTACCTGTGATTTGTGCGATCTGTAACACTTAGCCTAAAGCCACTAATGCCATCTTCAGATGGCATTAGCTGCTGGGGCCAAATTCCAGAATTTGGCTTGGTAAATCTGACAGCTTTGCAGCCCTCATAAATACCTTTGAGGGCTGCTGCTGTTAGAAATGGAGGGACTGTGGCAGATATGGAGATATCAACTGCGGTCCCTCTTTCACACATTTGCGGGATCCCAAATATTTGCTGCAAAACTAATCCGATAAATACACCCCTAAGGCAGATGTCCTCCATGAGAAATATTTTACAAGTAAACTAGAAAAAAACAGACACAGTGGTTTTCTGCCAGAGTTTAAAAACATAGAGATACAGTACTCTGCAAAGTGCTGTATAATATGGTGGCATTATATACTGTAAATAAATGTTAATAACTTCCATTTCCTCAGATTTCTGAATATCAGGGATTATCTTTCCCTGCCGAAGTTATTGAAACACATTGCCAGTTGTAATGTGTCAACAGCACTTAGCAGTTCTACACAATGGGGAAGATTGAATTACTGTATGAACAGAAGTGTCCGAAGTCCATTCCAGTGGCGTCCACACATAAACTGACTAAGGCAGATTCTGCTCGCAGTCTATGGATGTGCCAGCAGAATCTGCTTACTGTAACTGGCAAAAAATGCATTCAATTTCATCTACCCCATGTGTTAGAAGGACAGATTTATGAGCTCTTAGTTGTTTTATTATTAAAATACTGTACCTATGTGAGTGGACAAAGCACAATCAACAGAAAGCAAAACTATCTCTAATTAGAAATAGCACTTACTGTTGAGGGCTGAGCTTTAGTTTAGCTCTGACCCGTGGCTTTTGCCTACTATCTGTCCACTCTGATGTGGTTGGATGGCAAAGAGAGGGTTTACATGCTAATAGCATTTATACCAACCAGTAATAATAGCCAACCTTTGTAGCTATTCCAAATTCCTCAGGTGCTATGGGAACTGAATAAAATAATTACCCTTGGTTTAACTGAAGGCATTTCCCTACTCTTTATAGTGGAGTGGTGGAAGAACTAAAGCAAGCAAGCAAGAACTAACAAGGCTATTTGCTGAAGCAAGTACTCATTATTAATCTTATTGAATTTGCAGTACCAGAAATTAATTGCACTAGATTATCTGCACTCAAAGTTTGAAAATAACCATTAGGAACTGGTGTGAGGGTAAATAAATGAGATTAATAATTGGAAATTGAGATAAGGGATTGGAATAAGATAAATTGTTACTGGTGGCAAAAAAACTGTCTGGTGTCAAAATTATTTATTTAAATTATTTAAAACTAAAAGAACAAAACAAGTCCGGTATTTTGAATCTACTATTTCAAGATTTTAATACTAAAAATAATAATTGTGCAGGACTAAGAGACAGCTCACAAAACCCTGATTTTGTGAGGTGCGAGCACCAAGGGCCTTATCTCCACACTTTAGGGGTGATCATTTTAGGATGAAATTGCAAAGCTGTACAATTCTGTCTTTGCTAATATGCAAATGCAGCAGGATGCCAAGCATTTTCAGTACTGCAACCACAGTCACGGGCTGGGATCACCATCACGACCATCGGCCTTGCCAATCCCGTAACGGGGTGGATACATCCCCATTTCCAGGAATGCTGGTAATTTTCGCCCCCTGCACCACCTCTTAAATGCCTCTGCCTGTCAAAGGGGCATAGAAGGGGCTGTATGCAATCACGCAAGATCACGCGATCACTCACATAACGGGTTTTGCACACAGATTCCCAATAATCAGGAATCTGCGTTCAGCATTGCACATGCGTGCAAAGTTAAATCAGCCCATGTATGCAGAACTCATACATCCTGGTTCCGAGATGAGGAGACTGACATGGGGGAAACTCTAGATAATGAAAATTGGAATTATATATATGCCAATGCAGCATCTCTATGTATTTGCCAATGTGGCATCTAGCTCTATATGTGTTCGCATAAAAGAGAACACTTACAAATTGTTTTACAGATGGTATTATGTCCCTTCCAGGTTAAATAAAATGCAACTCAAAATCTCATATTTATGTTGGAGATGTGGATCTGATATTGGAATGTTTCTGCATACATTGTGGAGCTGCCCATCATTCCTTTTTGGAATGATTTGTAATTCTCTTGCACACTCTGTAATGTATTTACATGTTCCTCTCACTCCTAAATGTTTTTTTTGCTACCAATGTGTGTCCCTGATGCCACTCACAATTATCATAAACTATTTCAACATCTGTATCTCAACTGTACAGATTTTGAATCAATGTTGTGTTATTTTTATGTATTCCATATGATGCTTCAATAAAAAAATAAAAATTAAAAACAATTTCAACATAAAGCACTTGCGGTCACATGTCCACTAGCAACCACCTGGAAAAAAACAGAAGTCCCAGCCATGGAGAATATTGTAGCTAAAATATGGCACATATATTCAATGGAATATATGACTAGCATTCTCAACAATTGTCCAAAAGTTTCACTAAGACAAGGGATCAATAGACAGCTAATTTTCATATCCCCCCAGCATGTAACTGATTAATAATGGGAAATCATGAATGATCTGCCAACGCTATTTCCTTATACAGACATGCTGTCTTTGAGACCATTTAGCTTCTTAGTGGTTGCACAGGGTTGTCCAGCTGGGTTACACACCCTTCCTCCTTATCCCCCACCCCCCTATTACCTCTCATTCCTGTTTGTGGGCAGCCACCCCATGTCCCTCAGTTTAGCTCTACCTTCTAATCTTACTCTTTTCATCTCCATTACTTTTCTCTTCATTTCTCTTTTCTATAAAATATGGATGAGACTTCCTTAAAATGTACAAGTTCCTAAGAGATGAAATTTATTTATTTAGATTTTTTTCTCTAATGTCGTTTTCTTCATCTAATGCTTATTATTGTTGTTCCATTTGTCTATTGTAGACCTCTGAGTAGGTCATTTGCCTGTTATCACTTATCCAAACAAAAACATTTCCTTTAAAAAATAATAATAATTATTATGCAGACGTTCCAGTTACTAAAAACATTTAATATCTAACTTCAAGATTAAATATTTATCAGTATTCCTGGTACTGAATATCCAAGTAATAATGTACAGCATTTACATGAATATTTAATAATCCATTTCATTTTGTTTTACTGGAAAACACAATTTGGATATGATCGTAAATTTCACTTTCATAAGATCCTGTAAATCAAGTTAATCATTTTCAATTGTACTTAACTTTTATTACTCATCTAATTGTGTACTTAAGACTAATCAGCAGCAAAAGATTCAAATGCCATATGAAAATTAACTTAAATTTATTAAAAGAGGATAATAAGAAATTAAACAAGTCGGTAAATAAAAATAACTATTTTTGTTCTGAATATTTTATCTTCATCATGTTTTATTTGTCTAAACTTCACATATTTAGCTGTTAAAATAGCAAAAGTAAAGGACTATTTAAGTTTTCTCCCCTGCAACTTAATAATATTTCAAGAGGTGAGTAAAATATCATAATATTGATTGCATTATTGTTCATACTTACGTTTTTGTGTTTAGCAGACCTTCTTGAAAGTTTCCAATAAAAGCTTTCATTGCATGAGTCTTTGATGATTTTGAAAACAGTTGAAATGTTAAAGTCAAAGCCTTTGATATTATCATTGTATTGTTAATTAGTTGTTTCATTTCAATTTCATCATTGGATCCAGTGGTTCTCATCCAAGAATAAAACTCTGAAAAAGCCTTTACAAATTGTTTATCTTGTATGTCCCCCACCAAAGCAGATTTTAGCTGCCAAATAATGGGTTCCAAAGCTAAGTGTTCAACATCTTTATAGATATCACCTTGTTTAATAAAGTCTAATAAAGAATTAAAATGTTCATCTCTTCTCGATTCATTCAGTAATGTAAAGAATATCTCAATTGCTTTTTGTAACATATAATAGATTTCCCCATGGCTGCTATTCTCAGATTTTAAAAAGTTAAGAACATCATAACTAGTTTCATCACCAGTATGCTCTGTGATATTTAACCAAAACAGTGACATATTTTGGAAAATTTTGTTTTCTTTAAAGAATATATTGAGTAGAGATCCTGAAAAATCTTCTATTATTTGGTTTAAAACAATTTTTCTTAAGTGACTATCACTATTAATCAGACTATCCACTTCTGGTTTCAACCTTGTATAGTTAAAAAAAAGTGCAACTTTTAAAAAGTTTTGCAATCTTTCAATGTCTGAAAATAAAGATTTTTGTAAATGTTCTTCATTTTGAGTGGTTATGGAACTATTATTACCAGCCATAAAATTATTTAATGACATATTAATGTTCTCAGATGCACTTGTTATGGTTTCTACAGCAAAATGAGACATCAAATTTGTGAGATTATAAAACATGAACATAATATCCAAGGATCCCTTTTTAACAATATCTAAATTTGTAGCTTTTGAAATTACTTTACATAAAATATTTATAGAATGTGACTTTTTGGGGATATCAAAATCTAAAATATCTATATTATTAATAGTACTGGTATTAGTTTCTTGAGAAATTTGGTAGGGATAATTCAAGAGAGAACAAAGATTATTAGCATAAGTCAAATTTTGAACTGCAAATCTACTAATTATTAAAAATAGTACTACTTCTAGATGTTCTGATGTGATATTACCATCACCTGTATTTTCAGAAGATGCGTATTCATTAAACCTGTTCACATAATTCAAAAGCAAATAATTTATTTTCACATGGGTCATATTTTTGTCAGTTTTTATCTCTTCAGCTTCTAGGAAATCGCACACAGGTTTCAAAGAGTTTGCATCCAGTCTGATATTATTATGAGAAATCATTCCAACAGGATCATGTAAAATATGACCTGCAAACTCTTGTAAAATAAAATTAAGAAGGCTTATACTTGCCATTTCTGGGTTTAAAAATAATAATGGCTCCAAAGATGATTCACTATTCATATAAAATGATTTGCAATGGAATTGTAAAAATTCTAGAACTAATTTTGTGTAGTCAGTGTTATCATTATCCATAAAGTATGTGTTAAAATCTATTAATAAATTTTTAAATGTTTTAGCATAAAAACATGACTTTGTCAGTGCTATGATACTTTCAATTTCTTTCACAGATGTTTTGTTGTACAATAATGGACTGTTTATAGTGTTTCCTACAAAAACTGACTGAATAAAATGTGTTAATATATTTTGTAAGATTTTGTGACATCCTATGGGTATGGTAAATGATGATTCTTCAGTAGATACATACTTATCAGATGGGAAGTTGGAGTTGTCCCCTAGTTGTATAGGAACAATATTATCCATTGTTTTAAACATAGCTATTGAGATATTCACAAAATCTAGATAGTCAGCAATATTTGAAATAATCCACTCAGACTGTATATAGTTATGCATATGTTTAAGAGTCTGATTTTTAATAATTTCATTTGCACTGGTAAAGTTTATACTGTGGTGTTGTGAGTAAAATGAATGTAGGCCATTTGTTAAATTGTCTGTTAGGTTTTCAATAGTTTCCAAAAAACAATACATCTTTTGCAAATGGCTTCTTCTAAGTACATTTTCCATTTTTGCTACTTCATTTCTCACTTTTGTTATTTGTGCTTTCAATGAACTTGAATATTTTTCAAATAGAAATGAAACAATTGCATCCTTGGAGACTTTAATAACATTCGGAAATAATTTTGGATTTGCCAGATGTTTTACATCATTTAAACATTTGAGGTAGGCAGGCACTTTAAAAAAAAATTCTAAAGGCTCTTTCAATAGTACATTAAACATGTCTGTACTTGTATGGTTGTTGTAGTCATTAAAGTCTTGCTGCAGTAGCTTTGGCTCATCAAAAATCTCAGTAAAGTTAAAAGCATAAGCCTCAGAAAATTGATTCAATATTTTATTCAAATGTGCATATCCATCTGTATGGTTATTGTGAAATCCCAGCTCTAATGAATAAAAAAAATGGGGAAATATCTTGAATGCATAATAAAAAATAGATATTTCCCAATGTTTCATTTCTGAATGGCTGTAGGAATCTTGTGAAACTTGCTTTATTTGTGGGGGGAAAATCATTAGCTGTTTTACTATTTCAGCATAGTTATGAAAGCTTGTTGAGTTAGATGTATCAAGCTCCATTAACACTTTATTTACAAAATTAATTTTGCTTTTAATTTCTTTCTTTAGAATGGGATCATTGTAAGTTCTGACAAGATCTATGAATTCATATAGATGTAAAATGCCATCTGTAAAACTGAGTGAAAAAACCCTGTAACACAAAGATATATATGCATTTAATATTTTAAGATACAATACATGTACAAATAATCAGATTTTAAAGCATCAACATAATTTTAGAATAACAATGACAGAAAAAAAATGTTTTGTGTAAAGCAAACATAGTATTTACACCTAATCTGTCCATGTTTTCTCAATAAACATTTTACAGTCTGCCATAATACAATTTGAAAGGTTTTGCGCAAGAAATAGTCAAGAGAATATACTAGGGCACACAAATATATTAACAGGGCTCTCCATACACAATTTGACATACAGTAAAGTTGCAAGGCCAAAGAATAACTATTAAGACTTTATTATGAGTTGTACTTTTATTATCACAGGGCAAGAAACTTATCTGCCATCTGTTTATGAAATAATATATTTGAAGACATCTGGTCACTTTCTGTGATATTCTCTCCAACTGACCATAACTCCTAATCATGGTCATCCAGCTGACTCTGAGAGTTGATCTGAGCAATATCACCAATAAAGTTATAACAGAGGGACACAAATGTAAAACTACCCACTGTTTATTTTTGTAGCACTGGTTACTTAGCCAAAGCCTGAATATCTGGCCCAACACAAATGTTGCTAAGCAGGTCAAAGTCTAGCATTTTATAGACTCAATAGCTACAAGACTGAAAATTGAGAATGCACAGGAAAGACATGACAACCAACCAAGCTGTAATTGTTAAGTAATAATTAGGAAATTCAAATATGCATAATTTTTGTTGATATGTAATAGAATATATTTTTAAAAAAATGTCCTTGATTTTATTTGCTATGAGTAGAAATGCTGATCAGGGATATTATCAAGACACAAGGTTTTTTGTGACTACAGAATATTTTGGATTCCTAAACTTGAACATTGGAAACAACTCTAATTATAGGATGGACAAGTTATGGTGCTTTGTCCTCACTTTAAATAGAGCATTGAGGCCGCATTCATTAAAATTTTTTAAAGTATCCCTATATATGAATTGAGCATTCCCATAAAACTTAATTTTGTTTTTCCAAGGGTTAACACTTCTGAATACTGATTCTGATGAAAGTGGGACTGAATATTCATCAAAAAGTGAGCGTGTACAGGTCCATTTATTTAGTTTCTTTTTTTAGACTATTTAATTTAAAATTAATGTTAATGTGTAAAGATTTTTTTGTGAAAAAGAGTCAGAAAATCAGACTCTCAAAAACCACTTTCATTATATAAAATGTTTCCTTATGATATAATAACTGGTTTTGCAGTATTAACATAAATATAACATATAATTACAATAAAGTATTTTACTGCTTAGAAAACATACTTTTGAAGCTCAATAATCAATCAGAAGTTGGCAACAAATTAAAACATTTAAATACGGTGTTCCTTCATAACAGTTTTCAGAATAATGTTTGATTTGTAAATTCCCACATAAATTCTCCACTTTGTGGGGAAAATTCACTAAGAATCGTGTTGGTGCAATTTTGTGTTTTTCAGTGATAAACCTGTGAGTTTGCATATCGCACTCCAAATCATGACAAATAATAAATTTACTAAGAATCATGTTGAACAACACAATTGAACTCTCACCACAAAATCGCAATGCAATGTACAAAATTAATAGACTACCAAATCAGTTGCATGTTTGCATGTGCAAACCATTTCAATTAGGACAGTCTCAATCATGGTGCTTATTAAAGCCTCCCAACTCAGCTGCAACACTCTCTGTGATTCCAAACATGGCTCAGGCAGGCTTTTCTATCATGTGGACACATGCTGTAATTTCATGTGGATTGCACCAGCTGAATCAAAGAGCCCAAGAAATAGAATAGAGGAACTAGCAGGTTGAGATTCTGTAGAGCCTATGTAGGCCTAGGTTCTCTCATGGATGGTTAAAACTTATTTCATTGTCTGATGACAAGGTAATCCAGATGTTCTGCCTCTATAGCAACAAATGAATGCACCTATATGACCTTGTTAAAACTCAACTTGAGCCAGACATTCCATAGTCATGAGCCATACCAGGCCTACACAAGCTGTTGTCTTTGCTACTGGGAACTTTCAGTCAATGACAGGGAGGGTGGTTGGAATATCACAAGCCACTTTCTCCCACTACTTATCCTAAGTCCTAGCCACATTCATAACTCTGTCCTACACCTATATCTGGTTCCCTAGCAAGGAGTCACAGTGGCCTGACATCAGGTTAGATTTTTATAGCATCTAAAGCATGCCAAAATATCCTGGGTGCTATAGACTGCACCCACATTAGGCTGAGACCACATATTGCTAGAGCCCACTTATACCGAAATTGTCATCATATGCATTCAAACATGCAGGTGGTTTGCAAAATAATGAATCATTAGTGTTGTGCTGGCCTATCCTGGCTCTTATCATGATGCCTTTAACCTCATTCAGTCATCCCACTATGCTAAGCTTAAACCAGGACACATGTCAGAAGGATGGCTGTTGGGTATGTACAAATTCCTAAGTTTAATTGTCACTATACACCTTTACATTATGTCATGTTAACCTTCACCTGCATTTTTATTTTACTTTATATGGGATTCAAGCTATGGCTGTTTCTTCTGGCTACTGACTTTATTGTCGATTCCTGTAACTTGCTCACATTTGAAAAGTAATATGTAATCTAAGAGTAGCATACAAAAATATAATTGTATTACTTACTTACCTTTTGACATTGTCCAAAGACTCTAAAAATATATTCATAACTGTTGTCCAATCATAATTTTTTAAAAGGCACAGCTTAGCTGAAACAATTAATATATTAATTACAAGACATATAATAAAATATAATAGCATTGCAACTAAAAATTTATTATAATCTACGTTTACTATATTTTAATAAGTCCATTAGCAAAGTAGTGCACAAATATGAGTAAGAAAGGCACAGAGGGGCTCATGTGTATGACCATTTCCTTAGTATAAAATACCCAAATTTGTACTATGCATGCCCACAAAAAAGGTCTATTCCTTTATCCATATTAAGATCTAACACCCCTCATGTTTGGAGAGGTGAAACGAGGGAGGGTAGCAGCATGCAAACAAGTTTGATTTAACCATCTTGTTGGAACAACCATTTTTGTCCATTTTAGCAGGGTTAAACCTTGATAAACTGAGTAGACAGGAAAAAGTTGACCCATCTGGAAAGCATATACTGTAAATAAGTGTGTATACAATAGTTATTCCCAGCACTTACCATAAGACATATAAAATATAACCCAAGGACTTTATATATCAAATTGAAAATAATTTATTAAATATGGTTTATTATATTAATTAAATGAATACTAGAATAGATTAAAACAATGGGGGGTAATAGTTGATGGGTAAAAGGAGAATTATGGTATTAATAATATATGATACTGAGTCAGTATATAAATATTTGGAACACCTAATACCGGCATACAGGACAAAACAATACTTTCAACTGACAAATAACTTTACATAATACATCAAGAATGTCACATATAACATATTTAAAAAATTCCAGGCTTGGTATGAGGTAGATGTATAATCCAAATAAAATACAATTTTGTAAGTCTCCTATATGTGGAACTGTCCGTGCTCAATATGAAATTCTGCCTGGTGGTAATACACCCATGGCGTCTTACTCACCTCAGTAATAACCTTAAATGGGTTAAAGTTGAATGGTAGTATGTAGTTAGTTTGTACCTTGCAAGGATTTCTGTCCTGCCTCCTTTGATTGGCTAGTTTCCATTTCCTAGTGTCCTGGGTTCCGTGGGAGAAAAGTCCCCCTTCTTTCTGACAGTTGCTAATAGTGCTGCCGCTGACAGGCAGGCTATCAGAGATGAACCAGGTACAAAGTGCCGCTATAGTGGTGTGCAAAGGAGTCTGCCAGCAGACTTACTTGTACCTCCGTCCTTAGTATCCAATGGTTGGTAAAAGATTGATACACTCTGCCCTTGATGTTTTGCCTGATTACAGGCTTTTACAAGATTGCAGAGTAATCAATTCTCTGCTCTTGCCATTAGATTTTAAGCGGCTAAGGGATTATGCAATGTCATATCCATGATTTTGATGCTGGGACGGAGTTCCTTCCACCCTTCTTAATAGTACATGGAGCACTTTCATAGATAGTATATTCTATTTGCCTTCTGGCACTGGCGTATGGGGCTGTATTGCCATTAAACAGTACACATGTTAAGAATGAGATACAACAAAGGGTTTCTGAAAATTGTATTCAATTACCTATAAGATATATAGATATATAATAATCTCTTAAAAATGTTATATTATTCCTATCCATAGATAATACATATTGTAGTCATTCTGTATACAGCCACACTGGGATTATACAAGTAAAAATCAAAGGTTTTGGGATATAAAGGGGGAGGGTGGAAAGGGGGAGATGATCTCTAATAGAAAAGATCTAAATGTGTGTTTGATATATTTGATATAAATAAATTGTGTGTACCAGTGGATACTACATAGGTACATATGACACCCTAGTGTGGAGATGGTTATATTTTAGATATGCAGTTTATTCATCAAGGAACAAGGTTATTTCCAGATCTATATTCAATCCTTTCGGTTTCCTTGTTCCCAATGTGAATAGCATCTCTGCTTCTTTCTTCACCAAAGCTTTCACTATAGTGGCTCCCCTCCTGTTGGTTGTGACTTTTTTTTAAACCTAAAAAATTTAGGTCTGATGTGTCATCATTATGTTTCTCACAGAAATGTACCTGGATGCTATGATTGTCTTTTTAATTCTGGATGTTACATAAGTGCTCTTGGATCCTCACGTGTAGTTTTCTTTTTATCATCCCTATATTTAGCAGACTGCAAAGGCAAGAAAATAGATTAATACCCTTAGTGTTGCAGGTGATTCATTCCTTTATTCTGTATTTCTGTTTGAAAAAAGTTATCTTTCACATGCTTCAAATCTCTTCTTTTCTTGTTTTTTTTAACATGCTGGGCATGGTTTGCATCTATAGAATCCTTTTGTTTCTAGGTTAAGCCATGTTCTTCATATCTCCCTATTGTTGTTTTTATTGTGGCTTTTTACTATGGTGGATCTCAAAGTGGGGGCTCTTCTATAAAGTACCCTAGGGTGGTTAGGTACTGTAGTATTCCTTTTAAATCTTCATCCTTTTGCAAAATGTGCCAGTATTTCTATAGACTTTTTTTCAGTAATCTACCCTGGGTATAAAAAGTGGTGATGAAAAGGGGTTCTGACTGCTCTTTTTCAGAAGTGTGTTCTATACTTCAGAAAGTCTCCCCCACATACTGACACACTCTTTCCACATCTTCACTCTGAAGTTTTTTCCACAAACTGAGTAACCAGATCTTTTGATTGTGCTATGAAGTCTGTATTCTTGGAACAGTTCCTGCTCATTCTTCTGCACTGTCCTCCTGGAATGTTTGAAACCCATTTTTGATAATGGTTGCTCCTGGCTTCCAAATAGCTATTACAATCAGTTGGTTTTATTAATTTATATATTAGTGTGACTCCTCTTTCTAATTTTTATCTTTAAGTGACTTCTCAAGCTGTATATACATGTGTATACATGTGGCCATCTTGGTTGCCGACCAGTGCCAGTTGTAAGGGAGAGCAAGCAGGGCTATTGCCCTGGACACTGTGGCCTGATGGTGTGGCTGCCTACTCTTGCCCGCCAAGGTGCCACCATCTAAACCATCAACACAGCAGCATTATGATAACCACCACCTCCCTCCCACTGTTTCCCAAAATGCTTGTGTGGCACACCGCATCACTTCATCGCAATTGTGCCTGGCATTCTGGGATACAGGGGAGAAAACTGAAGACCGAGACATGGAGGAGCATCCTGCAGGACCAGAACACAGAAGAGCAGCCTTAACCTGGAGGGAGACACGGGAGGAGGTGAGTCACTGGGGTGTGATGGATTATTAGGAGGTGAGTCATTGGGGGGGATTAGGAGGAGGTGAGTTGCTGTGGGAGAGGGGGACCATTACAGTGTGGCATAAAGATGTAAAGGGCAATATAGTGTGGCATAATAATGTAAAGGGGCCCTAGCTGTGTGGAGTTTGTATATGTGTGGCATAATGTGCAAGGGGCATTACAGTGGCAAAATATTACAGTGTGTGCATAATGTGTAAAGTGCATTACAGTGTGGCATAATGTATAAGAGGTATTACAGTGTAGCATAATGTATAAGGGGAATTACTGTGTGTAGCATAATGTGTTATAAAGGGCATTACTGTGTGTAGCATAATGTATCATAAAGGAAAATGTGTTTATAAAGGGCATTTCTGTGTGTGACATACTGTGTAAGAGGAATTACTGTGTGTGGAATACTGTGTAAGGGGCATTACTAGTGTTCCCATTAAAACATAATGCCCTGAGTCTTACCCACCCACGGGTCACAGTGTCCCACAGGTGGGATAAGTTGCAATGACCGTTCACCAACGGGTGAATAGATGCTGTGCAGGGCATCTATTCACCATGAAGGGAGAGATTGGGGGAAGCTCAGCACCTCCATAAGTGCTGGGCATGCCCCCAAGTGTGATGAACTTTCGCCATAAGGTCTAAAACTGGCCCTGTTGCTGATACATGGATCCACAGATCAAATGGCTGATTGGTAAGCCAATACACACTTAACAATCTACCACTTGATATGTATGGCAAGACATCACAACTGGGTGGTTACACTACTTGGGAGGGTGACACCTATTGTCACAGGACAAAAACACTTCAATTCAGTGGCCTTCTGTGGGAAACACACTGCTGCTTCACCATGTTATGACAAGAGGTCATCATCAAATGGGCAGTCAGGTGATCCTAGAGTCTCATAAGTGTCTAGAAACAGAGGGCCTGATTCAGAGCCAGACGCTATTTGCGCTCGCTCATTCAGAAAAGGGGTTGGCTATTTAAATTGAGCACTCGCTCTTTGCGGTCTGTTGATGCCTCTATGTCTGAACGAGCGAACGAAACATGCGCTCGCTAATTTGTAAAGACGCCCCCTGGCCGCTCGCATCCTACATCATCTCCGCTATTTATTTGATTAATCGAGTACATCGAAAGGCGTCTGAACTGCTCGCAGTGCTTGTGGTTGGATTTTCCTACCGCAATCATGCGAACAGTTCAGGCTAAGAAACAACCAAGTGACGTGGTCGATGACGCTGCTTTGTTAATTATGTACACCCTTAAAACGCCCGTTTTGACCTTTTGGCACGCCTGCGTTCGGATCTCCACTCCCCGTTTTCAAGCACCTTCCCCTGTTACCACCCACAAATGCCTAATCCTGTCACTCAAATTAGCAGGCATTCGCTATTTTGCGAGCACACAATTTCCGACCGAAATGACTGGTTTGCGCATGCTTATTACAACCCATATGCATGCACAGTTGTGCGATCATCGCTCGGAGCAAACGAGCGGCCGCTTACGAGCGGCTCTGTATCAGGCCCAGAGGTATGAGTCCGCACTAGTACATAAATGAGACTGTAATTAATTCTAAGATAATAATACCAACATGGTTGCTAATTACTAATTGAATTTTTCACCAAGTGAATATATTTAAATAAGTCTTAGTTGGTGGTGCGCCCTAGAAATTTGTGTTGAGCACAATGAAAAATACTTTTCATGCAAAGAGCATGAGAAGAAAAGGACAAATAAGTCTATATGGGCGCACTCTTAAATATAATTAGGAAATAAATGACAATGAAATAATTAGTATGTAAATAAAACTTAACGATTATTATGTAACTTCTTAAAAAAGGAAATATCCCCAAATTGAGACACAAAAATGAAAAATTAAATAAGTATATATATATATATATATAGTTATCAAGGACACTATGAATGGAAAATATAAAAAAAAGGATCAGGTGACCAAGCCTCCCGGCGAAACTAATGTCCTGCTATTCATAGCATACAGATCTCTGACAGCACACATGCTGCCCTGACCTACAGACTCTTCCGGTGAGGTACTTTCTACTGCTATTGTTGCGCTCTCTCATCTGAGTCCTAGTTTGTGACTCCCCCTGCAATGCAATCTGGTAACAGGGGAGTGACCCATTTCTATTCTCAGACAGCAGAAGCGCTGTCTGTTGTTTCCCCTGGGACTGACGCTGCACCCACTCTCTCATCCCCTGTTTGAATTGACAGGGGAAAGTAGAAGTGGGTTCACATTTATATTTCCCAGGTCTTACTTCTTTCATCTCTTTCCATCAATTTATGATTTACTCACAGATGGTATTTGCATTTATTACCGCTTATGCTAATTATTTTCTGCATTGTTCATTGCCTAATAATTTAATATCATCTATGCTGATTATTGTTATCTATATATAGCATACAGGCATTCAGATCCTGTATCAATGGATTCGTCCATGTACAACTTTCTTTCTAATATTTTGTCATAATATCCTTATTGTTTATTTATTTATTTTTTTCACTAAATTGCGATAGGTACTATCCTATTAATGTGTTTACATATATACATCACTTCAGCTTCTGCTCTGAATATATTGTTTGCTCCTAGAAAGTGCTGCTATATGATGTATTGTGCTTGATATCATTGTTAAAAGTACCATTTTCATTTGATTCGATCTATATAGATTATTTCCATTTTTTGATTACAGGTATCAGAAACTCATTATTGATAATTTATTATCTGTCTTTTGTCTCATCTTAATCTGGTATAGCTTTATTCTTTATACTACAGAGATTTTATGAACTGTTATTATTTTTGCCTAACATATACATAATCCAGTGTATTATACACTCATATCACCTGTGTTTCATTGGACCTATTTTTTGAATATTTTCCATTCATAGTGTCCTTGATAATTTTATATATATATATATATATAAATATATATATATATACTTGTTTAATTTTTCATTTTTGTTTCTCAATTTGGGGATATTTCCTTTCTCATAAGTGTCTAACTGTGCACCTGGCTCTGATCACATGGTGCCAATATGTGCTGATGGGCACTGAGGCCCTGATTCAGAGCCAGATGCCCTGACAGAGCGCTCGCTCTGAATCAAGGCCGTTCTTCTGGATTTTTAGAGCGGTCTCCTGGCCGCTCGTATAGCTGTGGGTGACCACCCACAGCTATAGCGAGCAGCCAGGAAGATGTTCGCAATGGTCAAGACCATTGCAACCATCGGGCTTGCGATGAGACCCTTGTGGTATGGTCTCATTGCCGCAAGCCCTGGAGTGCTTTCAGCTCAAACAGAGCCGAAAGCACTCCCACTGACATCACTTGTGATGTCAGTGGGGCCAGCCCCAGACAGTAGGCGTTCCCATGGGAACACCTCCATCTGGGCAGCCATGCACCCGGCACGCCCACCAAAGGTGGCGTGCTGTCACCCAACATCAGCAGCACGCCCCCTTTGGTACGAGACCCGGAGCGACGGTTTGCCCATTACTATTCAGGTCTCGCGCATGTGCACGATGGAACCGGCTCCATCATGCGCAAGTGCACTGGGCCAACAGTGACCCACTTGCGAGTGCTCAGCGCTCGCAAGCGGGTCTGAATCAGGCCCTGAATTTATTCCAGAAACTAGTCTGACAGCTGAATGCAGCGCACACCAGTGCATATCAGTGCAGTGTGATTAGTGTGAGGTGCTTTTAGCTAGGGATCCTGATTACATTTCATCTTGTGGGACAGATGACTGGATAAAAGAACTGTTAGTGGGTATCCTGGTAACACCCTACAGTACTTTGAGTATTACATGGATGATAACCTTTACACTGCTTCTGTTCCACATTATTCACTAAAGGCAAGTGTTCAACTAACTCTGCTGCAGATTTAAAAATTAAAAAAAAATGACAAATAAATATTCTCTACTGTGTCCACTGGAATATAACATATACTGTACCATTGGAAAACAAAGCATTATAATACCAAAATACAGCAGATGCCTATTCTGGAAGGAACACTGGTAAATCAAAGGGCCTGATTTAGGGCTGATTGCAACTGCAATCGTAGCTGTGTAATCACATGCAGCACAGACGGTGTAATGGTTAGCATTACTGCCTCACAGCACTAAGGTCATGGGTTTGTTTCCCACTGCGGCCCTTACTGTGTGGAGTTTGTATATTCTCCCTGTGCTTGCGTGGGTTTCCTCTGGGTGCTCCGGTTTCCTCCCAAAAATATACTGGTAGGTTATTTGGCCCCCAACAAAAGTTAACCCTAGTGTGCATCTGTGTGCATGTGGTTTGAACATAGATTGTAAGCTCCACTGGGGCAGGGACTGATGTGAATGGCCAAATATTATCTGTAAAGCACTGCTGAATATGAGTGCGCTCTATAAATTACTGGTAATAAAAAAAATATTAAAAATGAATCTGTAAAAATATGTTAATGTCTGCCACCACTCAGCCAGTATAAAGACACCTTCTTACATCCGTAATACCTTGAGTCCTGTTTATACATCGGTAACATCAGAGAACATCAGCCCCTAATGCACAATGGCCATCATTCAGACCCACTCGCGAGCGGCTGTCCGCTCGCAAGTGGGTCGATGGTCTGCACTGCGCATGCGCACGACGGAGGGAACGACGGAGATGCCTCAAGCTCGGAGTGTCTCATCAAAGGGGGTGTGCTGTCGATGTTGACTGACTCAACTCAACAGCAGGCTTTTGCTCACAGTTTCCATGGTCGCGATGGTCAAGCCCATCGCGACCATCATCCTGCACGCTCATATATGCTGTGGGTGGTGACCCACAGCTATACGAGCGTCCACGAGGACGCTCCATATTAATGGAGATGGGCCCTGATTCAGAGCGAGCGCTCTGGTCAGAGCATCTGGCTCTGAATCAGGGCCAATATACAACAGCTCTGACCTGACCTCTAACAGAGCCGGAAGCTCTGATGTCAGTGGGGCCGCCCCCAAATGGCAGGTGTTCTCATGGGAACGCCTCCGTTTGGGCAGCCACCCCCCCTGCCCTCCCACCAAAGGGGGCGAGCTGTCACTCAACATCGACAGCTCGCCCCCTTTGGTGCGAGACCTGGAGTGACGGAGTGCCCGTTGCTAGCCGGGACTCACACATGCGCACGACGGAGCCGGCTCCGTCATGCGCATGCGCTGTGGGCCACCATCGACCCGGTTGCGAGCGCTCAGCGCTTGCGACCGGGTCTGAATCAGGCCCTAAGTGCAATAAATTTATATTTCTATTTACTTATAAACTTAGTCAGTTATCTATTGCTCAGAAATTGTGCCTGCATAATATATTCTTATTTATATTTAATATAACATTAGCTTCTACTCTTCTTGTTACAATTAAGTCAAATTCACTAGAACATTTGATGGGTATGTGATGTTATTGTGATTTTATATCACTTAGATGCTCTGTGTATTTTGCTGTTCACTGGGATGCTCAATGTACAATGTTACATATAATATGACTGGGGACACTATATTGGTGTATGTTGGGTCTTTCTGGCAGTACTATAGTGTGGCATAATGTGACTTACTACAGAGTGATTTAATGTGAACAACTGTGGACACTACAGTATGGCATTATGTGAATTGGGCGAACTACAGTTTGGTATAATATGACCTCCTGTAGGCACAATAGTGTGCTATAATGTGACCTACTTAGGGCACTACTGTGGAGCATGATGTGACCTACTGGTGGCACTATTGTGTGATATATTGTGAACTGGTAGCACTGTAATGAGAGAATCTCTCCTTAAAAATATTGATGGTATGCCTTGACAATTTTAGCACTTTGTTCAGTGTGCTGTGAGTTGAATGAGTTTGAAAATCTTTGGTGTAAAGGAAGTAAAAAGGAGCTTAATGGTGGTATTATGGTTTTATGTGTATACATTTTTTTAGAAATAATAATGTATTAATCAATCTTTGTTGTTGGCTCCACCTAAAGTTGATTTAGTCCCACCCATTTCAGGTCAGTCACTGGGATGTATAGTCATTGGAATGCTCAATGTACTTTATGGCAGGCACTGGAGAGCTAAATATATTTTATGGCAGTCACTGGGATGCTCAATGTACTGTATGTTGATTAAAACATTGCTCAATGTATTTTACCCTGGTTACTGGGGTGCTCTATATCAGGGGTGGAGAACCTTTTTCTGCCAAGGGCCATTTTGATACATATTCATGGTCATGGTGCAGGCTACGCCCCTCCATGTGAGGTCACACGGGGTGGGGCCACAATCACCGGTGATTGCAACAATCCTGAGGATGCTCCAGGGAGCTGTAAGGGCAGTGGTGTGACCGTCTGAAGCATCCTAAGGACGCTCCAGGTGGCATTGCTGCATAGATTCTGGCTGCAGGGTGCATTCTAGGCACACTGCTAGCCAGATGAGGCTGGCAGAAAAAAGCTCTGAGGGCCAACCCAAATGATTCGGTGGGCCTTATACGGCCCCCGGGCCTAAGGTTCCCCATCCATGCTTTATGTATTGTTTATCTTTAAATTTTATAGTCTCTGTAATCTATGTTGGTCACTGGCATAGGCTGTGTATTGTATGGTAGTCACTGGGAGTTTCTCTGTAAAGTATGGTAGTCACTAGAATTGTATCCGTATTGTATGTAGTTTATGGTGGTCACTTGGATGTTCAATTTACTGTAAATCAATAATATGCACTCCACATAATATGTCGGTGACCAGTATGTATTGGTCACTGGGATGATTTCTTTATTGTATTACAGTCACTGAGATGCTTTCTGAATTGTTTGGTAGTCACATGGATGCGCTCTGTATTGTATAGTTTTCAGTGGGATCCTATCTTAATTGTATTGTAGCTAGGGTTTGCTAATCCTACCTATATTTATTTTGATCCCCACCTACAGTTAGTGTTAGACAGAAACAGCTTGAAAGTGCAAGTGAAAGAATGACTCAATGTTTCTGTATGACCATCACTGGGACGCTCTATGCTCAGTCTATTGCATTTTACTCAGTGAGATGTTCTCTGAATTTGCCACTGGGATGCTCTCTATGTCAGTCACTAGGATGCTCTCAGTATTGAATATCACACTGGGATTATATCTGTATTGTAGGACAGTCAGTGGGATTGTTTCTGTATTGTATGGAGGTCACTGAGCTGATCTCTCTATTATATAGCAGCCACTGAGCTTCTCTTTGTATTGTATGTTGGTCACTGGGTTGCTTTCTGTATTATTTAGCAGTCATTGGTCTGCTCTATGTACTGTATTTTGGTAACTGGACTGAACTCTGTAGTGAATGGCAGTCACTCAGTTGGCCTCTGTAGTACAGTATGTGGCAGTAACTGGGATGCTCTCTATAGTGCAAGGCAGTCACTGAGATTCTCAGAGTATTTTATGGTATTCACTTGTATGCAAAATGTACAGTCACTAAGATACTCTCTTTGCTGAACATAATTTATTGTGATCCTTTCTATATTTTTCTCTAGGATGCTCTCTGCATTGAAAATCTGCCACTGGGATATGCTATGCCTTGTATACTAGTCATTGTAACATTCCCTGTATTGTATGGCAGTCACTTAGTGGCTCTCTATATTGTACAGTGATCAATGGGATGCTCTCTATTTTGAATTGTAGCTAGGGCTAACGGTTTATTAACCATACCTATTTTGGTATTGGGCCATCCATACAGGTGATTTTGTTCCACCTAGGCCAGTTGAAAGAAAAAATTAATTCCTACATTGGAGACAAAAATTAGGGGTTGCCATGGAGTGCTCCAAAGAAATTAAATTATCAGGCAAACCTAATTTGCTCATTTTTTCATACACTCATGGCTGCAATGACATATGGGATGTACCCAAGCAATCAAATATGGTTGGTCAAAATACTAATCAAGAACAGATCAATTCTTTAAAAAAGTCACCCTAGACAGATGAAACACATTGATCCTGCTGGAATATGTGACAATGAAGAGCCTATTTAGAGGAGAACCCTTTTGAGGAGAACTGTACATTCTCAACATTAATGTACAGTAGTAGCCAATTTTACTTCCAACTATTGGACATAGGACCTGATTTTGACCCAGTCGCTAAGTTGCACTTGCTCGCTCTGAGCAATTTTTGCCCATCTGTGCATGCGTATAATTCGCAGTGCACAAACCAGTCTTTGCGATCTGTTTTTGGTTGCTCATAAGCAACTCTCAGGTCACAAGTTTGAGTGACAGATAGTGCCGATTGTGGGTGGTAACAGGGGAAGGTGCTTGTAAACGGGGGAGTGGTGTTGCGGACGCAGGCATGTCAGGCCGCCAAAACACTGTTTAGAGGGCATGCATAATTAGCAAAGTAGCGTCATTGTACACGTGTTTATGTTACCTTTTAACCAGGTGTTGTACCATAATAAGTAATATTCTCCAAACCAGTATACTTAAGAATTTGTCATTTTATTAATTAATTAAATAATTAAATAATTAGATCAAGCCCTTAACTGGGACTTATTCTCCCAGGGTTAATGCAGTAGTCAACCACGATTGACATTGTCTCACAATATTTATACATTATTACAATATTCAGATTATACGCCCCTTATACGCCCACTACCATTATCAGATAATAGACAAAGCTTATTCTTGCTAACTCCTCCTTGACAATCAGACTCGAAACTGAATTCCTTTTGAGTGATACTCATGGCATGTTGCATCCCATATTTAGTCTGAATAGTTTCCTCAGCACAAGGACACATATATGGGCATGATCTCATTCACTTTGTTAGTTAAACAGTTTCCCTAGGGAGCGGCCTTAAAGATACACTAATTTCCATTTAAATCTGAGTTTGGACAGAGAAACAAAATGGAAGTACCAATGCCCTATTAAATCTCATGTACTGCTTCATTATACAGCATAAAGCATACGTAAATATGGAATTATGTAAAGTAGTCTTCGACACACGTCACCTGCATGTACAGTATTTCAGCCCGCACTGATCGCTGTGCTTGTGTCGGGTTAAGGCAACCTCAAGGGCTGAGAGCAGCTCTGATGGCTCTCGATGTTCCCAATTAATCCTACATTTCCCGGAGATGACGTGTGTTGTGAGTGGCAAGAGGGCATCTTTATACACTTGCAAGAGCACTTTGTCATAGCTCACTAAAACATAGAGGGCGTCCTTACTCAACGCAGTGCGAGCACTTCAATTAAATATCCGGCCCCTTTTTGCCAGCAAGCGGCCACAACTTGCGATCAGGTCTGAATAAGCTCTGTAATCATTAAGTATATCACTATATGGATAAAGCAGTACTCTCACATACAGAAGGATTACAACTAAAAGGTAACCACCTGATTGCACACTGATACATGGCACTTACACTATAAGGATTGTATGATACAGCTTGTTGATTAACAATCCAGGTAAAGGTCCATATAATTTTTCTCTACTACATGGGAAAAGGTTTGTATTCTGGGCCTGAATTACTCTGCATATGCAGTATCTTTTAAATTAGTGAATTGTCTATCATTGCTTAGTATTAGAACTGGCATAAAAAAAAAACATTTTAATACATTCTGGGCTCTAAATTGAATGCAACTGAAGTTGAACACATTTCACTCCATGTTTTGGTCAAGATTCCCGGTCTTATTAAAGTCTGCATTTTTTTATTGATTAAATTATTTTATATATATGTGTGTGTGTATTGTATAAGCGGCACTCAGAGGTTTCAATAATACACAACTGTCTTCTTGTGGTCTATTCTTTTCTCTCCTTTATATATATTGTGATATTGCACAAAATTGAGGTGAAATTGTCGGGAGATCTCCCTAAAGGTGATTTTATTATATTGTCATTAGTATATGACAGAGTGGCAGAAACATTTGAAATATTATAGATTTTTGTGCAGATAATATTTACTATAACAATGGAGGTAGAGATGTATCCTTAATCTATTGTGGTTCTCTCTTGAATTAGATTGTGCAATACATGCACGAGTGTCACTTCTGTCCTATTCCCATAGAGCCATATTGTTATGTGTTCCCTGTTTTATTGTATGGGTCACATTAAGGTGTTTGTTTAAATCATTGCTAGGCAACCTCCTGGGAATGTGGGGCACCAGGGAGCGCGCGTCCAGGCAGGTGACATCATCTGGTGGTGCCTGGACCCAGAGGGAAGCAATCAACACAACTTGGTGAAGGGATGTCACTATAAAGGTAAGCTTTTTGTATTAACCTGTGTGATTCTGATGAAAGTTGATAAAACAACTAAAATGTTAATAAGATATATAAAGTAGTGTCTCCTCATTTACTACTGAAAGTGTGAGGTCCTGTGAGTGCCACCGGCTTGATCTTGTTTGTGTACCTGGGCTGTGGCAGTGTGCTACTGCTGAGGAGAGAAGGCACCGAGGCAGTTTGTATCGAACAAAAGGAATTGAGTGCCCTTTTTTTTGGCAGTATATATATATATATATATATACTGTGTGTGTGTGTTTATATATATATATATATATATATATATATATACAGTACTGGTAAAAAGTTTTAAGCAGATGTGGAGGGGAAAAATGTTGCAAAGTAAGAAGTGTTAATAGTTTATTTTTGTAAATTAACAAAATTCAGAGTGAATGAACAGAAGAGAAAACTAATTCAAATCAATAATTGGAGTGACCACCATTTGCCTTCAAAACAGTATCAATTCTTAAATTTTTCTAGGTACACTTGCACACAGTTTTTGAAGGAACTCGACAGGGAGGTTGTTTCAACCTCTGTGGGGGCCATATCATCACTTCCAGGACTTCTTCTTTACGCTAAAGATAGTTCTTTAAGACATTGGTTGTATGTTTGGGGTCGTTGTCCTGCTGCAGAATAAATATGGAGCCAACCAGATGTCTCCCTGATAGTATTGCATGATGGATAAGTACCTGCCTGTATTCCTCAGAATTGAGGACACTATTATCCTTACCAAATACCCAACTTCATTTGCTGAAATGCAGCCCCAAACTTGCAAGGAACCTCCACCATGCTTCACTGTTGCCTGCAGACACTCATTGCTTGAACACTGGAATGGATGGAATCAGGTATCGGACTAGTACCGATGGTGCTGGTTATCAGACTGGAACAGATGACATTGGTAATCAGATTGGAACCAATGGAGCTGGTTATCATACTGGAAATTATGGTATCAGGTATCAGACTGGAACCGATGACATCAGGTATTGGACTGGAACCGATGGCATCAGGTATTGGACTGGATCCGATGGTATCATGTATCTGACTGGGACCGATAGTGCAAGATCACTGGGATGGAACCAGGTAACAGAATCATCAGGATGAAACTGGATTGCAGGATCACTGGGATGGAACCAGATACTGGAGCCAGTAGTGCAACAAGATGGTAAACTGCAATTAGAGTCTCTGGACAATAATAAGAATCTCCAGGAGCTCACTGGGAAGCACACAGCTAGGCTGTGCACAACATTGCACTGGCAAGTGATGTGTGCAGGGAGAGTCCTTCTATACCCCTGGTTTGTTAGGGATTGGCTACAGGCATAATAGCACTGTCTTTTTGTGCGACTATGGCACAATTAGGTTAGATGTATGAGGACACATTTCTATAAGTGTGGATGGCTTGCTGATGTTCTTCCAGTTGCTGAAGCATGGAAAGAGTGGAATTCCATGTGGTTACTACCTCTTGCTTCAGTTGGTGGCATAGCAAATGGAACTGTTCTTGCAGCTTCTGCAATATTCTGGTTGCTGAATGCTTAAAATGCTCAGAAATTTTATGGTCATAGCCAGCATCTCCTGCACAATCCTGTAAATGTTTCTGAAATTTTTGAAACTCCAAGTTTATTGTGTGTGCAAAACATTATATGTGTTGTATAATTCACCCACTCATAATGCTTGTACAATGTTATTGTTGCACTTCCAAAGTAGCATCCTAATTTTCTACATCATCACCATTACTTTCTCTACTTTGCATAGGGTCCAGAAATGGTGGAAGGAGACTTCTCTAGAATTACAGTGTCAGAAATGTCAGACTCACACACAGTACTAATGGACACCTATCCACTCTTCTCAGGAATCTGTGAAGTTTGTGAACACAGTTTGTTCTCTAGCCTTAGTGTTTTTGATTTGCTTGTTTTAAAGGTGACATTTCTAGTCTTAGAGAGAGAAGGAGTTGCATGCAAGGTTACAGAAGATGCCTGGCTTTTGCAATAGGCATCCTAGTGCATGCTACAGCAGTAACAGGACTACCAATCACAAAGAAAGGCAATGGTCTGAGCTTGTTCTTGCCATTGTGTGTGGTGTATTTCCAATTATACTGTTCATATTTTATGTGCCCTTTCTTAAACTTTCTTTCTCCTTGACCTCTTTTGATAGATGTTACAGAAGTATGATCACTGTCCACACTAGTAATGGGATGTTCCTGCTCTTCTATAGACTGAACCATGATTAATTTTATTTTGACACCAAGACAGGAGTAAACATACTGTACTGTAGTTGAAGCTGCCACCACACCAAGTGAACATACAATTATATACTCTAGGGTAATGAAGAACTATTACCTTTACCATGCAATTTGAAAAAAACAAAAAAAGACTGGAGATTTTTGTTGTCACCAAAATTAAAATGCCTTGTTTCCACTTATTTATGTTTTGAGTGTAGCTGGACAGGAGTAAACTTATTGTAGTTGAAGCTAACTGCCATCACACCAAATCAACATACAATTATATACTCTAGGGAAATGAAGAATTATTATCTTTACCATGCAATTAAAAAAAACTCTGGAGATTTTTGTTGACCCCAAAATTAAAATGCCTTGTTTTCACTTAATTTTGTTTTGTGTGTAGCTGTCAGGGATACATCTGCTCTATACAAACCAACTAAGCACAGTAATATGTGCTGCCTTTGGTAATCACACACTCTTCAAAAAATAAAATTTTCATTAAATTAAAGTGAAATACTTGAAATGTTTTTTTAAACACCAGCAAAAATATGCATTATTTCCTACTTCTGGTGTGTTTGGTTACTTGAAAAACCAAACTGCTCATCTTTAATATATATTAGTATAAAGATATGTGCAAACAGTAAAAAAAATGAGGACAATTTAAAAAAACTTACCAAGAGAGCTGCTTTTAGTGTATCTTATCTCACTTGCATAGAGACTACTGGACAGACAGGCTTGGGTTATGACATCTGTAATTTTATTCCAGGATGGGCTTCTTTCTATTTTTATCCCTACCTCATCTAAAATGTAACGAAACCTGGTTAAGAAAAACATACAAATAATTAATAAATCTATAAAAATACGAGAAATGTCATATATACTGTAGCTACATTTATTATTCAGTAATTTTTCATAGTTTTAGTTTTCCTTTTAACATTTATTTTTCTAATGTTTAACTTTAAGTAAATAAAATATAAACAGAGTTCAAAAATGAATGTATGCATTTCAGAAAAAAAATCAACCTAGGATCAATGCAAATGTAAATCTATCTATCTGCTTCTTGATAAAACTGCCTGGTGTGGTGAAATGCATTGAAGAACGGATTGTCTGGCTACTTTCAGTTGATCACCAATGGCTGCCTACACACTCAAGGGGTCATTCAGACCCGCTCACGAGCGCAGGATGCTCGCAAGCAGGTCAATGTTACCCCAGTGCGCATGCGCACTACGGAGGGAGCTCCGTCGTGCGCATACGCGAGACCTGGACAGCGACAGCCAAGCTGTCACACTGGGTCTCTCACCAAAGGGGGTGTGCTGTCGATGGTGACTGACTGCACTCCCCCTTTTGTGGGCGTGCCGGGGGCATGGCTGCCAGACAGAGGCATTCCCATGGGAACGCCTACCATTTGGGTCCGGCCCCACTGACATCACTAGTGATGTCAGTGGGAGTGATTTTGGCTCTGATAGAGCCAAAATCACTCCAGGGCTTGCGGTCACCGAGACCCTACTGCAGGGTCTCGTCGCAAGCCTGATGGTCGCGATGGTCTTGACCATCGTGACCATGTTTTTGGCTGCTCGCATATGCTGTGGGTGGTCACCCACAGCTATGCGAGCGGCCAGGAGGCCGTTCCATTTTTGGGTAGGAGGGCACTGATTCAGAGCAAGCACTCTGGTCCGAGCATCCGGCTCTGAATCAGGCCCTCAGTACAGCCACTTACAAACATCTGGTTGTAGTCTGTGATTTATCCACTGGCTCACAGCAACCACTGTCTCTGCTCTGATCCAAGCTAATATCAGCAGGACATAGATTACCACCAGCAGGAACCAGATCACTGTCTGCGTGACCCTGCTTTTACAAGCATGCTCCATAAGGAACTAAACCCCAGAGCTTACAGTTTCCATGCTACTATGTGGTTAGATGTTTCTCTACAGTTACTAACACAGCAATCAATTCCAGGAGGTTGTCCCTCTTTTTTCTTTCATATTTTCCAATCTGTCCACAATGCAGCTACTCAGCTCATCTTCCTCTCCAATCATCCTACATCTGCCTCCCCTCTTTTATAAGCACTCCACTGACTCCCTTTCCCCTTCAGAACCCAATTCAAGGTTCTTAAACTCACTTACAAAGCTCTCACCAATTCCTCTCCCATTTACATCTCTGACCTCATCTCCTTTCACTCTCCTGTCCACCTTCTTCGCTCAAAAAATACACATTGCCTCTCTTGCCAACTAATTACTTCCACCCACTCACCCCTCCAAGATTTTGTTGGTGCTGCTCCCTACCTCTGGAACTCTCTCCCTCTCCCCATCAGACTCTCCACCTCTCTAGTTGGTTAACAGGGGGGACCAATGCCATTTTTTTTGTCATTTTTTTCTGTATATTAATTTAAAAAAGTAGACAAGCCTGTACAGATATGAGATTAGGGATATCTGCAGCGCTTAACCCTGTTGGTTTTGGTGCATTTTTGATGGTGGGATTGCATCAGGTTTACAGCAGGATCATGCTTTAGAAGCTATTGGACTTCAGTGATTGTTTACAAAACAGCATTAAATCTGATGCTTAGTAAATCCTATACTTTCTCCCCTCAAACTGCATTTAATGCTCATCAATTTGTAAACACCGGCCAACCTTCCACTTAGTAAGTTTCCCATCACTGTCTTAGGGAGGACCCATTTTCCTTTGTACATATTGCTTCCAATTATGGCTGGATGAACTTTAATGGCATTTATCTGAGATGTTTCAAGTGTATATACAGTACTAGTATATTTCACATTATTGTCTGATAAATATGTTGTTACTTTACAGTACTTTTATGATATTTTAATGTGTTTTTTTAATCTGGTATTATAAGTTATATAATTCTATCCATATGATTATTTCCTAACAATTTAGACAGCAGTCTCGAGTGTATTATTTTTGTACATTTTAATATTTAATTCTGTAAATAGCAATTTTTATATCAGTTTTTGCCTTATTGCAGTACCTTGTATAGCGCCTCTGTTCATTTTTTGTATGTGAAAGTTACGCTCAACTCTAAATATGATTGCACAATTGGGCACACATGCAGCATGGACAAGCACAATTTTATGGACCACAAATGGATATGCATCTCTAAATCTGGCCCTGTGTGAGAAATTCCCTCCTAAGCAGTCAAAGTTACTGATGACATTTTAAGTTTATAATTTCAATCATGTATGAAAAAATTACAATGAAGGATACAGTATTAATCTAATTCTACTCTATAACTATGAAAAATAAATAACTTGTAGTACTGACCGATGTAATTAGAGATTTTATGATTCAAGTATTTTTTTTAATATCATGATAGACAGTGCAAGGCAAAATGAGTCTCTACAGGTCTTATCTTCTTCATTATCACCCTACAGTATTGTTCCTAATGACAGCTGCAGCTCATCTATAATTTAAAGTAAACAACAGGGTGTTCTTAAAGTAATTGTTTTAAAGCAGTGAGAGCTTTTTTGGGGGGAATCAGATAGGGAAAATGAGGGCTAGCAGATAAGCAACAATAGTCACTATACATTGAGTATATCAATAAACACACACTGTTATTCACACAGGCTTCAGATACAGGAAACAAATAATTTTATATTAATTATAAAAAGTTATTTTTTGTCTTTATTTTGATGACAATGTGCCTTTACGTAATGGCATTGAGGCAATATAATAGGCATTTCCTTTTTATGATTTGCCCACATCCTTGTTAAATGGTCATCACATTGTTAAGGAAATTGTGTTGATAAGGTTGTGTTGCTAATTGGTGTATTTATGTATATGCATTTTGTGTACTTTGTAGAAGTTCTGCTTATAAGAAGGAAATATCTCTGGCATGCTGAGTCCATTCTGTCAGGAAGGATTCAACTTCTCTTACCCCTCTTTCATTAACGATATCAGACATTGGTTCTAATGCAGTGATTGCAGGACGAACCAACATCTGCTGTATAGACAATATTGTACATTCATTATAAACTTTTTTACTTACAATGATGTAATATTTTTGGTTTGGACTATATCTAAATAATATTCCTTTGTCATTTGGAAATCCCACAAATGGCTTAGTTTGGAGCTCAAGTCCAGGTTTTCTTGAAGAAGACGGTTTATTTCTTGCCACCTTAAGTACTCTTGTACTAATGCCTGCACTGGAATCTGAAATAAAGGGAAAAGAAAAGTAATTCCTCATAAAATTGCATGACAAAATATATAATTCAGTTGATATATATCTATATTCTTGGTACAGAAAGTAAGATCACTTTATAAAAAGAAAATGTTTTCCATACTGGATGTTAGATTTAGCTGTAAGTGTGAAATAAATATATATTTTTACCAAATTAAGTATAGCCTTCTATTACCAAATTAATTATAGCATTATGCATTCTAGCATCATTCAATAAATTATTAAATACAGCAAAGAAAAGAGAAGGTAAATGAAGTGGGGGTGGGATAGAGTGACTTCAGTCAGTATATGTGTGTTTATTTGTCACACATTGCACACACACACACTGCAAATAAACAGGCTACTGTGTGTGGTGCTCTTGAATGTTTGTTAAAGTGAACCTGTACTATATTTTTTCACAGAGATCAATCGCTGCAGTATGAGGGCAAAGATAGTGTTGATTTTGAGATTATCTGTTTAAAAAATACTTTGCTGTGTCTTAGCTGCACCCCAAGAATACCTCTTTGTTTTGAGTTTTCTTTGTTATAAAAAAAATCAAAACTTTTTTCCTGTTGTCTAAAAAAAACCTGCAGTCTGTTCAAATTTGATTTAAAAATATTGTTTATTTTAAGAAGTGTGTGTTGATACAAATGACCCAGCATATATTACTGTTCTCTATGTGGTGGTATCCCCTCTTCTTATTCATTCCAAAACAATTGTCACAAAGGAGACCTGTTCTACTCCTGGTGCATACATATTTTTTTACAGTTCTTTGTAAAGGGATTTTAAACAAGATTGCATAATGTGTTTTCCAATTGTGTGTAGTGGTATCCCCCTATCATCTGCACCCCAAAACAATTGGCACAAAAGAGAACTGTTCTGTTAATGGTGTGTAAAATAAAGTAACAGTGTTTTACTATGAAATGTAAAAAAATTGTATAGTGTGTTTTCCAGTGGCAACTATTGTGTGCGATGGTTATCTACCCATCATCTGCACCCCAAGACAACTGGCACAAAGAGAACTTCTGTTACTGGTGTGTAAAGAAACAAGTACCAGTGTTTTGCTATGAAACTTTAAAATATTGCATAGTGTGTCTTCCAGTGGCAACTATTGTGTGCGGTGGTTATGTACCCATCATCTGCACCCCAAAAATCATAAGTGAAAAAATATATATTTTTTTTGCTGGTATCAAAAAAAATTCTCCAGCCATTTTAATAAAACTGCATGATAAAGGTAACAGTCCCTCCATTCCCTATCTTATTGTTGTAGTTTCACTTGATGTGGTGGCAGTTAAATTCAACAACAGTAGGTTTACACTTGTCCTGGTGTAAAAAATAAAAGCTATCATGGATCAGTTGATAGAAAAGCAGGAGCAAAGCAATCCTAGTGCTGTGGCTACTGTCAGTCATACTACTTCTTTAACACCTACTAAAGGTGGTCAAGGGGAAAGAGGGTTTAAGAAAGGGCACCTGAATTATAAACATTATTTTACAATCAAATCACCTTTAAGTATGATGGGAAAATTTACTGCAGAAAAATTAAAAAATGCCAACATGGCATACATCAAATGCATTGTCAAAAAAACTCAGATCATGGCCTTTCTTTGCAAGTTGTGGTCCTGCTACCATTGTTTCATGCACTAGAATGCCTATAGTGGAAGCCAGGGCCAAAACACAGTCAGGCATCTTCTGTAATGTGTCACCTTAAAAACAAGCAAATCAGTGCAGAAAAAAAAAATGCTTAAGACAATCTGTGTTCACAAACTTCACAAATGCCTGAGGAGAGTCTAAGAGTGTCCATGAGTGCTATGTGTGCATTTTACATGTCTGGCACTGTGGAGCTCATTCAGACCCGCTCGCTAGATGTGTAGGCTTGCACCCAGTGTATGCAAATCTGGCCCATGCCCAGCAAGGCAGGCAATCGCACAGCAAGGCATTAGCACACCCACTATGTCTTGGCGTGCGATCACATTGTGTATGTAGATGCCCACCAGCCTGTCTTAAGACACCCACTTGCGCACATCATCTCCAGGAAGTGTATGCAACCATTGGTACATCGGGTACCATCGGATGTGATCGCAGTGCTTGAGGTTGAACCTAACTTAAGAGGATATTGGAGCCTCTGAGTAATTTAAACAGCACTTAAAGTGCATAAAATGAGAATATGGTAGTGTTGGTTAATATACTGTATAAAATATAATATAAATTGCAGAATATTAAACATTTATAAGTCCTCTAGAATGGCTATAACAATTATCAAATTATTGTGTACTTGTGTGTTGTTCTAATATTAATTATATTTGTAAGAGCATAGACTAAGATGTGGGAGGGACCAGGAATAGTAAGGGAAGGAGTCTATGACCGGAACCAGATGAAAGTAGGTTCACCAAACAACATTAGTACTGGGAAATCCGTTGTCAGGCAGCCACTACTGGAACATCTTAGGCACAGAGGTATTCAGTACACTGCAGGAACTCCACTAACAAATGGTGGGTGGTGGACACTGGATACAGAGGAGCACCAGGAGTGTCAGCGAGAGGAGATCACATGCAGCAGTCACTGGTATGTCTCAGGCATTGAAGGAGTCAGTGTGTTCCAGGGATCCAGGCATCAGGTCAGGAGGAGCATCAGGTGTGCAGGTACAGGGGGGGCAGGTTCTGTTTACCCAGGCCTGGGCTTGCTGGAGGGACCTGGTGGGGGCCCGAGTCTGGCACTGCTATCCCCATCCCACCCACACAGCAGCCCAGCACACAGCATGTGCTGGGCTATAGTGGGAGACTGCTAGCGGCTGCTGAGCAGCAGCCACAGCAGTCTCCTATGCCTGTGGGGGGAAGCAATCACACTGATCGTGCCCCCCTCTGGCTTTGCGCTGGGCTGAGGGGCTCACAGTGCCCCCCTCCCCAGCGCACAGTGGTGCTGCAAAAGTGGTTTCTTTTTCTTTAGCTCAAGGAGGCGTGGAAACGCCTCCTGTGATTAGGTCACGCCTCCTTCACCTGGGCCTGGCCAGGCTCTCTAGGCCCCTGTGCAGGCATTCACGATCACCACCATTGGAGCTGGAGGGAACAGGGCACACACTGTGGGCTTCAGGGTTCCGTTTAAATATTATAATATATACTGCTTAATAAGTCATCTTCTGAAAACAATCAATTGCTCTGTTTCCCATAGCTATTGTTCTGCGATTTATGGTACCAATGCATACCATAGGAAAAATTTGCTAGGATTTGAGGCTTTACAATATATTGGTAAGTGAAGCTGTTGCCCTTGAAAGCCGTTGGAAGTATATGGCATTTTGGTCATTTGAAAATATATGGTACCCATTAATGGATATAAATGTTTTACCATTTATGTTTCATCAGATAAACTCACACTACACGTATGAGTGAATGAATAGATCTGACACAGCACATGTTACTGGACAAGAAATGTTTTATGTATTTTCAGTGACCATGTTATTGATCCTAATTTGTCTTATCTGCTAGCAAGTGAGGGTACAGTCAAATGTACAAAAACAAGCTTTGGTTATTTATCAAGAGGCCACTTTTTATATATGTCTTTTCTTTGCTCCAGCTTTTGAGATGATAAAGAGGGTGACATTAATATAGAGATCACTGACCGATATGAAGAACCAGGCATACAGTGCATACAAATACAGCACATTACAGAGAGTCTTGCTCCATCATGCACTTCCATAAAGTGCCCATTGTGCTTCTCCTTACTTTACTTTCATCTACTTCTTACTCCCCACTAGGGCGGGATACGTTTAAGAAGCCGGCGGCCGCAATCCCGATCATCGGCTTCCCGAATCCTCTATCCCGCCTAGGGTTAAATGACAGGCATCTAAAATCTAGATGCCTGTCATTTTCCAGATGCCGGGAGACTGGCGCCCAGCATCCCGATTGAAGGGATGCCGGGTGCCGTGAGCAGACAGTCGCGCGGGGGGAGGGTTAGGTTTAGGGCACCCATGGGGTAATTAGGGTTAGGCACCCCCCCATGAGGTTAGGGTTAGGCTGGGGGAGGGAGGGTTAGGGTTAGGCACTTGGGGGGGAGGTTAGGGTTAGCACCCCTAAGGAGGGTTAGGGTTAAGGGGGTTGGTTAGGTTAGTTTATACTTACCTTAGGGACAATCGGGATTTCCAGTGCTGTTGGGCTTCCGCTGCCAGGCTCTGCTCTTTTGTCGGGCTGCCACAGCTGGGAATCGAACTGCCGGTCATGCGGCAGCCAGGATCCCATACTGAATGCCACTAGGGCACCTAACACTTGGTTGCTTAAGCTCTGTTGGTTATGTGGGTGTTGTGGTTGCTAATGTAGCAATGTATATTATCCATGTTCTTGTCCTGTTCTTGTATTGTATTGTACGGTAAGTCTTTAGCCACGTATTTGTGTAAGGCGCTGCGGAACACTTGTGGTACCATATGAATAAATAATAATTAATAATAATTGTGCAATGAACTCTTTAGTCACCTCATAGAGATCAGTGAGCATCTCTCACCTTTCAAAAACTGCCATATAATGAAGATGGCTACAAAAACAGCTATAGACAGCAAAGAACCCTGAGTTGCTAAATAAAGGCACTTAATTAATCACAAATAAATAATTAAATAAAATAGATATGCTGCAGATTAATGTAGAATTCATGTACATCAAATAAAATATAATATAAACATTGTGAATTTGCAATTTTAATGTGCTAGACATATTTTATGTGACATACAGTCAGAGGTATTAATAGTGTTTTTCCTATTACTAACATTTTATGTTTATTTTTTTTAGATTTAATTTTATTGAAGCATAACACATCAATCACATAACAGTACAATGTGGATTACAAGATTATGGTAGGTAACTGTAAGACAGCATCAGAACATGAAGCCAGCAGTCCAGAATATATAATAGTCAAAGCATCGGTAGGAATCACTCATGAAATCATACAAATTCTAAACAATGGTAAACATTCAGAAGAAAAATTAAGAAAAGTGATGCTTGCCTTTAGGGGAAAAGCAGTCCTTGCAGCCTAATGGTTTAAATCGTAATCAAAGGATCTCCATTATGAACCCGTAAATCGTATTAGGCAGTATTCTTCTTTGCACAGGAAGACTCTCCCTGACATCAAAAAGAGACTCATCATCTGATGAACCTCCACTAATGAAGGGAAACACAATAGGATGTGAGCCTTCTAGACTGCTCTTGTCTCCCATTTTTTTTTAGTTCCAGCTAAATCATCTGCACGGGCCGTGACTACAGTGGTTTACCGCCCGCAAACGCATTGAGCTGCCTGGAAATCCCCCTCCTCAGCGTACACCATGACCACAATAGAAATAGTAATATAATAGAATGTTACTAGTGCTGCATGTTCTTCTCAGTATCACAAATGAAATGATTAGCACCACTTGTGAATCTTTTTTAGCATGTTAGCCAGTAATAAATACCCCTGTAAACCAACTAGTAGATCTGGAAAACATGCACCGTTAGGTGTGCACTGCTATAGACCATCAATAGGGTTAAATATTAATACTGTATAATAATACACTATTCAGTACATAAGGAGACCGATATGTACATATATGTTCAGGGCAGTGCTGGGTACTTCTGCTGCTCCCCCAGACTCTCGGACTTGCTCCAATACTCTGGAATGGTGCCCACATCTGAAATAAAAACATTCAGCTCAGGCAGGATGGCCCTACTCCCGCAACTAATGGCTTACTGTGATCGCTGGTCCTGTAAATGCTGGAATTATGAACCACTTTGCACTTTGTATGACGCATATTAAAGCTGGATAAGTGCTAGTTATGCCATCTTCATGGACTGGCCACACGCACTAAAAAATCAATCATTTGGAAAACCCCCTCTAGAAATCCTGTGTTTGCCACTACCCTTTACATTTTGGGTCCTCAAACAGGCACTTCATGGTATACCTGCTAACCATCACCGTGGAGTCAGCCGCTACATTGACACCGATGCTCGGTGCAGACTTGCCAGATGGACCCGATTAGTAAATGAGATGGGTCTTGTAACTGCAGACATATGCTGTGGGCAATTGCTACATAGTCTGTCTGATTTACATCACTACCCGGCACAGATTTGTTAGGCACATGACGTTATTGGAGGAGCTGCATGTGTGACCTTATATACTTACCAGAGGTCATGTCTGCCTTGAAGGTGCTGCTTGTATAAATAATGCTGCTTAGCTTGTGCCCAGCAAGCAGCGCGGAACTTGAACTACCGAGTGGAGAGTGAGTAATGTCATCTATTGACACTGTTACTATCATGTGCAACATTGTATACCAACTCAACATGATTGATTTTTGTGGCTTGTTTGCTGGAGAAATTGATACATTGTATCCAGCTGGTATAATTCTAATACTGGACTTTTTAGAAGCAGTGGTCCCCCTTTTTATACAGGATGGATTCCTACTAGGATTTATGCTGTTGAATGAGTATTTTAGTCTACTGTAAAATTTGTAATTTATTGATGTTTTGACGTTATGTTTATGTGATTTTATATTTGCAATATTATTAAATATGTGTTAATATGTAAACCGGACTTACATTAAGTAGTTTATTTGAATGTTCTCTATATAGACTAGTGCGATTATCTGTTTGTTATTCTTTGTTTCTGAATCAAAAAAGAGACTACCCAATTTTAAATTTCAATCATGGGGCCAAATGTAATAGGGTGAGAGTTTAGAAAATGTGACTTTAAACTCTGCCAATGTAATTGAGTCTGAGAACATGTAAACTTGCATGTTTTTCAGACTCAAAAATCTCACGATTTAAACTCTCATCCAGATGTTTTCCCATTTTGAAGATACCACCCAACCAATGTATTAGTGTGAGACTTTACTGCTAAATTCTCACATTTTATAGACTCTCACCCTATTACATTTGGCCTGAGGTTTCCACCCAGTCGATCCAAAAAATTTAGTTCAGTTTATTTTTAGAAAATGAGCTGTGCTGCTTGCACTATACAGCTCTGAGTTACAGTACAGGGTTCAACAGAAGGTCCCTGGTAAATATTCTCATAATAGACTTGTAATAAGGCTAAGATTTGTTTGGAATTGGTAGTAAGAAACCAAGTCATAAGATGCATTAATGCTGTATATGATTACAAGGTATCCAAGGGCGGGCCATAGAAACTTAAAGCCCCTCTACTTTCTTTCCACATCAGTAATATTTATGTATATTCATTTCTAAGTAATTTTTATATTGAGTCAACAAATCTTTTGGAGGAGTTGCCATCAATGATGGGAAAAAAAATCTTAGTCCCTTTCATATTTTATTGAGTTAAAAACAAGTATCAAATAAAAGATGAAAGATTTCCTTCATGAGATTAATTTTTTGAATTGACTCAGACACTTTAGGTTATATTTATGGAGCTTCTCGGTGGATCAAAATAAAAGTAGCAGTAATATTAAGTGCACAACACACTGGGCTTTGCAATTAATATTAGTGCCACTTTAACATTTGATCTCAAAGTCACCAAAGAACCATCAATGCAGAGTAAATATCATCTTTTCATAATTTCCATCTCTAAGCTTACTTGTAGTTTGTTACAAGGTAGGCAGATTTACATTTATACTTATTTGTTTTTTGTTTTTTTATATATTTGAACTATTACCCACAGCCCACACATAGATTTATAGTTTCAAAAAGATTGTTCATTCATTCCAATAAAGACTTGGATCTTAGATATTCCTCTTACAAAGAACAATCCAAATAGTTTGATGTGTACATGTGTAATAGCTGTGTGATCGTAAGGCAGTAGATAATAGTTTTTATATTGACATTCTCTCTTGCCTTGACTATGGTCTTATGGTACAGTTGGCAGTATGGCTGTAGGCATTAACTTAATATACATAAGCAACATACATTAAACTATACCACGGTCTCATATTCATCATCCTTCCAATATTAATCAAGTAAAGCATTCTTATTGACAAATGGAAAATGGAAAAAGATATGTCTGAACAATAGAGTTTATGAATCCATTCTTGGCACAACTTTGAGGGCTCAGTGGGATTATTAATACCTTTTTAGTTATTTTGGAGCCAATCTAGTATGTTTTTCTGCCTTACTGTTGTAAATAATTTTCATCCTCAAATAGGCAGCACAGTTAGCATTGCTAACTCACAGCCCTGAATCATGATTTTAATTGCTGACACTATAATTTGTATTTTGTCTACATGTTTGCTTGGGTTTCCTCCCACTCACCAAAAAACATTCTGGTGCTGTAGGTTAATTGACTTAAGACAAAAAAATAACCCTAGTGTGTATGTGGTATGGAATGTAGATTGTAAGCTCCACTTGGGAAAGGGCTGATGTGAATGACTGAAATAGTCTCTGTAAAGTGTTGCAGAATATGTGTGCGCTATATAAATAACTGTTAATATATAATAAATTGTTAATTATATATATAGATGTGCTCAATAGTGGGATATCCTTAGGAATTAGCAGCAATGCCATGATATGTATTGGTTATATTAGACCTTTTCTGTACAAGTCTCTTCTAGGCTTCTTTGAATATTTAGCAGATAATTCATTAGCTGTAATTCTTGTCTCCCACTGTGATGCCAGGTTATTAAGTATACAATAAACAAATGGTACTTTCTTATATGCACATCCAGCGGCCTATATGCGGCACATGAATAAAGGGACCACACGTGTAGTCCCTAGTATATATACAAGAAAAAATAAGATACAATAGCTTACAAGATGGAGCTCAAAACATTAACCACACTTCCCTCCAGTTCTTTAAGGAAGAGAATCCTCCTCTTCGATCGCAATTGTGGAGTTCACATAAAAGAGAGAGAAAATAATACAACATACAGTCAGGTGCACAAATATTGGGACATTGACAGAATTTTCATATTTTGGCCTCTATTCACCACCACAATGGCTTTGAAATGAAACAAGCAAGATGTGCTTTAACTGCAGACTTTCATATTTAATTTGAGGGTAATTACATCCAAATCAGGAGAACGTTGTAGGAATTACAATGGTTTCTATATGTGACTCTCACTTTTTAAGGGGCCAAAAGTACTGGGACAAACTAAACAATCCTAAATCTAACTTTCACTTTTTAATGCTTTGTTGCAAATCCTTTGCAGGCAATTACAGCCTGAAGTCTGGAACGCATAGACATCACCAGACGCTGGGTTTCATCCCTGGTGATGCTCTGCCAGGCCTCTACTGCAAATGTCTTCAGTTCCTGCTTGTTCTTGGAGCATTTTCCCTTCAGTTTTGTCTTCATCAAGTGAAATGCATGCTCAATTGGATTCAGGTCAGGGGATTGACTTGGCCATTGCATAACAAATCTTGTTTGTTTCATTTCTAAGCCATTGTGGTGGTGAATAGAGGCCAAAATATGAAAATTCTGTCAATGTCCCAATATTTATGCACCTGACTGTATCTTTTTGTAATACAGCAATAATGCCACGTGAGGTTTTTTAAGTTTAAAACCAAAGATTTGGTGGTAATGCCCCAAAGCATTTCACTCACTAATTATGGGTGGATAAAGAAGCCTATCAAAAAAATATTTCTCCTGATAATTGCACCTTCACCATACTGTAGGTATAATATAACAGGGGATGTCTCCTTCTGGATACACTCACAAACTCAGTTGTAAAGCAGGCATATCTGGTGTGTTTTTTTCTCCTGCAGTTGATGATTAAACTCTCTATCTCCTTTTATAGTCCTCCAGTGTAGATCATCATAATGTCTCTATGCAGCCGAACCCAGTGATCACATACCAGGTACGGTTGCATTGAGGTCCAGGCTGATGAAGAGGGATCCCCAGTGTCTGCTGTCAGCTGCTCTTTTCCCCTGATGGCACTGTAACAGGCTGTCAGCTGCTCTCTCCCCATCGGCTCTGTAACAGGTGGCAATGGCTACCATAGGAACGTGTGCACCATTCTGTTTAAAACTTAAAGGGACAAGTGCAGGATTAGGGAAATTCTGATTGTCCTCTATTGAACCCTGACCTATTTCAGGAAGTCCCTGGAAGCACTCCAGTGCCAGAGTATAGGCTCCATTACCTTACTCCAGTGTTCTAGTGAATATCCTGTTACCTTACCTGATCTTGACCTTGGCTTGTTTTTTACTCTGATTTCATCTGACCCCTGGTACTGCATTTGTTAATTTTGTTCTGACCTTGGCTATCCTTCATGACCTGCATATATCTGCTCCCTGGTACCGTCTTGTCCGTTTGGTTCTGATCCGGCCTGTCAACTACACTCCGCTTCTCTGCTCCATCCAGAGTTTATCAGCATCTGTATAGAGAATTCAGGTCATCCACAGGTGCTGGTATATTCTTTGTCAAGAAAAAAGATGGAGGCTTGAGGCTGTGCATCGATTACCAGGGTTTGAATGCCATTACTATCAAGCATCGGTATCCCCTACCATTAATATCAGAGCTCTTCAATCGAATAAAAGGTACGAAGATCTTTACTAAACTAGATCTTCATAGAGCCTAAAATCTGATTAGAATCCAATTGAGGGTGAATGGAAGACTGCCTTCAACACTTGAGATGGGCACTATGAGTATTTGGTCATACCTTTTGGGTTATGCAAAGCACCTGCGGTTTTTCAAAAGTTCATGAACTACATCTTTTGAGATCTGTTGTACCAATATGCAGTAGTATATCTTGATGACATTTTGATATTCTCCAAAGATTAGGCAAGTCATTGCAAGCATGTCTGTGAAGTCTTATCCCGACTTTGCTCTAATCAGCTTTACTGGAAATTAGAGAAATGTTCCTTTGACCAAACAGAGTTGAAGTTCCTGGGTTACATAATTTTGGGTTCGAGTCTCCAGATGAATCCACAGAAACTTTCCGCCATCATCAGTTGGCTTCATCCGACAGGACTAAAGGCGATACAATGTTTCCTTGGTTTCTGCAATTTTTATTGTCAATTTATCTGAAACTATTCATCTATAACAGCCCCTATCAGAGCACTCACCAAGAAGGTCCAGGACACAAGGGTTTGGCCTCAGTATGCAGAGGAGTGTTTGTTAAATAAAAGCAGTGTTTCATTTCAGCTACCACTCTGAGACAACCCAATTGTGATCAACTTTTTTTCCTAGAGGTGAACGGTTCTACAGTTGGTGTTGGGGTGGTCTTGTCCCAGAAGGAGGAAGGGGGTAAACGGTACTCTTGTGGTTTCTTTTCCCATATATTTTCTGCATCAGAGAGGAACTATGCAGTTTGGGATAAAGAGTTACTAGACATTAAACTGGCTTTGCAAGAATAGAAGATATCAGCTGGAAGGGCAAAATTTCCTGTGATGGTTTATACAGATCACAATAATCTCACTTCTCTCAAAACTGCTCATTGTCTGAATTATCACCAGTCCAGATTGTCACTGTGTTTTGATCATTTTAACTGAATATTACCTATCGTCCAGGTTGCAAAAATGTGAAAGCTGAAGCTCTGTCTTTGAGCATTTAATTCCGCCGAGGAAGAGGAAGTAAGACAGGACAAACCAATTCTGATTCCTTCATGGTTTGTTGCAGTTACTAAGATCAATATTCCACCAGTGAAAACATTTGTAGCACCTGAACTCCAATCTAAATTACTTCAGTGGGCACATTCTTCCCGCTTCTCTGGTCATGCAGAAATGGTAAAAACTCTGGAGTTGATCCTCAGGAACTACTGGTGGCCACCTGTACAATGCAATGTCAAGGACTTTGTGGCAGCCTATATCATTTGTGCTCAACACAAGGTGCCTCCTCAACTTCCCTTGGGTTCTTTATGTCCACTTTTGTTACCTGATATTCCTTGGTCTCATACTGTATATCCATGGACTTTGTAACAGACCTACCATCCTGCCAGGGTTTCAATATAATCTGGGTAGTGGTGGACAAATTCTCCAAGGTTGCTCACTTTGTCCCATTAAAAGGTTTACCATCAGTTCCAAATTTGGCTGATGTATTTATAAAATAAATCTTCAATCTACATGGATTTCCTAAAGACATTGTTTCAGACCGTGGGGTGCAATTTATTTCTAGGTTCTGGAGGTCGTTGTGTAAGTGCTTTGATATCAACATAAATTTTTCATCTGCATACCACCCTCAGAGTAATGTTCAGACAGACCGTGTAAATCAAGATCTGGAGAAATTAATTCAGATGTATGTCTCAACTAATCAAGATGATTGGATTTCCCTATTGCCATGGGCTGAATTTGCTCACAATTATTCGTACCATGAGGCATCGGGGACTTTCTGTTCTTGATTCAGTATGGTCTGCATCCTGTAATACCAGAATTGCCAGCTCTTTAATCAGTATCTCTTCCATCTGTTTGTGGCACAGTGAGTCAGTTCCTTAAGATTTGTAGGGAGGTAAAAAATAAATTGTGTAAAGCTTCTTCCAGGTATAAACAGGTGGCAGACAAGAAGAGAAGGAAGGGTCCTGTACTGAACCCCGGTGATAAAGTCAGGTTATCCGCTAAGCACTTGTGATTGAAAGTTCCCACCATAAAATTTGCTCTCAGATTCATTGGACCCTTACAGATCCTTCAGGTAATCAATCCTGTGGCTGTTATCTTAAATCTTCCTAGTACTCTCAGGATTCCCAACATGTTTCATGTCTCTCTCCTCTAACCTTTGGTGTTCAATAGATTTTCGAGATATTGCAAACCTCCCTCTGTGATTCCAGTGGATCAACAAGAGGGGTATAAAGTTAAATAGATTTTGGACTCCAGAATGTCCCGAGGTTCAGTTCAATTCCTGGTGGATTGGAAAGGATATTCATGCACCTCAACTCCTTCAAAAGTTTCATCAGAAGTTCCCTGGCAAGCCATTCATGGGGTGTTTCATGCCCACCCATAGAAGGGGGGGTAATGTCACTATGCAGCCAAACCTGGTGGTCACTTACTGAGTACAGTGGTGTTGGGGTCCAGGCTTGCTAAGGATAGAGGGCAGGAGATCCCAGGCATCTGCTCTCTGCTGCTCTCTCCCCCCAGTGGCTCTTTAATAGGCTGCCAGCTGTGCTCTCCTCAGCTGCTCAGTAACAGGTGGCAACAGCTCACATAGGGACAAGAACGGGATTAGAGAAATTCTGATTGGTCCTCTACTGAACCCTGACCTATTTCTTCATTATCCACCTGATAGTTTGCAACACAAAATAATCAGAAAATGAGAAACGAGTACAGAAAGGGTTCACAAAACAGAAATTCCTTTATTTACAACATTAAAACTGCAGACAGTCCAGATAAAAATCAGGGGGGGCCTCATACCAGGTAGTAGGGAGAAGTCAAAGATGTAGAAAAAAATGGGGCCCAAATTCAAAAATGATCCTCATTTTTGCCCTTAGTATAGTCACCCTCCAGACTGAACTGCCCCCACCCGGTATGATTCCCCCTTTATTTTTATCCGGAATGTTTGCAGTTTGTATGTTGTAAATAAAGGGATTTATGTTTTATGAACCCTTTTGGTACATGTTTCTCATTTTATGATTATTATGATGACCTACACTAGAGGATTTACAACGTGGTGTTATTGCTGACTTTAAAAAAAAAATCTATTACACAAAAATATGTTGTATTCTTTTCTCTCTCTTATATGTGAACTCCACCATTGAGACCAAAGACGAGGATTCTCTCCTTTAAAGAACTGGAGGGAAGTGTGTTTAATGTTTTGAGCTCCATCTTGTGAGCTATTGCATATTCTTTTTTCTTCTAATTTATTAGTTATCATAACTAATCACCTTCATTTAGTTAAGTAATGCAGGTCAGCACAGTTAGCATTGTTATTTTTGAGTGGGAACAGTAGTATTCTCCAGTTGATCAAGCTTGATATTGCTATAGCCAAAAAAAAGCCAACACCATCGCTGGATGGCATTAGCCATTGTATCTTACAGACAACTTATGCAAAGTGTTACACAGAAAAGGGGGGATCTTGCACATTCAGTACCTCTTAGAAGTTGTATAATGCAAAGCATATTCTTACTGCTTTATTAACATTGAATAATAAAGGAAGAAATTCACAGTACAAAACCACTATAAATCCAGTAGGATGAAGTGATATCATTGAGGAACTTTATGCTACTATTCATAAAAGAGCACCTCTAGCTCTACCACATTATGCTTCTGATGAAGCTGGAGACTACTGATCCAGCGAAATGCGTTAAGCAGAGACTCAGACTTCTTTTACCAACACCTGTGAGGTCATTAAGGACTTCAGGACACTTTGAACTTTCCTTTGGACAAACACCATTTTTTGGACAACTAAATAGGCTTCCATCTTGGACTTTGGACCAGCAAATACAAGTGGACTAATCTATACAGCCCCAGGAATTTGCACAGGACATGCTAAGAGGACTGTTATCACTTCAATCCATCAATTGGTAATTATCGCTGTGTTCAGATATTCAGTCAGTTTGGGAGCCAGTCCTATACCATCTTCATATAGGAGAGACATTAATTACTAACAGGATGTTTGGATTTGATTGAATATTTATTTTTATTAGCTTTTATACAAATGTATTTTTAAGATTGAATAAAATGGTAATTTTCTGACACATTCGTTTGTATATTAATAGTATATTTTTTACAGAATATTCGACAAGCGCTGGTTACATTATATTAATATCGTTTCTATTATTAGGGATTGACAATCCCCTACCAGCTGCTACGTAGTAGCGCACTGTACCAACTATATATTATTTCTGTGAATATCAGTCATTTCAGTGCTGCAACTATGAGCTGTTTTACTAATTTTAATGATAGAATGACTAGGAGACAATCTTACCTCTCCCAGTGGGAGAATACTGATAAAGAAGTAATACCTGATAATGTAGAAATGAAACAAGATTTTTACAAATTAGAAGATCTCTTGAAGTTGGAATCTAGAAATTGGCTAGATA